>JAGFNQ010003006.1:0-231489 GCA_024364735.1 Boesenbergia rotunda | reverse complement strand
CCGGAGAGTTCAGCACGATGCAGAGTTAGTACGAACTATCAGACAGAGATTATCAGCAGCACAGGATCGTCAGAAGAGTTATGCTGACCGGAGACGCCGACCCTTAGAGGTTGCTGTGGGGAATCATGTTTTTCTGTGAGTTTCACCCACGAAGGGGGTGAAACGTTTTGGCCTCAGAGGTAAACTAGCCACCGATATATTGGTTCGTTTCAGATTCTGGAGAGGATTGGAGCTGTAACTTATCGTTTAGCACTTCGACCGTCCTTGACCGGCATCTACGATGTGTTCCATGTATCTATGCTTAGAAGATATATGTCAGACGCCACACACATATTATCCGAGCTCGCTACCCCCACTTGGTTGATTGAGGTACGTGTGAGGGATTCGTTCAGTATTTTATACTGTTTGATCGTACCTAGCACATGTAATAATGAAATTTGGGGACCAAATTTTTGTTAGTGGGGGAGAATGTTAAAATACAGAGACTTAGAGGGGCTAATATATTAAAAACCATTATCCTAAAGGTAAAGTTGGAATAGTGGAACTAGGAGGACTTTTTCGCAAAACTACCATTCCCTTATAATTCCTCTTTTCATTTCTGCGTGCCCTAGGTAGTAACCAAACCCGATTTTCCCCTTCCCCTTCGGTCTTCTTCGCCGCAACCAAATCGATTCCTCCTCCCTCATTCTTCTTCCCATTGCAAACCCTTGCTGAAGCCGGAGCATCGCCTTCTCGCCCGATGGCGCGACTAACTTTCCTCTTCTTCCCTTCGCGTGCCCTAGCTCGTAGCCGCAACCAGGCCAACGCCTCTCGCGCGACCTTCCTCTTCCTCCAGCGTGGATCGGCCACCAGTCCTTGGAGTTGGGCGCCCTTATCATCTTCCTGATCTTCCCACCGGGCGTTGAAACTTCGCCGGATCTGAACAGGGAGCATCTGATGCAATCAAGATTGGTAAGTGGATCTAGGGTTCTTGTTGCTGTTGAGTTGGGACCTTGCTCTGTGCGATTTTGGATCTGGCTGGAGAGGTCGGGTTGGAAGTTGGTTAGCTGTCGTTGCTATAGAATTGGGTCGAAGCAATGGATTAGTACCAGCGCAGGAGTTAAGGTAAATTCTATTCCTATAGTGATCAGTTTGGATGATGGTATCCATTCGAGTATTGGTTCGGATTTCTACTGATTGGTTTGAGTTGGGTTTTTAGGTATTTGATTCCTCTGTTCTTGATCCCTGCCATGCTACCCGATTGGCGTTTGATGCAACTTGGGTTTGAGATTATGGGTTATGTGTGGTGTTTTTCTTGATTTCGAGGTCTTGGTGTTGTTGATTTAGTTTTGTACCTGTGTTAGGAGTTGTTGATCTTGAGAGTTGGAATTAAATATGGGATAATCATTTAATTAATATTAATTGATCATGGTATCTAGTTTAGTCAATTATCATTTGTTATGGTAGCTAAGATGATCTTTAATACAGGACGTTGATTGGTTTCGGATATCAAGGAGTGAAGCTTCTTTTCCGATTCGGACTACACTCTGGAGGCGGGTACCTCTGTTTATGCATAGCTAGACATAGTTAGCAGTAGGGATATCTGATGTCTTTATCTCTGTGCTTTTGCTTCGGTAGTTGTATCCGTTAGCTTTACTGCTTACTATATCTGTATGGATTGATGATGCACAGTTTACCTTATACCTTACGCTAGGATTTAGATATTGGTGCATACCGGTTATATGGACTACTGCATATCATGTAGATGACAGCAGGGTTAGATAGTGGATGATGCATGGGATAGTGACACGCATCATTATTGCACGTACCATAGGGGACGACCTTTGACTCCCTGGAGGTTGAGATGGTCGTCGTACTTGCTACTCGTGTAGGGGCATATGTAGGCGACCCTTGACTCCCCTAGTGGTTGAGAGGGGCCGTCAGACCTGCCACATGACCTGTCGTGCAGCCCCGTTGGCGGACCCGGGCACTGCAGCAAGTCCCCTACCTATCCGATGATAGCAGGGACGTTTAGAGCGTTACTTCACCCGATGGTGGGGTACGTTTATGGTCTCCGACCCTACCCATTCGATCTCGCGTGTACCGCCTCATAGACCATCTGTTCGTGCAGGGAAGACCAGGTCAGAGCCCTACCAACTCGGTTCGCGTGCTTCTGCGACCTATACCGACTGGCGTCAGGGGTGGCCCATGTTGCATCATGAGCATGCTTTGCATCTCTGCACTTGGTTGTGTTTGCTGCACATGATTGTTGCACTTGGTTAACATGCATACTACCGGGTTTGGATCGACGCAGGTAGGTATGTAATTCCTTTACTGCTTATAGTTCAGTTCTGCATTTCTTTTTACTGCAGTTATCTTCAGTATTGTGGTAGATAGATAGACAGTGACTTACTGCTATTATTTTCTTCCTGTGCATATCAGGCTGTATTCGCTGAGTTCTTAGGACTCACCCCGTTAGCTCCCTATTTTTATTTCAGGATGATTGTCTGGAGTGTCCGGCAGCCTGTCCCAGTTCGCGTATTTCTTCGAGATGATTCCGGGATGTCTCTTTTACTTTGTTGGTGGTACATGTTGATACCCGTTTTCTGTTTCTATTACTTTACTTTTCCGCTGCTATATTCGTGTTTGATTTTGCCATTTTATACGGCGGTATAGTTGTACTTTTGTGAGCCATGGAGGCCTTGTGTTTTGCGTTTGTCGTAAGTCGTACCGGTATGCAGCTTTATCGTCGTTTCCGTTTTGCTCATTATACGGTCGCTTGTTCCAGCCCTATAGGCTGCGGTACAGGCCGACTGAGATAGTCGTGGTGGTCTGGTTGTTGAATTGTCCGCCGGGACGAGGGAGTAGCTGTTCGGTCAGTATCGGACGAGCGACTCCTCGGAGCGTGACATCAGCTCTCTCTCTCTCTCTCTATTATATATATATATATATATATATATATATATATATATATATATATATATATATATATATATATATATATATATAATTTTTAAATCAACATCACTCATGTTAGTTTTTGAAATATAGTATTATGGTGTTCATTTAACTAATTAAGATTTGAATAATTTAAGTCGAATTTGAATTTAAGTCATTTTGAGTTAAAATTTGATTCGGTTTGAATCTAAGTTCAAATAATTTGAATTCGAATTCGAGGTAAGTTTATTTTATTTTCAATTAAGCTTAGCTAAAATTATTTATATTTTTAAATTTCGAATTGAATTCAAATATCATATATCCTTTTGGAACTAGAATTTGTATATCAATATTTTCATATTATTTAATTCAATTCGACTCATTTACCCTTCTAGTCTTTCAAAAAATTTAAGTGAATTGAGTTAAAATTTTATCAATCCATTTAAAAATGAGACATAATGAGTCAGCCACATGAGTTGCAAATCCCAGCGGTCCAACCCGTGGTGGGCACGAATTGGCCCACGACAGAGTTGAGAAGAAAGAAAGTGACTCTGAGCAGGATAGCCATCATATTGCAGTCTATATATATATAAATTCTAGATCCTAAGGAGAAGGAAAGAAATCTTAATATATGTAGCTCAGTTCCAATCTTAGAAAAATAAAAAAGATATTTCAAAACAAGAAATTTTTTAATAGAATTAAAATTAACAAAATAGAATGGTTGATATAGATAAACTAGAATCCACAAATATAATAAATACCAAAAATATTCTAAATACGATAAAAATGTAAATTACTAAAAATAGTAATAAAATCTTCGGAGATTCAGATCAAAGTCTAAATAGTAAAATTTGAGTTCGAAAGTTGACGGTTATGAGTACTTCAATAATAAATGTAAATCTTTAAATTCCGTATCCGTGGATGTGACAGAATCTGATTCCGATTTCTAAGTTAAAAATTATAACCTTTTAAAATTTAAGGGATCACGTTGAATTGATTGCATCGGATAAAAAAATCCAAAATTTCAAACTAAAAGTGTAAATTCAATGGGCTGATAGGCTGCACCATTTAATCTGCAATCAAAATTTAAAAATTCTAAATTTTTGTATCTATATATATATATATATATAGAGAGAGAGAGAGAGAGGTGGCCTCACCTTGACCCGTCGGATGATGAAATTTTGGAGGGTCAGTCAACTCGTCTGACAGTTCTACCCGTGACTCACTTATGTTCGTCCCTAACTTTGTGGGATGGGCCCAGAAAAAAGAGATGGGTGGGCTTCGGGTGTGGAGTTAGTGAGGCGAGTAAAAAAATAAAAACTAATGTATAATAAATCTAATGGTAAGTTTGTCATCAATGGCCTACCCTAGCCAAAGCTAACCAAAATCTAACTCTTACACTATATTAGACGTAATGAGATAATTATTAAGATAGGAGATGATGAGTTATCTAAAATTGAGAGCTCTAAATATTTAGAATCATTCTTGCAAAGTGATGGAAGAATTGAGAGAGATATCTTATATAAAATATAAGTAAAATAATTGAAATGGAGATTAGCGTCAGGTGTTTTATGTGATCGTAAAGCACTTTTAAAATTTAAAGGAAAGTTCTACAAAACGACAATTAGACCTACTATGTTATATGATACTACATGTTGGGCTATGACTCAGACACATGAGCAAAAGATAAAAGTTATAGAGATGAGGATGTTAAGGTGGATGTGTGACATACGAGGATGGACAGGATAAGGAATGAGAGTATTAGAGAAAAAGTTGAAGTTGTATCTGTTGTAGAAAAATTTCGAGAGACACATTTAAGATGGTACAAATATGTATTTAGACAATCAATAAATGCTCCTGTTATGCGATATGAAGCTATAATAAATATGCATATTAAACGAGAGAGAAGAAGGTCAAAAAAGACTTGATTAATAATAATAAAATAAGATAAATTATCTTTAAATATAGATGATGATATAATAGGGGACATAGTCCAATGACGTAGAAGGATTCATATAGCCGACTCTATTTAGTGGGATAAGACTTGATTGTTGTTATTGTTGCCTTTATTTTTACCATTATTACAACTATACGATTATAAATGTTAAGCACTTATAGTAGTTATTATTATACAACTATAATTATGATAATACACTAGTTATGATTTCATAGCTACTGTAATTATTCAATTAGCCGTTCTAATTCTATACTTGTTAATTACAATATAATTCTAACTAATACTAACGAAAAATAAATTATGTTGTAGTATTTATGATTCGTAGATGTTACAATATAATATTGACCTGTATAGATTTAATATTGACTAGCGATAAAGTGTCCTTATTATAAAAGTTATGAATTGGTATTATTATAATATTATTAATATCAAAGTAAAATACAATATTAACTCATATTAATTAGAAATAAAATATCCAAATCATATTAATTATGAATAATTCATAGCTACAATATAATTTATAAAATGTTCATGTTATAATAGTAATAAACTCATGATTACTATATCAACATTAAAAATAAGAATAATTTCAGAAATAAAAATATATGATGATATTCTTTTGATAATAAAAACAGGTTAAAAAATCCTTTTAATTTTTTCCAAAGTAAAAAATAATAATGATAAGGCTGAAAACAATCCTCTTCATTCAATGAGATTTTAATAAAAATGATTAATAAAATTTTTTTAACTAATCTCGGACGATTGACCCCGTCACATAAAAGTTTCCGACCGATCGTCAAGATAAATTTCTCTAAATGCGTTGTAGCTGAGGATCGAATCATAAATACTTAGGATAGTGACTAATCGTCTTATCGATGTATCATAGTCCCGGTGACACAATGAGATTTTAATAGTTGGAAACAACATGAAGTAATAAAAGTACGTTGATCGAGGAGATGGTGAAGTAGACAGCTTTTATACGACGACTCCAGCTTTTATACGACGACTCCGCGGTGGTGGAAAGTGTATCGTCATCGTATCTGGACCCCTCACCTTTCTGTTGGCTCATAATAATTTGGGTATCAGTTGGAGAAGAAAGGTTCCAGTACACCAAAAGGGATTTTATTTTATTTTTGGGGTTATCCAAATTCGGTCCATTTCCAGGTAGACGGGTCGATTATTTCATATTCGACTCAAATCCACCGTTCACTTTTCTTAATCGACGGTTAGTATTAACTGTCAAACGGAACGGAGAGACAAAATGGGACCAACCGGTTTCCGTTCGCCCCGCTTCTATTTTTCTCCCTCTCCCTCCTATTGCTTCCCCTCGAAGGCTCCCTCGCCCCTCGTTCCTTCGCCTGATCGCCGCGTGTTGATCCCCATTTCGGTCATTTGGTTTCGGAATCTCAACGCCAGGAAGGAGAAGCCTAGGTCCGCGGTGCCCATGGCGCAGGTTTCGTCTCAGAGGAGCTTCCTTTCGCCGTGCGGCGGCCGTCGTCCATTTTCGTGTTCTTTGGCGAGGAGGAAAAGCCCGGGTTTCGTGACGCTTCGCCGAGTTTCTTCGCTAAGGATCGAGACTTTGAGGTTGGTTTCTCGTAGCGGTGGTTTCCATGTGCGGAGACTTCATGTTGGGACGCCGCGGCGGAAGATCTCGCGGGGTTTCCTCTCGGCGATTCTTGTGCAGGTTGGTACAATCTTTGAGATCTAGTGGTTCAAGTTGGTATTTGTTTTTGAATGCTCGATCTTTTATGATCCAAAGTATTAATTCGTCTCAAAAGTCATGACAGTATCGTTCGTTCCATGGAAAAGAAAAACAAAGCGATGTTTTAGGGGTTTTTTTTGTTTGTTTGTTTTATCTCGATTAAAATTGATAATGCTACTTTGGGCGGATTGGATCCAGATGACTCGTTCCTTCGGAAAACCTCAGAAATGGTGGGAAAAGGGTCTCCAACCCAACATGAAGGAGATCGAGTCGGCACAGGATCTCGCCAACTCCTTATTGAACGCCGGCGACAAACTTGTCATCGTAGATTTCTTCTCCCCTGGTTGCGGAGGCTGCAGGGCCCTTTATCCAAAGGCACGATCTTTCAACGGAATTTCTCCGATCAATTGCATTACATCACCAATTTCATGTAATTCGAAAGTTCCAATCTCTCTTGATGCAGATCTGTCAGATTGCAGAGATGAATCCTGACGTTCAATTTCTTCAAATAAACTACGAGAAGCACAAATCGATGTGCTACACCTTGAATGTCCATGTCCTCCCCTTCTTTAGGTTTTACCGTGGAGCACAGGGTCGTCTCTGCAACTTTAGCTGCACCAATGCAACTGTAAGATTCACGACCCTGAATTCAGCTTTCCTCACAATTGTTGTTCATCATTTTTTTTTTCATCAATTTGTTTATGGAATTATGGACCAGATTAAGAAATTTAAAGATGCATTGGCCATGCACGGCACGGATAGGTGCAGTCTTGGGCCAGCAAAGGGTTTGGAGGAATCGGAACTACTGGCTCTGGCTGCAAACAAACATCTCTCTCCTTCAGTTCCAAATCCTGATGAAGATTCTACAAGCCTTGATATTATTGTTCCCACAGTAAATGGAGGCGTTGAAGACTCTGAAGAGGAGACCCGACTTGCCACAGCAGAGAGATGAAAAATGTAGACGACTTGCTGCCATATCCATGTTTATGCTAGCTGTAAGGATCTTACTCATGTCCAAGCATTACTTGTTTGTGTCATTTGTGTGTACCACAGTTGTTGGAAGATGGAAGAGAAAGAAGAGGAAATTAACATATTGGCATACACATGTCTATGTATATATAATCTCGAGAGACTAGTTCTATGTGTTCTTTAAGGCATAGAGCTGTTTCTATGTTGTCTTGTATCATCTGAGACTATTGATGCAAATATAATGTTTGATTCTGATAAATGAAGAGCTGGAGTTTTTTCGTGAAGTTATTATATTTTGTGCACTTTGATGTGTGCTTCAATCTTAAACAGGTAGTTGGCAAATGGAGGTCACATACATTTAGTTTGATCATTAGTTTGAAGTCAAAATAATATCGAAGATGTATCATTTCCATTGTGCTGCGTAAATTATTCATGAAAGCTTCTCGAAATGCCCATGGAATTGGATCGTCGTCGGAAAGAAGCCGCTGACCATTTAGCGCAGGCATTATTCACAGAAGTGGAAGTCTTAGCGTTGGTCGATGAAACATTCACGAGTCGCCAAGAACATCCAAGAGAGCGAACGGGATTCTCTATCCTACTTTTCTTCCTGTCCTGTCTGTCTCACTCGTCGACGAATCGTCCGATCGCCGATCGGACATCATCGATGATTTTTGATTGTCGTCCCGAATCAAATGATATCTTGGAAGAATGGTGAACCGGTCGGAATCACTGCAATTGCAATCTCATCGGATTCGACAGTGAAAACGGCGAGATCGCAAATGCGGTAATCCCGACGGATTCACCGTACCCCCGGGTATAATTTTGTTCGGGACGGTGATGGCCGGAAGCCGCTAGTGATGTCCGATCGGCGATCGGACGACTCGCCGGCCGTCGCCAACGAATAAGACAGGCAGGACAGAGGAAAAAGTGAGACAGATAATCTACCCTCCCAAGAGATGTCAAAGGTTTTTATGTCAACACAGTTGGTTATCTGATGTATGTCATGGTTTGCACGAGACCATATTTGGAGCAAGCAGTTAGACTAGCGAGCAAGTTTTCCTCAAATTCTAGTCTATTACATTGAGATGCGGTTAGTGGATTTTCAGATACTTGAGAAATACTATTGATTATAACATCATATTCAGTAGACAACCGGAAGATCCTTCAGTTGTTAGATACGTAGATGCAGACTATGCAGGAAATTTAGATGACAGGAGGTCTATTACAGGATACGTGTTAATATTACTGGAGGACTTATCTATTGGAAGTCTGATATGATTTATTATTGCATTGTCTATTACGGAGTCAGAGTACATGATAGTAGTTGAAGCAGCAAAGGAAATTTTATGACTCATAGGCTTGGTTAGAGAGTTGGATATTTAGCAAGGTGTAGTCAAGTTATTATATAATAATCAGAGTGCTATTTATTTGACGATGAATTAGGTGTATTATGAGAAAGCAAAGCATATTCTATGTGAGCTTTTATAAGATCAGAGATGATTACTTCTGGAAAAATTCAACTTGAGAAGAACCACACTGTAAATAATTTTGTAGACATGTTGACGAAGCCAACAACCACAAAAAAATCTAGTATTGCTTGAACTTAATTTATGTCTCTAGATGCTAGAATAAGGAAGTCCAAACCTAGAGTTTCAAGTAGAGTTTTGTTCAAATACTCGTGTTCTTTGAACGGATGAATACAATCCGAAACCTCTAAATCCTAATCCAAATCCGACCAAACTAAATAATCTGAGCAACCATATTAAAAATGATTTTTTAGCTATTTCTCTTATAATTCTTTACTTTTATTTGAATACTATATTATCATCGTATTCATATTGACATTGGTATACATAAAGCATCTTAATTTTAAGAATAAAATTAAATTTAATCCTAAAAAATCTACTAAATTCTAAATTCAGGTTAATTCGAATACGATATGAAAATCTCCAATCCGAAAACTCTCGAACCCTAATCTGATTTTTCGGATCGACTTGAATCAATTATCAAGTCGGGCTCATTTTTGACATTCGTGCCAGTACGTCCTATCTGTTTTAAACAACTTCATAATTTGCTAATTAAACCCCAACAATACCTGATTGATCCTGCAGGGCAATATTTCATGTTATTAGGACGAGACTATTTTGGGCTTAATCGCATTTTTGGAGTTTTAGTGCCGTCCATGATCCCCGGATTTGCAAGCAAGGCTTTGACAGAGTATCTCATGCTCCAAATTGTGAGGGAGTTGGAGAAGTCGAAGAACAAAAAAATGCATCAGAGATTCCAAATTGCTAGTTATTTAATAAATATGAAATAAAATGAGCCAATTGATTAAACAGAATCAAATTCTGAGCTGCGTCCATTGATTTCAGCTCAACTTCGTTCGTCATCTAGTCGATTTAACGCAAGTCAACGGCGTCGATGCTAGGCAGTAGGCAAGTCAAACCACATGCCCGAACAAAATGGGAGTAACTGGGTATCGAACACTAGATTTTCTGTTTTTTTTTTCGGTTTATTTTGAATCCGATCGGACCTACCCCTGGAGTAGTGGCATTGCTGACATATTTACCAACTATCTGCCTACTTATCGCACACCAACCCCGCACTAAATTCCATCCAATTAGTGATCAACTCAATAATAATAATAATAAATAAATTATGATAGATTTTATTGTGAAATTGAGATTATGGATTGACCGATTCACCCCTGGTCCTGAGGAAACGCTAATTTGCAAAAAGAAACCCTAAATTTAAAAATGTTTACAAAGCGAACCATCCGATTCGTTGAAAGGACTAAGGAGGGGCGTTTTTCCTATTTGAGGCAGGTAAGCGAGCAGTTGGGGACGAAGCAGAAGTAGGATCGGAGAGAGTGGACGAGGGAGGGCTGTAAATCGGAGCCAGAAGGAGTCTCCTTTTCTGTAAATCCATGGATTTCTTGGAATCCTGTGGCGTCGAGACTGTCGGGATAGCCGTCGCCGGGTTCGCTGTCGCTGCAGGCGCCATTTACTTCTACTTGGGCAGTAAATCAAAAGGTGAGACGTTGGGTGTCTGTTCTATGTTTCTTGAGCCTCGCCTCGATATGTTTGGATCGGTTTGACTTCTGTTTTTTTTCGCAGTGTTGTGGATCTGGCCGTCTTCTTCTTTGTATTAAGCGATATCTCGTTTTTGTTATATTGGAGATGTCTGTATGTGCTTTTCCTGGTTAGGTTCGCTAAAAGATCGCGACTTGAAGTTTGTCTTTAAATATAAGATTTCATCATATGGTTTGTCTTTGAGTTGGTCTGATGAGTCGAAGTTTGAGGATGATTAGATTATGATTCAGAGTTATGCCCTTTCTCTTCTTGTTCAACTGACTTTGCTGTAAATATTTCAAGGGAATGAGTTCTTAAATTGTTTGTCACTTTGACTTGGCCGTGAAACTGATGATATCTTGAAGATGATGCTTAGATTCTATTACAAATGCTGCAATCTTTCTATTTTTGAGTTATAATGATTGTTATAGGATAGAGTAGGATTGGACAGTGAAACTGGATTTTCTTTATTGAAAAATGTTTAAAATCTAATAGGCCCTTGTAGTTATCATTTTTTGCTTTCACAGGCTCCTTAGATCCTGAGAATTTCAGGGATTTCAAACTTGTTCAGAAAAAACAGCTTAGCCACAATGTAGCTAAATTTCAATTTGCTCTTCCTACCCCCAGTTCTGTGCTAGGTCTTCCAATTGGCCAGCATATAAGTTGCAGGTTTGTAATATTTGTCTGCATGTGCATCCTATATAGCCGAATGTTTTTTTATTAATCTCATAGTATTTTTGTTTGCATTGGCAGGGGAAAAGACAATCTTGGTGACGAAGTTATTAAACCATATACACCGACTACTCTGGACTCTGATCTTGGATACTTTGAACTTGTTATAAAGGTAAATGTAGATCATTAAATTAAGTAAAAAGCAATTCTTGCTCAGTGTATATCTATGCTCTTGAAAACAATAGACAGATGGCATGTGCCATGTAGTTGGATAACCTCATTGCACATATATGGTATACGGGTGCATATATGGTCCTTATTAAAATAATAAAATTCAAATAGATTTAGTAATTAATCAATGTAAACCTAGTATTGAAAACATTTGTCTACCTCATAGTAAAGAACCAAACTGCAAAGGAGATTTTAGTCTCGTAAGTATTGATCTGTTGTATAATTAAATTAGTTCCAAAAAGTTTCAAACATTGATTTGCAAAGTCATTAATGTGTTTTAGGAAGAAAATCTTTACAAAATGACCATGACGAATTACCTCGTTATGGCCGGTCCCAAGCTCGGATAAAGGAAGAGGGTTGCATTAGATTGTCAGCCAACGTTAAACTCTGACAAATATTCAATGAATTGATCCATTAAACTATGGTGTATTGGTGTCAATCCATATAGTCGACCCCACCTAGTGGAATATCATCACTATTTGTTATAGGGGACGTCTATCATCAATTGACACTAGAAGTGGATTTTAGTTTTTAGTTGTGGGTTCAGGTTAGTTGACTCAATGAGTGGTTTCAATTCCACAAGCCAATTGAAATTACAACATTTTGCATTAAATGCTACACAAACCATATAATCTTTTATCGGAGTATGTAAATGGTCTATTTGCATAATTAGGCTGCATATAGCCTTAACAAAGCTATGACTCATGACATTCATATTTGAGTATATACCTGAGCCGCTTAACATGATTATATGTGAACATTGTTGCCGATGATGCAGATGTATCCTCAAGGAAGAATGTCTCATCATTTCCGTGAAATGAAAGTTGGTGACTACATGTCTGTTAAAGGGCCTAAGGTACACTATACTTGTTCATCTTATTATGTTTCCATAATCTAATATTATGCACGTCTATCCTGGTATTGTGGATATTCTGTCAACAAAGTCATCAATGGCACCTAGTCCTTCAATTCCTGTATTGAGATGACATATGATTGTTGGTGTATACAGCCTGTGAATGTGCAACTCAATCCATTTTGGATCGGATCCAACTGACGTAATTCTTCTTATGATCGGCTTCTCCTAGAAAGTGAATTTTGAATTTCTTTTGTTACTGGTATTTTCTAGGGTTAAGAGTTAATATTATGCACTCCCCATCTAAAATTTGCAATTACTCTGTACTTTCTGTAATTTTGCTAGGTTCTTATTTAAGTACTTGTATTTCAAGCTTGGTGCTACTTCATCCATCATTTTTGTAGAAGAAAAGATGCCCTTATCTCATGCTAAGGATCATTGATTCTAAATGCGGTCTCTAACAATGAGAAAACTAAACTCTAGTGCGCTATACAGAGGCTGAGCATGCACTCTTGTCTTTCCAAACCACTTTTCTAATTGAAGTTGAATATCTGGTTTTTTTGTTAACGAAAATGATCATTTGTTTGTTTTTTTTTTTTCCATTTTTGAAGTTTTTTTTAGTTTTAGTTTTTTTTTTTATGAAGATCAAGCATCTTTTCTGTAAAAAAAAAAAGTTCGTTATTCTAAGATCCAAAAAGTTATTGATAAATATTTATTTTAATTTTTGTTTTCAATTTTTTGGAGAATGATAAACTGGAAATGGAAACTTTCACTTTTTCCTGAATAACTTTCCTTTCCTTTATTACAATTGCATTTTTTTTTAGTAAACAGCTATCCATATGACTTCTAATCATTCCGTTTATACTTCCAGGGACGATTCAAGTATCAAGTTGGCCAAGTCAGAGCTTTTGGAATGATAGCTGGTGGATCTGGCATTACTCCAATGTTTCAAGTAAAAAATGATTCAGCTTCATGTCTTTGGTATAACTGAAAATGGTCAAACTCATGATATACCATTTTCATCCCAGGTTACAAGAGCCATACTGGAAAATCCAAAGGATAAAACTAAGGTTCACCTTATCTATGCTAATGTCACTTATGAAGACATCCTTCTGAAGGTAAATTCAAATTTTTTGTTGCTTTCTGCTGATCTTGTAAAAGATGCGAGAAAATTTATGACATGTAGGAAGAGTTGGACAGCTTGGCTACGAATTATTCTGATCGCTTCCAAATCTATTACGTGCTTAACCAGGTGAAATATTCCCTCTGTTGATTCTCATTTGAAGTTCTATTTTATGGAGTCATTGCAAAATTACCTCTGATTCATATCTTGACTAGCTTTTATGATAGTTTCTTAATGATTAAATTCTTACATGACACTTCTTCAATTATAATTATTTTATTCCACGAACCACACATAATCATATTTTGGATACTTTATCGGTCCATGTAAGCAATTGACAAAAAATGCTAGTTGTTTGAATTATAACAAATTATTATTACTTCAACAAAAATATATCAGAGCTGCATCTTTATCACTTGCCATGCTATATGTGTTTCACTTAAGTGTTCATTTGCATCCTTGTTATTTTCTGAGCATTACTATATTCCTTGTTCTGCAGCCTCCTGATGGTTGGGAAGGCGGTGTCGGGTTCGTGTCAAAAGATATGATCAAAACTCACTGTCCTGCACCGGCAAATGACATCCAGGTAGGCATGAGGACTACATAGTCATCTATCAGTATATGCATAGTCAGTAAATGTGGGTCCTAATACCCCGATCGCATGAAGCTCTAAAATCCAGTCAAAACAATGTCTAAAACCTGATGAGCATAGACCATAACCGGACGTCGAATAAGGTCATCCTCACAAGTGATAGGTCTAAAATCCTTGTAGTCGACCGCAATAGCTCTGATTGTGCAAGTGTGTATAGATTAACATATTTTTGTTTGTTTTCAATTTGCAGGTTCTGAGATGCGGTCCACCGCCCATGAATAAGGCCATGGCAGCACACCTGGACGATCTTGGTTACACAAAGGAGATGCAGTTCCAATTCTAAGTAAGATTGACGAGTGCAAGAATGCGAATTTTCTCAATTTATGCTTTATTTCCCATGAAGCAATGGCGAAACCAGCTCCTTGATCATTTGATTTGAGAGTCTCCACCAACTGGAATCCTTGTACACTTCCTAGATTTGACTCTGAGGTTGTGTTTGCTTTTCTAAAATCAACATTTTACTTATCTAAATTGAGCATGAGAATAAAAAAAAACAACACTATTTGATGGGCAACAATATCCTATGTGAGACATGGTTTTCTTCCCAAAGATTTGAAAGCGTTCTATACCTCATTCCTATTACAATCGACAAGCTAATCAGTTGATCGAACGATTAGTGGTAATTTTCACTCTACTCATGTTCTTGTATGATTACACCTAAGAATAGACTGTACAAAGGTCCAGATGAAAAATCAATGTAACGATGCATGATCATTAACATGAGCGATGAATTTGAGTTT
The DNA here is from genome assembly GCA_024364735.1 of Boesenbergia rotunda. NCBI lineage: Eukaryota > Viridiplantae > Streptophyta > Magnoliopsida > Zingiberales > Zingiberaceae > Boesenbergia > Boesenbergia rotunda. The sequence continues at coordinate 216,603 of JAGFNQ010003006.1, read as the reverse complement.
AAAGGTGATATAGTTTAAGAGATGATTTACACTATACCTATTTTTACGGAATGAACTGATGATTAATACATCTGATATTGTCATCTTGAGATTTGGTAGTCAAAATATGACAAAATCAGTGTGTTTGTTTCCCCACGTGTTACCCACAATATCCAGACTAATAATCTTCATGATTTATCTCCTCCTTATTAACTCTGAGATGGATTGATGGGATGCTAGAACAAGAGAATCATCTAATACCACCTTAATTTACTATGCATCTTATTAATATAAATTATCCTATTAAGTGATGATTCAAATTTTGAAAAAAAAATTAAAAAATTATACTCCATTAATTTTGGATAAAAATTAAAAAAGTTATTTGAGCATTTATTTTTCAAAAAATAAATATAAAAAAGTATCTCATTGGATATTTTATCTCTAAAATGTATTGTTGCAACAACTATTGATAACAACTCCAACGAATAGAAGCTATCAAATAGTTATTACAATATTATTTTTTATTTCTAATATTATTGTAACAACCATAACTAATTATTATAATGTATAAAAGTTATTATGTAACTGGTATATACCATGTAACATCTAATACAATATCATTGTAGTATTATAGTAACTACTTAGTATCTTTTATAATTATTTTAAAATAATTTTGATAAAATTTAAATAATTTTAATTAAGTTGATAAAATATATTTTAATATAATATATTTAGAATTTAAAATTTAAAATTTTAAAATTTATCTAAAACACATTACAATAATTACAAAATAGCTTCTATGTATTATTTAAAAAATATGAACCAGATAAAAAACTAATCTGAGATGACCGCTAAAGTAAATTGAAAAATGCTCACAGCGGACGGATCAGAAATTCAGAGTCCCAAATTTGCATCGGATTTTTTTTTTTTTACAAAATGAATCGAATCGTGGATGTATGAGAAAAAAATATTAAAGCTTCTAGTATAAGAAGTATTTTTCAAATAAAATTACCTTTCGATGATTTATAAAATTTAGAACATCAGTTTTTATTTTTACCCATTAATTTTCATATTATTTATTTAAAATTAAAAAAAATTATTCTGAGATCGGATCCAATTAGGTCAACTTGATTGACTTCCACCCACCCATGTCCCCCCTCAGAAATCTGGTCTCACGGTAGCGATATCCACAACGATACACAATAACATCCCATGGGCGCCAGCTGCTGAAATAAAAACACAAGCGACAAACGACAGGGACATTCAAAAGCCGGTCGCCCACAAAATACAATAAAAAAAAAATTCCGAAACCATCAAACAAAACCCACTGCTTCATCATCCATCCCACCAGCAAATTATCAAATCCACCGCTGCTGCTTTACTTTTCCCTTCACCTTCATCCCCAAAAACCAACGGCAGCTCTCTCTCTCTCTCTCTCTCTATAAAGTTATAAACTCTACCATCTCCGAGTTATACAAGTAATATTCCGATCATGGCTTCCCTTGTGCTTATTGTGTCAGAGCTACTCCATCTAAAAGAAGCTGGGAGAGTTGAATTGATGAGGCTAGAGGCTGCTGCTGCTGCTGCTGCTGCTTCACGAGATCGCATCAGGTCCGCCGCAAATTGCAAGAGAAATGCTGAAAAAATGTCGTCGGCGACGGACGGAGGCAGAGTGGAAGAAGAAGAAGAGCTGATGGACATGAGAGTTGCTGTTGAATTAGTTTGGCCGTGAAGTAGGTAGCTAGCTAGCTGCCTTCTTGTCAGATAATTGTAATGCCCTCTGATGGGCGAAACTGAGAGCTAGCTAGCTACTTCTCTTAATCGTGTAAATTTCTTTGATTAATTCCTGCAATTGGTTCAAGTAATGCCGCATCATCCCATCCCTCCCCTCTTGAGAGATTTCTTGGTTATTATTACTATTTTTTTCTTTCCTTGAAACATTTATCCGGCTAAATTTGGGAAATTAAAGACAGCGTTGTGATCACTGAATCTCTCTCCTCCTCCCGGGCAACAATCCCAGTAAGTTGTAGCTGGGATACTCCTGGGCCAACGTTGAAATGGATGGAAAACTCGGCTTGGGCTCCCACGGGCCGAAATACTCTTATGCAGTAAATTGCACGAATTTTGATGATCAGCAAAAATTTTCGTAAAATTGAATCTTTTGTACTTTTTTTTCTCCATTATTATCCCATTGTTTTTGCCTCTCTTCTTTATACTACTATTTGTTGGAAAATTAGTTTTGAATCAATAAATTTATTTAATAATTCAGGTGGATTTCATCGTAAATTTAAAAATTAATCAGAAAATTACATTTTATATTTTGATCAATAATTTTAAATAGTTAATTTTTAAATTAATTATATTAAAATGAATCCGAAATGAATGCCCATTATGAAAAGGAAGCTAAATAAAATTATCCCATACAATAAAAAAAGGATATTAATTTATATTGTTAAAATTTAATTCGGCAATTTACCAAAGGGCGTACGCAACAATCGGTAATTACCAACAGGCGCACCATGGTTTTATTTTCACCAAAGGGCGCACTCATTATAGTGAACTTCCTCTTATACCCCTCATGTTATCTATTGCCTTTCTCTTTCTCTCTCAGTAATAAATTCTGTGACGTCAGCACATGCAACGTGACTTAATTATTGACTTTTATTTTAAAATAATATCTAATGGAATCGGCGCTAAATTAAAAAATATAAGGTAAAAATTAAAAAAATATTTCACTTTAAAAATTTCTCATCCAACGTGATTTAAAAATATAAATAAATAATTTTTATTTTTATTAATAGAAATTAATATATTAAATAATATTTAATAAATATATTAATGTATAAAAAATTTTTGGAAACAAACTATTCGATTTAAAAATATAAATAAATGATTTTATATTTGATTAATAGAAATTAATATATTAAATAATATTTAATAAATATATTAATGTACACATATGTTTTGAAAAAATTGACCGTGGTAGCTTTCAGGCCCACGCTGGGCCTGAAATATTTTTATTTCAGGCCCACGCTGGGCCTGAAATATTTTTATTTCAGACCCATATTGGGCCTGAAATATTTTTATTTCAAGCCCAGCGTTGGGCCTGAAATTTTTTATTTCAGGCCCACGTTGGGCCTGAAATCTTTTGATTCAGGTCCGACGTGAACTCAAATTTTTTTCTATTTAAAAAATATATTAATATATAAAAAACCTATCAAAATACTTAATTTTAGATTCAAACGCAGGGCCTGAAGTCATCCCAGGAGGGTTTGAAGTCAAATAACTTCAGATCCTATAAATAATTAATTTAATAAATAATAATTAAATATAAAAATATTTTTAAAATAAAAATTTTTTAGTGAGGGCCTGAAGTCATCAGTGACTTCAGGCCCTCTATCTGAAAAATTTTTCCTTAGGCCTGAAGTCATCCGACTTCAGGCCTAAGGAGGGCCTGAAGTCTGATGACTTCAGGCCCTCCATTAAATATATAAAAATAATAAAAACTTTGTTAAAAAAAGGTATAATATATAATTACATAATAATAAAATATTATAGGAGTGGTTTAGGTATATCAGTGAGTTTTGAGCAAAACTCACTGATTGACCTACCATATTTGGAATTCTGAAAACTCATTATCAGTAGACAGGGTTGAGCTAAGAGATGAGATTTTAGGTGCCGAAACCTCTAATCTTACCGTATCACCAATGTTATAGCAGTAGTTTAGGTATATCAGTGAGTTTTGAGCAAAACTCACTGATGGACCTACCATATTTGGAATTCTGAAAACTCTATATCAGTAGACAGGATTGAGCTAGGAGATGAGATTTTGGATGCCGAAACCTCTAATCCTGCCGTATCACCAATGCTATAGGAGTGGTTTAGGTATATCAGTGAGTTTTGAGCAAAACTCACTGAAAACTCACTGATGGACCTACCATATTTGGAATTCTGAAAACTCTATATCAGTAGATAGGGTTGAGCTAGGAGATGAGATTTTGGGTGCCGAAACCTCTAATCTTGCCGTATCACCAATGCTATAGGAGTGGTTTAGGTTTATCAGTGAGTTTTGAGCAAAACTCACTGATGGACCTACCATATTTGAAATTCTGAAAATTCTATATCAGTAGACAGGGTTGAGCTAGGAGATGAGATTTGGGTGCCGAAACCTCTAATCTTGCCGTATCACCAATGCTATAGCAGTGATTTAGGTATATCAGTGAGTTTTGAGCAAAACTCACTGATGGACCTACCATATTTGGAATTCTGAAAACTCTATATCAGTAGACAGGGTTGAGCTAGGAGATGAGATTTTGGGTGCCGAAACCTCTAATCTTGCCGTATCACCAATGCTATAGCAGTGGTTTAGGTATATCAGTGAGTTTTGAGCAAAACTCACTGATGGACCTACCATATTTGGAATTCTGAAAACTCTATATCAGTAGACAGGGTTGAGCTAGGAGATGAGATTTTGGGTGCCGAAACCTCTAATCTTGCCGTATCACCAATGCTATAGGAGTGGTTTAGGTATATCAGTGAGTTTTGAGCAAAACTCACTGATGGACCTACCATATTTGGAATTCTGAAAACTCTATATCAGTAGACAGGATTGAGCTAGGAGATGAGATTTTGGGAGCCGAAACCTATAATCTTGTTGTATCACCAATGCTATAGGAGTGGTTTAGGTCCATCAGTGAGTTTTGCTCAAAACTCACTGATATACCTAAACCACTCCTATAGCATTGGTGATACAGCAAGATTAGAGGTTTCAGCACCCAAAATCTCATCTCCTAGCTCAACCCTGTCTACTGATAATGAGTTTTCAGAATTCCAAATATGGTAGGTCCATCAGTGAGTTTTGCTCAAAACTGACTGATATACCTAATCCACTCCTATAGCATTGGTGATACAGCAAGATTAGAGGTTTCGGCACCCAAAATCTCATCTCCTAGCTCAACCCTGTCTACTGATATAGAGTTTTCAGAATTCCAAATATGGTAGGTCCATCAATGAGTTTTGCTCAAAACTAGGGGTGTAAATGAGTCGAGCCGCTCGCGAGCCGCTCGGTCAAAACTCTACTCGAGCTCGGAGTTGACCGAGCTCGAGCCGAGCTCGAGCTGGCTCGTTTACAATTCGAGCCGAGCCCGAGCCAATTCAAAGCTTGCTCGATGGCTCGTCGAGCCATATCGAGCCAAGCCTGGGATCTATCCAATAAATCCAAGGGCTGAGCTGAATGCTGAAGTGAACGGTCAGGATTAGTAGATCAATTAATAAAAAATTAAAACTCAACAACTCACTCAAATCTCGACCTCGACTCTCAAGACAACAAAAACCCTAGTGGCTAATACCCTACCTCTCGCAGCGTTACCGCCGCTACGTGATGTCGTGATTTGCTTCGACCTTCGACCTTCGACCTTCACTGGAAAACCCTCGTTCCCCGCGTTTCCCAAGCTTTCAAAACTCAAAAGCCTTTGTCTCGCTCGCTGCCTCAAAAACACTCCTTCGTGTCGCTGTCGGCTGCCTTAACTCATCTCCGTGTCTGCTCACCAACTCGAAAATTTCTCCTCCTTGAGACTCTCTCGGTTCTGGGACAAGTTGCTTGCAGAGGCGAACAAGTTCCTTTTTGGAATTGTAGTTCAAGACTTTAAGCGTTGTGTTGTGTTTGTTTATTTTTTCAATGGAAAAAAAAAGAAAGTCTTATGGCTGATGATTGTTAAGGGAGAAAACTATCAAATAACTTCTTAGGCTTCTCTTTGTTTTGTTCCTCTTTCGTGTTTGTTTTCTTGTGAATTTAATTTCTTGATCTTACTTTAGCTATAGAGTTCTTCAGTAGTTTCTCATCTTACATATAAAGGTTTTAGAATTTAGATTGTATTAAATTCTTTCAACTTTGACCTGGGGAATCCTTTCTTTCACAAGAGAAAGGTTTATTTTACGCTCATGTTCCAAACAAACATAGTGAAAAAGAATCATAATCGTTTGTATGTTAATTCTTTATAGTATGTTGATTGAAAAGATTTTTTTCTCCACTACAATCAGGTTAAAATGCCTGATATTCAGTTAGGAGTAAGGACTTAGGAGGTCAATCATTGAGAACCCATGGGGCTAAATTTGCTAGATTCCATTGCTGCTTCCAATGTTTTGTGAATTTATCCTATAATTTTATAGGCCTTCTTAATAAACTTTATATTGCCTTTAGTGTTCTTATAATGAATTATACTGTTGCTTCCCGTCTTCTTATATTGAATTATAAGAAAAATAGGTTTTCTTTGTTTATCTTCTTTAGAATTTATTCTTTGAGCTTTTTTCAGCCATGGCATGCTCTTCTAATTATTGTTTGAGCATTTTATAATTTATTATCTTTTGATCAGTTATGTCGCTATCGCTAGAAGAGTCATCTATTCCAACCACGGTAAACAGTGCCGTTGCTGAAAATAATGAGGTTAATCTTGAGATCAACAAGGAAATTGGCACAACTAGTCAAGAAGCACAAGAAAATGCTGAAGAAAAAAAGGAAGAGGAGTTCCAAATAAAGAAAAGGAAAAAAAGTTCAGAAGTTTGGAATGATTTTGACATAGTGGATGGATCAAAGAAAGCTAAATGCAAACACTGTCAATCTCTTTTTACAGTATGTAAATCAGGAGCCACATCAAGTCAATCCCTAAACTTTATTCTGAATTTGATGCCTCTATGCATATCTCAAAAGTTAAGGAAGTAATTAATTCTCTTTATGAAGAGTATGTTTTTGAAGAAGCTAATAAAGGAGTGTCTCATCCATCTGAGTCCGAGAGTTTTGGCTCTTCAAGTGTTAGAAAAAGTCAACAAAGTTCTGTGTATAGTTGGGATGATTTTGATGACTATTGTGCAAAAGTTGAAACTTCAGAGACTAAGCGATCTGAATTGGTAGATTATCTTGAAAAGGGTCGTTTAAAGAAGAATGAGATTCCTAAAATATTTTCATGCTTAGAATGGTGGAAGATGAACAAGATGCAGTATCCAATATTATCAAAGATGGCAGCTGATATTTTAGCAATCCCAGTGAGTTCAGTGGCTTCAGAAGCAACATTTAGTGCAGGGACAAGAGTTATTGATTCTTATCGTTCATCACTCTCTCCAGACGCAGTGCAGGCTATATTATGTGGGGGTGATTGGCTTCGACGCATACATGGACTGAAAAAGAAGACTAAGGTAAGTTAAATTCTATTATTAGTTTTCTAAGTTACAAACTAAATTTCATCACTTATTTATCTAATTTTTACTTTTTCAGAGAGAGAAAACTTACCAAGAAATTTTTCTTCCAGTTTCTACCTCTTAAGACTTACAGTAAGGTAAATTTCATTTTTTTACACAAGTATAAACGTGTAAATCTGTTTTACACAAGTAAGGAAAATACAAGTATAAATGTGTAAATCTATTTTTTTCTTGCACAGGGGCTGCTAATCTTCATGGTTCATATTTTAGTATCATGTTTAGTCTTCATCTATTTTGTAACTTTTCATTCTTAAGAACACTAAATCTTGCAAAAATCGTTATATTTTAAGTTTTAACTAATTGGCATCTTGATTCAATATTCACAGCCGCGGCGAGGATGCTTTGAGATATGCGAGGAAGGCGGTCAAACTTCTGTATCTTTACTGGTATAGTGGTATTCTTATACATCACTACTACATATATCCCATTCAGCACTCTAAAATGCTTCTATATTGAAAGGAAGCATACTGTCATACACATACTGCCATTGCAGGATATGGGAGCATACTGCACTCCATCAGTCCATCTCATATTGATTCAATTCATCTAATTGTACAATTTATGGATTTCTAATTTGTAGAATTATTTTGACACATACTGTGCTTACTGTCATCCATCTAATTGTACAATTCATCTATTGTCATACACATATTGTCATCGATTTGTTCATACTTCATAGTAAACTTGCATTTCTCATCCTAATAATGTGTCATGCTGTCCTTGTAGGATATGGGGCGTCCCTTTACAGTTTACACTAATGAAGAAGCTCAACATGGAAGATGTAATCAAGGACATTTTGGAGAAGAACACTTGATTGGGAATGGATACAGGATTAGTAGAAAAGCTACGATTAGAGAGTTTTATTATGAATGTCTCTATGTAATTTTATATCCTGTAGAAGATTGAGACTTTAAGTGGCAATGTGACATTATTCTAAACTTCTAATCTGTAATTCTGCATGAACTGCTCTTTGAAGTTTGAAGTGATGCTTGATGCTCCTATCTCTAAGCTTCCCAAATGTGATCTATTCTATTGTTTAGTTGCAGAGTTGAGTTAAATGATGAGACAACATTATCTGTCGTTTTGGGCATTTATACTTTTTAGATGAACTGCTCTTTTAAGTGATGCTTGATGCTCCTATCCCTTATATTGAAGTTCTTGAACTGATGAAGACTTGAAAAGAGCAAACAATAATTTTGAAACAGAGAGTTTACTTTTTGACAGAGGGACGAGGAGAGCCTCTTGAGGGATAATGCTATTGTAATTTGCAAGTATAAAATCCAGATTTGTGTTCTTTATTCTCTACAATGCATATCCAGTGTTCATATATTTTTCTTTTCATCGGAAGCCATGTTGATCAGTTGATGGTATCGCCAACAAACTGCCTCATGCATGTAACAAAGAACTGCTTGGTAACACTACAAGCCTGTGAATTTGTGATATTTCATTGATGAATCTGTGATTTTTTTTACATCTATGAATGTGAATGTGTGATATTTTTTTACAGCTATGAATGTGAATGTGTGATATTTAAAATAACATTGTTTTCCATAAATAAATAAGAACTTGATGAGGTATTTGTGGTTAGAAGGTTTCGGTGGAGGTTCTCATGTAGCAGAGGTTGCAAGTTCGAATCATGACCTTACCCCATTTTTATTAGATTTTTCGGCTCGAATTTGGCTCGAGCTCGGCTCGAGCTCGACTCGAGCCGAGCTCGAGCTCGATTTTACTAGCTCGATCGAGCTCGAGCTCGAGCTCGAGCCGAGCTCCTTTGGTTTTCTCGAGCTCGAGCTCGAGCCGACCTTGGGCTCGGCTCGGCTCGACTCGTTTGCAGTCATACTCAAAACTCACTGATATACCTAAATCACTGCTATAACATTGGTGATACGGCAAGATTAGAGGTTTCGGCACCCAAAATCTCATCTCTTAGCTCAACCCTGTCTACTGATAATGAGTTTTCAGAATTCCAAATATGGTAGGTCGATCAGTGAGTTTTGTTCAAAACTCACTGATAAACCTAAACCACTCCTATAGCATTGGTGATACGGCAAGATTAGAGGTTTCGGCACCCAAAATATCATCTCCTAGCTCAACCCTGTCTACTGATATAGAGTTTTCAGAATTCCAAATATGGTAGGTCCATCAGTGAGTTTTGCTCAAAACTCACTGATATACCTAAACCACTCCTATAGCATTGGTGATACAGCAAGATTAGAGGTTTCGACACCCAAAATCTCATCTCCCAGCTCAACCCTGTCTACTGATATAGAGTTTTCAGAATTCCAAATATGGTAGGTCCATCAGTGAGTTTTGCTCAAAACTCACTGATATACCTAAACCACTCCTATAGCATTGGTGATACAGCAAGATTAGAGGTTTCGGCACCCAAAATCTCATTTCCTAGCTCAACCCTGTCTACTGATAATGAGTTTTCAGAATTCCAAATATGGTAAGTCCATCAGTGAGTTTTGCTCAAAACTCACTGATAAACCTAAACCACTCCTATAGCATTGGTGATACAGCAAGATTAGAGGTTTCGGAACCCAAAATCTCATCTCCTAGCTCAACCCTGTCTACTGATATAGAGTTTTCAGAATTCCAAATATGATAGGTCCATCAGTGAGTTTTACTCAAAACTCACTGATATACCTAAACCACTCCTATAGCATTGGTGATACTGCAAGATTAGAGGTTTCGGCACCCAAAATCTCATCTCCTAGCTCAACCATGTCTACTGATATAGAGTTTTCAGAATTCCAAATATGGTAGGTCCATCAGTGAGTTTTGCTCAAAACTCACTGATATACCTAAACCACTGCTATAGCATTGGTGATACGGCAAGATTAGAGGTTTCGGCACCCAAAATCTCATCTCCTAGCTCAACCCTGTCTACTGATAATGAGTTTTCAGAATTCCAAATATGGTAAGTCCATCAGTGAGTTTTGCTCAAAACTCACTGATAAACTTAAACCACTCCTATAGCATTGGTGATAAAGCAAGATTAGAGGTTTCGGCACCCAAAATCTCATCTCCTAGCTCAACCCTGTCTACTGATATAGAGTTTTCAGAATTCTAAATATGGTAGGTCCATCAGTGAGTTTTGCTCAAAACTCACTGATATACCTAAACCACTCCTATAGCATTGGTGATACTGCAAGATTAGAGGTTTCGACACCCAAAATCTCATCTCCTAGCTCAACCCTGTCTACTGATATAGAGTTTTCAGAATTCCAAATATGGTAGGTCCATCAGTGAATTTTGCTCAAAACTCACTGATATACCTAAACCACTGCTATAGTATTGGTGATACGGCAAGATTAGAGGTTTCGGCATTCAAAATCTCATCTCTTAGCTCAACCCTGTCTACTGATAATGAGTTTTCAGAATTCCAAATATGGTAGGTCCATCAGTGAGTTTTGCTCAAAACTCACTGATATACCTAAACCACTCCTATAATATTTTATTATTATGTAATTATATATTATACCTTTTTTTTAACAAAGTTTTTATTATTTTTATATATTTAATGGAGGGCCTGAAATCATCAGACTTCAGGCCCTCCTTGGGCCTGAAGTCGGATGACTTCAGGCCTAAGGGAAAATTTTTCAGATAGAGGGCCTGAAGTCATTGATGACTTCAAGCCCTCACTAAAAAATTTTTATTTTAAAAATATTTTTTATATTTAATTATTATTTATTAAATTAATTATTTCAAGCCCTCACTAAAATATTTATTTTAAAAATATTTTTTATATTTAATTATTATTTATTAAATTAATTATTTATAGGATCTGAAGTTATTTGACTTCAAACCCTCCTGAGATGACTTCATGCCCTGCGTTTGAATCTGATAGGTTTTTTTATATATTAATATATTTTTTAAATAGAAAAAAAATTTGAGTCACGTCGGGCCTGAATCAAAAGATTTCATGCCCAACGTGGGCCTGAAATAAAAAATTTCAGGCCCACGCTGGGCCTGAAATAAAAATATTTCAGGCCCAGCGTGGGCCTGAAAGCTACCAGGGTCAGTTTTTTCAAAACATATGTATACATTAATATATTTATTAAATATTATTTAATATATTAATTTTTATTAATCAAATATAAAATCATTTATTTATATTTTTAAATCCAACAGTTTATTTCCAAAAACTTTTTATACATTAATATATTTATTAAATATTATTAAATATTTAATTTCTATTAATAAAAATAAAAATTATTTATTTATATTTTTAAATCCTTAGATGAAAAATTTCTAAAGTGAAATATTTTTTTAATTTTTACCTTATATTTTTTAATTTAGCGCCGATTCTATTAGATATTATTTTAAAATAAAAATCAGTAATTAAGTCACGTTGCATGTGCTGACGTCACAGAATTTATTACTGAGAGAGAAAGAGAAAGACAATAGATAACATGAGAGGTATAAGAGGAAGTTCACTATAATACGTGTGCCCTTTGGTGAAAATAAAACCATGATTTATCTGTTAATAATTATCGATTATTGCGTACGCCCTTTGATAAATTGTCTTATTTAATTGATTCAATTCAATCCATCCTGCCAGGGACTAAGCATACGGATGTGCGCTTTGGGACGCATTTTGCATTTCGTACGTACAGCGTACTTATTGTTATGAGGAACGTCAGATAGCTCAATTAATTATCTCCATCGTTGAATTCAAAATGGAAGTTTTAGATGTATCAAGGTGAAGCGACAAAGTGCTCCTTGAGATATGATTTAATTTGAATCGTTAATTTCAAAATGAATCAATCAGATGCACATTGTAAAGGAAGCAAATGGGGAAGCACTTTGTAAAGAAGAGAAAAGTAAGAAAGAGAAAACTACTTTTCTTTTAATCTCCTCATTTTTCCTCTTTCATTTTGTCTAGGGGTGTAAACGAGCCAAGTCGCTCGCGAAGCCGCTCGCGAGCTATTCGAGTCTCGGTTCGATAGAAGCTCGTTCGAGCTCGTTTAATAAAGCTCGTTAATATTAACGAGCCAAACTCAAACTCAGCAGTATTCGGCTCGTTAGCTCGTGAATAAGTTCGTTAATAAGCTCGTGAGCTAGTTCGTAAAATATAAAATTAATATTTAACATTAAATATATAATTTTTGACACTTTTATATTTAATAAATATAAAATATCAAATAAACCTCATTTGTATGAATAAAATCATAAATTTTAGTAAATATTTTATATTTTTTAGAATATATAATTTATTTTTTCAATAAATTGATGAATAATTTAATTAATAATTTATATTTGGTAAGTTCGTTTAGGGCTCGAATATGCTCGCGAGCTATCATTATATTCGATAAATTAAGCTCGAGCTCGGCTCGATAATAAACGAGCCAAACTCAAACTTTCAGATATTCGGCTCGGCTCGGTTCGATTACAGCCCTAATTTTGTCGTGTAATTTTTTGTTCAGTAGATATCTTCGTTCGTCATAATAACCTATGGTTGGTTGTATTCATGATTTAACCATTTTATTATGAGAAACAGACATGTAACCTTAATTTTAGCATCATCGAAGGAGACAGTCTACTCACTATAGGACTCAGTGTCTTTATACCACAGGCTATGCTCCTCATGTAATTCAGCAGATTGTGGATAGGGATCCAACAATTTTAAAATAAATTCATAGAGACAGAAGATGTTGAAATACAACGGGTTCAATATGTTGTCTCCTCTGCCATGATTGAAAAATGTTTCAATTAATCATGGGAAAAGTGGAGCTATGAGAGTCCATCACAGCGATGGTTTTCACATCATTTACAGTATAAGAACTTAGATTGGTTCTATGCATCCACCACAGTGATGATTTTCACATCATTTACACCCCCAACATACTTGGAAGGTTCCTAATATATGACCAACCCAACATGACCCCGTGAATTTTAAAGAGACATAACTTTTAACTCAGGACTGAAAATCACCTCCAATACTTTACCGTTATCAACTTTGAGGGGCCTCCAAGTCACCCGAGGTGTCACCATAACTGAAATTTCATTATCGAATTCTATATGCTTTGGGGCACCTCTAGCCACCCGAGGTGCCTCTAGTCCCTCACTTAGGGTGCCCTCTCTCACTTTGAATTAGCACATATGCATAAATTTATTTATGAATTAAATCATGTCTAACCATGATCAAAATCTAGTCTTAGTTTCAACTTAGATTTTCAAGTTGGATATAAGTTGGATCAATGCCTACAGTCTCACTGAGACTCATCCTCACTGGATCTCTCTGCTTTAATTGCTTATCTTCACTTATCATTTGCTTACTTATTTGATGTCTAATCTCCTAACCCACTAGGTTTTTCTGCCAGATGTCTCATCTGGACTTCAATCAGTTATCAGGTCCTACCGACCCAATTGAACTTCTTGCTAGATATATATCTGATTCTCTCTGACTTATCTAGGTTTTCTACCAGTTATCTGTCCTCCTGACTTAACTGGACTTCAGCATATCTGTTCCTCTAGACCAATCATGTCTGTAATCTACACACTTGATAAACATATTATCACACAGGACTTCACTTTGAACCTTTGACAATATCAAAACGTAGGTCAGATTCTAATGCTCCCTGCACTAACACTATACTTGTGCCACCAGACATGTTTGTTGCAACAAAGAGCTACTCTATAACTTTGAAGAAGTCAAAGATGGGGATAAGTTGTTCATGAGAAATTCAGCAATCTCGAATATAAAGGGCCAAAGTAAAGTGATGTTGAAGATGATATTGGGCAAGGAACAGACTCTAAATAAGACATTGCATATTCCAGAGATTTAAAAGAATTTAGTATTTGGATCACTTCTCAACAAGCATGGATTCCGAATTCTAAATTCCAGATTGTGTTTGAGTTAGATAGGGGGTTGTGTTGTCCAAATATGGAATGTTTACAGGAAGATATTATGTAAATGATGGGTTGTTTAAACTCAATGTAATGGTCATTCGACCTAAGATAAATAAAGCTAAAAGCTTTTTTGTATATATGTTTGAGTCTTCTAGTTTATGACATGGTAGAGTAGGACAAGTTAACTACATTGTATTGTGTAGATTAATTAACATGTAAAGCATACTTACATTTCACTTTGACCCAAAACACAAATGTAACACTTGTGTTGAAGCAAAAACGATAAAGTCATCCTTTCAACATATTAAAAGAAGCACTGAACCACTCAGCTTAATTCACACCGACATATGTGTAAATCGATACGTGATGGAAATAAATACTTCATCACTTTTATAGATGATCACCCAAAATTCGATTATGTACATTTTGTGAGAATACGAGAAAAATATAAGGGTTAAATCGTAAAATTTTTCAATTTAAGGGTTATGGTGACATTGACAAAATCTGAGGGGTTTAGTTGGGAAATGTCAATCCCTTATAATAGTGTTTGTGGCAGAGTCCAATCACGAACCATCCCTTTCCCCTAAACTTTGCGATCTCTCTCTCTCGCTGCTCTTCGTCTACTTCGCCTGGAATCGCCGGTGGCCGAGGTCGTTCTTCGTCGCCGGAACGTCGCGGGTGTACGACGTGGGGACTGGATCGTTCTCCTCTCCGTTCGCGTGGTAGTCGGCATAATCGAAGAGGTAAGCGATTGGATTTGCCCTAATTTTTTTTATTTTATCCCGGGATTCTTACCTAGGTCTTCTCGGTATGTTGCAATCTATCTTGGTCCTGAGACGGAATTGATGATTCTAGGGATTTCTTGGTCGTCTTGGGTTGGATCGGGTACTGGGAGCGTGTCATGATCGCCGGAGCCGGAGCATAGGGCGCCGAACTCTTTTGAGGTAAGGAATTAGGTCTGAGATCAAGTTTTTCTATTCTGATCAGATTGGTTGCCTGTGAGTTTAGATTTTGATCTGTGTTCATTCGTTTTGGGGTTGCGGTTCATGGATCGATCTGTGTATTGGATTGAGGATTTCAATTTAGCTGTTCATAAGTTTCTGATCTTTGATTCTAGTTTGGAACGAAGGTTTCGGTTGGGTTCTATTATGTGGATCAGTTCAGATTCTTCTTTGTTGAGTTTCTGTTCGTTGATTTTGTTTCTACCACGCTATGTTTTTTTTTGATCCATGTGTTGTTCTGCTGTGAGCTTCTTTTAGGATCTATGTTCTTGATCTGAGTAAAGAAGTGAGAAACTGTGCTGTGGAGGATGAATCTGTTCGGTTGGAGGATGGTGTGATCTGTGTATGTTAGCGTAATTGTTATTCTGTTTGGATTTCCATTTGAATCCTGTGTTTCTGCCGTAAGCTTCTGTTTGGATGAGTAGTGATCAGTGTGATCGACAGGGCTTTTAGATCAGATCTCTTAACTAGGGCTTGGTTGGTGTTTTTAGTCTTGTTCTGTTTGGATGGGTGACATCAATGTTGTAAGGTTGGAGCTGTTAGATTTATGGTTGTTATTGGCACTGTTCTGTTCTTGCTTGAGATAGATTTTTGTATGCTTTGATTAGGGTTGAAATGGATCATGATTAGGGATTAATTAATTTGTTATGTGTAGATGGGAATTGATTCCATTTACATCTAGCATGTGACTTAGCTAATTTAATGATAGTATAATTAGTTAAGTTGTATTTTGATCCAGGACATTGATTTGATTCCTTTCAGCGTGGATATTATATTTTCGGACGGGGGATTCTCGTCACGTGGATTTCTTCGTATCGAGGTGAGTACGCTGGACTTATCTTTATTAGATATAGTCATCTGTGATGCATAGCTAGATATGGTAACAGTAGGATTACCTGATAGTTTTATTCCTGTACTTCTATTCCGATATTTGTTATCTGCTTAGGTTACTGTTCCATATTTCTGTATCTGTTAGATTTACGGATAGCATACCTTATACCTCGCGCTAGGGTTTAGGCTATGGTGCATCCCGGTTATTTATACTACTGCATTTCATATAGTGACAGTAGAGTTAGATAGCGGGTGATGCATGGGATAGTGACATGCATCATCGTGCACGTAGCATAGGCGGACGACCTTTGACTCCCTGGAGGTTGAGATAGGTCGTCGTACGTGCTACTGGTGTAGGGGCATATGCAGGCGACCTTTGACTCCCCTAGTGGTTGAGATGGGTCGTCATACCTGCCACTTTACCTGTCGTGTAGTCCCAGTTCCACTCTTCGTTAGTGGATTATAGGCCACGGCGCTCCGACAGGTCCCCTACCTATCCGATGATAGTGAGGGGCAGGGAACGTCACTTTGTCCGATGACAGAGTACGTTCAGGGTCTGAGACCCGGCTCATTCGGTGTCGTGTGAGGCACGACGACGGCCGTTTAAGTGGAGGGAGGACCCGGTCAGAGCCCTACCCACTCGGTTTCGCGTAGAGGCGAAAGTAGCCAACTGGTGTCAGGGGTGACCCATGCTGCATCATGAGCATACTGTGCATTGATGCATCTGGTTGTGATTGCTCTACTCGATTGCTGCACTTGGTTAACATGCATATTACGGGGATGGTTCGGCACAGGTAGGTATACTTCTCATTTGCTGGTTTAGATCTGCTTTTATTATTATTGCACTTTCTTCTATAGTTGCTGGTACTTACTGTTATTATATCTCCTGGTGCATACCTGTGTATTCGCTGAGTTCTAGGACTCACACCGTTAGACCTATTTTTCTCTATTTCAGGATGATCGACTGGAGTGCCTGTCTGCCTGTCCCTGTGTATGTGTGTCGAGGCGACTTTCGAGGATTTTTCTTGTATTCGTTGTGGGTACATGTTGGTACCCTTCTTATTCATTTTCTATTTTTGTTACTTCACCTTTTTCGCTGCTGTATTTTCGATATGGTTGTATTTTTGTGTGCTATGGAGGCCTTCGTTTTACTTTGTTTTGTCGTAAGTCGTACCGGTACGCATCTTTTGTTTGACGACGTCGTTTGTTTTACGCGTTTGGTGCCTTGTTCCAGCTCTATAGGCTTGGGTACAGGCTTACCGCGAGAGTCGATGTGCTAGGGTTTTCGGATTGTCCGCCGGTTCGAGGGAGAAGTCGTCCGGTCGGTATCGGACGAGCGGCTCCTCGGGGCGTGACACATTTTCTCTAAAGTAAGGATGAAGCTATAGACAAATTGATTCTTTATAAGAATAAGGTTGAAAACTAACTTAATAAGAAAACTAAGATGCTTAGAAGTGACCAAGACAGTGAATATGTATCACTGTTTCTTGAGTTGTGTGTTAAATACGGGATCAGACACAAAACAATAGTTGTCTATTCTCCTCAACAAAATCATGTTGTTGAGCAAAAGAATCATACTCTAAAAGCGATCATGAATATTCTTCTATTGAACTCTATATTGCTAGAGCAAATGTGGGGAAAGTTATGTTAACGGCTAATTATCTTTTACATAAGATGCCCCGAAAGAAAATACAAAGAAGCCTTTATCAGTTGTGGACGGGAAGACAACCATACTACAAATACTTACAAGTATGGGCGTGTCTTGCTAAAGTGTTGATTCCCGATCCAAAGAAGATTAAGATATGACCAAAAATATTTAATTGTATATTTCTCGGATATGCTCATAATAACAGTGCCTACATATTCCTTGTATTTGACTCTCAAATAACGGACATATACAAGAACATAATTATAGAATTGAGAAATATTGCATTCTTCGAACATGTATTGTCATCTAAGACCTAAGAGGAAGGAATGCCCTCCAAACGGGTATTGTAACCACAATAAGAAAAAACTAATGAACCAGTTGAGGTTGAGCTCATACGAAGCAGAAGTGCTTCAGCGAAAAATCCTTCGGATTGAATTTTATCACTTTCATATTAGAAAGTGATTCCCAAAATTACTCAGAAGTAGTAACATATTATGAGGGACCTCAATGGAAAGAAACAATTTCATCTCAAATTGACTCTATCTTGCAAACACTACACATGAGAACTTATAGATCTTCCTCCAAAAAGTAAATCACTGGGTTGTAAGTGAAGTTTAAAGACGAAAATGAAATCAAATGGTATGATTGATAAGTATAAGATTAGATTGGTAATCAAAGATTATCGATAACGTGAAAGTCTTGATTACTTTAATAGGTATTCTCCAGTATCAAGAATAACTTCTATCAGAATATTGTTGATTATCGCCACTCTATATAATTTGAAAATAGGACATAAAGACGATCTTTCTAAATTAGAATTTAGAAGAGTTTTCTGTGTCATGATAGAAAAATAAGATGTGTAGATTAGTGACGTTGTTATGTGACTTGAAACAAGTTATGAAGGAATGACATAATAAGTTTGATATTGTCATGAAGGAAAGTGGATTCTAGATCAATGAATGTGATACATATATCTACATAAAATGACTATGTGATATTATGTCTTTATATAAATGACATACTTATCATTGGCAATAATAATAAGATAATCAAAGCCACTAAAGCTATATTGAAATCAAGATTTGACATTAAAAATATGAGTCTAAGTGATGTGATTTAGGAATTAAAACTCTTAAAATAACAGAAAGAGTTGTGTTGGGGATTGATGCGTACGGCTAGAGGGGGTGAATAGTCGATCACCCACTTTAATCGCCGATTCTTTCTACACGTGTTAGTGCGCAACAGAATACAAAACAAATTAAAACTAACACAAAAGAAGACAAACAAATTTAACATGGTTCGGAGATAAAGCTCCTACTCCATGGCCGTCTGTAAGGTGGACGATCTCGATCCGTCGGTGGATGACTCCCCAAAAAGCCTCCGACTAGCTCGCGTCGCTCCTTGTGGGTGGAGAAACCTCACCACAGTCGACTGGTAGACTACTAATAAGCTTTACCCAAGCTTATTTCGTCAACCTTTGCCCATCCAAATTGAGCTATCATAAATAAAACTCACAGCTGAAACAATCATTACCAGTCGACTAGTGTCAATACCAGTCGACTGGTCCACTTGGATTCGAATGTTGCAGCCCAACGTTCGAATTCCAGCCAACACCAGTCGACTGCTACATGCAGCAGTCGACTGATCTTTCTGTGCCCAATACCAGTCGACTGCTACATGCAGCAGTCGACTGCCCAAACTCTAAACCTAGGATTTCAACCCCGAGTACAGTCCCTCAGCACTCGTCCTCGCCCGACCAACCTAGACCTAGCCTTCTAACCTCCTCCATCAGTCTTGCATCCCTCGGATGTCTCTCCATCCTTCATGCCTTACCTTCTGGAGCTTCCTTCAGCCTCAGTCTTTGTTGTTGGGTTTTCCATTGTCAAGATGTTACTTAGACTTTTCTCCTTTGTTGTACCTGTATCCTCCATACTCACAATGCATATTAAATACAATAATAATGCTAACTTAAACCTTTGCCCAAACATCAAAACTTAAGGTACCTAGATTGCTCCAACAATCTCCTTCTTTTTGATGTTTGGCAACACGTTTAAGTTAGGGAAACAACAACAAAGCAAATAAATTATGGGGCCTAACCTTAGGCTCCCCCTTTACCTAAACTCCCCCTTGAGTAGATTTTCTTTACAAAGGTGCTTCTCCCCCTTTGTCAACAAATGCTCCCCCTTCACCTAAGCTCCCCCTTTAGCTTGGATTTCTTACAACGGTGTGTTGGTTTCCTACTTAAACCCAACACTTCTCCCCCTTTGTCACACATCAAAAAGAACTCTAGCAATATCTCAATTATTGGATTCTTTTCCCTCTAATGATCACAAATATTGTATAAGAACCCCCCATAAGATTATACACTTATTTATATCATTTGGACACTTTTCGATTTAGCTGAAAACAATTTCAGTCTGTATCAATCGACTGCGACAGTTACCAGCCGACTGATTCCTATCGAAAAATCATACAATAGCTAGTCTCTCTCCAAAAATACTGTTACCAATCGACTGCCCCCTGTATCAGTCGACTGGTACCCTGATAACTACATTTTCAACATTTCTAACACAATTTCAGAAATACACTAGAAATTTCACAAATCTTCAAAAATTCTCAAATTTTTTGGAGAGGTTTGTGGTACTTGTGTCTACTTGAAAAAAAAATACATTCAAAAATATATCTATCACAAATCTCAAGATCGACACAAAATCCAAAATTATCTAAATAGTTCAATTGAAAAATCCATGATTATACTAGGTCATTATTGGCATGATAGCTTTGGTCTTATTAGGTCTAACCTTCGGTAATGATTTCCTAGGATTATCTACCTTGTTAACCATATTCCTATCATTATACTCAAATCCATGATTATATTTAACAAGCATATAAGAATTAGAAATTAGATTTAATTTTAAATAAGGGATTACCTTCCCTTTTACCTTTGAAGCTCCCCCTTGACTTGAGCTCCTTTTCTTCTCTAATTTTTTCAAGTGCGCCAATTTCTTGAGTTCTCCTTTCTTTGGACACTTGGTGTGGTAGTGTCCAGGCTCACCACACGTGAAGCAAATTATATGATTCTTCTCCTTCTTTTCCCTACAACCCATGTTAGTTTTCGAAAAAAATTGACTTGGGTTTAAAGTTTACCTCCTTTTTCTTACCCAATGGACACTTGTCCTTGTAGTGTCCCTTTTGATTGCACCCAAAGTAAATTATGTATTCCTTTGACTTTGGTTTGGTGGAGGTTTCTTCTTGCTCCGGCATTGAGGATTGTCTCTCCTCCCCCTCAATCCTTGAAGTAGAGACTTCTTCTATTTCTTCCTCACTTGAGGATGTGGACGATTCCACTTCCTCCTCCTCTTCGGATGTTGAACACGATTCAACTTCCGATTAGTCCCTCTCATTCTCTTAGACCAATGAGCCCTTATCCTTGGACTCCTCCACTCCTTGTCCTTGTGTCGAATTTTCGTGTAGAGCTATCACCTTTATTCATAGCTCATAGGCATTTTTGTAATCACCTACATGTGACACAATATGAGAAGGTAGTAAATTTAAGATAATTCACGTTACCTCCTTATCCGACTCCGCTTCCTCTATTTAATCCTTGGTCCAATATCGAGGTCGGAGACGTTTTCCCTTCTTGTCCGTTGGAGCTTCGAACGGAACCTCCAATGTGGTCCAATGGTCCCAATCTATTTGGAACCACGTCTCCAACCACTTCCTCCAATAATTGACGTCATCTCTGTTGGCGTAACAAGCATCTATTGAAGAAACGTCCTCCATTGATGGTTGCAGGCGTTATTGGCCTCCATTGATGGAGGTATTGAATACCTCCATCAATGGAGGAAACGTATGTTTCTTCCGCTATAAAATGTGTCCAAATTGCAATCCAGAGAGGACAGACGAAGCAGAAGGAATCGGAGCTTCAATTGGTGAGGGATTTGGTTTATGGCTAGTTGGGATAGTTTCGGTGACGTTCTCGCGACAGCACACAGAAGAAGAACAGAAGGAAGGAAGAACCAGAAATCTCAACGATGTAAGTCAAACAATTTTATTTTGCAATTCGTTTTCATGCTTAGCTAACAACAGTGGTATCAGAGCGATTGTTAGAGCATGAAAAAATTTTTTTTTTACCTTTGCGATGAACACCTTGCGTTGTTGATCGTTTGGAATCGCCTCTGAGCTCTCGGCGTTTTCATCCCCTGGTCGGCTAGCCGGCGATCGCATCACGCGTGGAAGGCGCTCCGTCGCCGTCGGCTGGATGCGTCGATGGAGGCAGCCGGCGTTGGTGATGAAAGAAAAAAAAAAGGTCGGCTGAGGGAAGAAGAAGAGGCGGCTGAGGGAAGAAGAAGAAATGACTACGATTAGGTTTTGTTTTTTTTAATGAGATAAGTTGGTTTTATTTAAAAAGAAAATTCAAAACCTATTCTGCAGCTGAAAAATCGCTGCTGCCCAAGGGAGGTTCGATCCCATGACCTCCCGCTAAAAGCAAACAAGCCCAACCAAAGTGGTATTCGATAATCTGTTTAGAATTGATTCAATTTATTTAGATTAGATTCTAGTTTAGTTGAAAAAGATTAAGTTGGTTAAATCGGTTTTGGTTCAAACCATTAGTTGGTTTAACCAAACCATTTTGATCAAATAATTTGAACTAAACAGAATGATTTGATTATTATGTTGAATCTCAAATAGGCTTAATTGTAGCTGCAAACAAAAAGGAAACTTATATGCCTTTATCTATTTGTGTTGTGAATTGAATTGAATCAGTTTTGTTACTGGTTTGTCGGTTTTGTACTGACATTGTGTATTTCAATTCCAGATGCCGAGATTTATTACCACAATGACTCGTCGAGATGTGCGACGGAATCATTTGAGGGAACAGATAGAGGATATTGACTTCCTCCCACACCTAGGCATCCAAGGGCATATAGGAAGGCTTGATCGTCTATTTTGGAAACTCGAACAGGAAGAGTTTCCAGTTCTAGATAACTACCGGATCGGGGCATTGATTAATTCATTGCCGAGGCGTGCTGAAGTAGCTGCAAGAGGTATTTGGGGATGCTATGAAGGACGTATCTCTTATACCGAGTTGCGTAGAGAACTACTTCGCCAGAATTTTTCAGAAGAGGATCTGGAAGATTCTGAAGACGATTTGGAAGAGGATCTGGAAGATTCTGAGGACGATCTGGAAGAGGATCTGAAAGATTCTGAGGACGATCTGGAAGAGGATCCTGAAGAATTTGAAGAGGATCCAGAGATGGATTTGATTGAAGAATTCCAAGAGGATCATGAGGAAATCGAGTGGGATCCAATAGTGGATTCTGAGGAGGACCCAGAGGAAGATCCGGAAATGTTCGAGGACGATCCCGAAATGCCTGGGGAAAATCCTGAAATATTTGAGGAAGATCCTGATATTGAAATGATCGAGGAAGATCCTGAAATATTTGAGGAAGATCCGATAGAATCTGTGGAAGATCCCGAGCCTGATCAGACTGGCCGATTAGAAATGAACGAGAGAGTGATAGCCACTGCCATAATATTTTTTATTATGGGAATGATGTCAAATTATCTAGTTCGTTGAATTCTGTTTGTTTGTACCTACTTATTAAGCATATTAAATAAAGTTATGTTATGTGTTAACTGACTTGTCAATTATTAGTTCATTTATATGATTAGTTCATATTCAAGATAAATGATTAGTTCATTTAATGGGATGTATGTAATATAATTGATCAATGTTAATTAGATTGGATGATGCGAATGATGAGTGAAAACGTAGTTATCACTTGATTTCGTAATCCAAATCAAGTTTACATTGAGTCAATCAAAAAAATTATGTACAGATGATATACACTGAATTAATGAATAATATGTTTATTTATGATAGATCATGGCAACCAAGAACATCATAGCTGAACTGAACAAGGGGGAGAAATTGTATGGGGACAACTATAAAATATGGCATCTCAAGATACAATATGTTCTTGAGGAACAAGAAGTTCTGGAGGCTGTAAATCATTTCATGGTAGAACCTGCTATTGGTTCAACTGCACAGTACAGATTGGATCTTGATGCCTATAGGGCATGGAAGAAAAAGGACTCCACTGAAAAGGGGATATTGATTAGTTCAATGGTAGATGACCTGGTATTTGAGTATGAGCCACTACCATCAGCTCATGCTGTCTGGGTTGCCCTGAAAGAGAGATACAGTGGAGTTAGTGTGAGCAAGCTAAGTCAAGTTTGACAGTTGTAAAAAGCGCCCGAATGTAACAATGACCCAACATCTGAGAGAAATGGGTAATATGATTCGGGAGCTTAAGACTGCTGGTCATGAGTTGACCGACGAACAACAGGTTCAAGTAGTTATTCGTTCCCTTCCTGATTCTTGGGAAACAATGAAGCAGAACCTTACTCACAGTGAGAGTATCAAGACTTTCATTGATGTCTCACGCCATATTGAACTGGAGGCGGAGAGAGTAGAATCCGCAAGGATTTCTGAGCAAGCTTTTGTAGCTGAAGGTTCTGGATCCAAGAATAAGAAAAAATGGTTTAAGAAAGGAAAGGGAAAGGGAAAAGAAGCTGGTGCTACTACTGTGCAAGACCCAATCAAGAAGAAAGGAAAGAAGAATGGAAGGAAACCTAAAGGCAAGCTAACTTGCTACAACTGTGGCAAGAAGGGTCATTTTGCTCGGGAGTGTACTGAGCCGAAAAAGGTAAATCCATGTTTGTCTTCTTTTCATGAGCTTTATGTTGCTAGTTCGGTATTGTTAGTTGATTCTTATCCTTTGTGGATTATAGATTCAGGAGCAATGAACCATGTAGCTCGTGATCGAGCTACGTACGTGGAGTACCGTCGCGTACCAACTGGCAATAAGTGGATATATGTGGGAAACAATGCAAGAATTGAAGTCAAAGGAATTGGCACTTGCAAACTCAACCTTCGTGGTGGGCGTACATTATTTCTGCATGATGTCCTGTATGCTCCTGAGATTCGACGGAATTTGGTTTCCGTGAATTGTCTTCTTGAATTGGGTTATTGTATGAATTTTTACAGTCGTCGTGTAGAACTGAAAATTGACTCTGTGTTAATTGGATATGGTTTTATATCAAACGGTTTCATGGTTCTAGATGTAGAACCAGATATTAATTATGAAAATAATGGTTGTTTTACAAACATTGCTCTTACTAGTGATGCTGATGTTAATGATGAAGTTTGGCATGCTAGATTGGGACATATAGGACAAGAAAGAATGAATAGATTAGCAAGAGAGGGTCTGCTCGACACTCGTGCTAAAGTTGACTTGTCTATATGTGAGCATTGTCTTGCTGGAAAAGCAACTAGGAAACCGTTTGGTAAGGCTATTAGGGCTGATTCACCATTGCAATTGATTCATTCGGATATTTGTGGTCCGATGAACATGAAGGCAAGAAATGGTAGTTCATATTTCATTACATTTATTGATGATTTCACGCGTTTTGGTCATGTGTATTTGATTGCTCATAAATCTGAAGCATTAGATTGCTTTAATCGTTATTTGAACGAAGTTGAGAATCAATTGGAACGTAAGGTTAAAACCTTACGCACTGACCGTGGAGGTGAATACTTGTCTGATCAGTTCAAGACAATATGTAATGAGAAAGGGATTATTAGACAGTTAACTATCCCTGGAACTCCACAGCAAAATGGAGTTGCTGAAAGAAGAAATCGAACTCTTCTTGAAATGGTTAGGTCGATGATGACTCAAGCTAATTTGCCAATTTCCTATTGGGGAGATGCATTATTGGCTGCAACCTACATACTTAACCGGGTGCCTTCTAAATCCGTTCCATCTACTCCATATGAACTTTGGACAGGCAGAAAACCAGATTTGAGTAATCTGAGACCATGGGGATCAGCTACTTATATTCATGACAAGACTCACAAATATGGAAAGTTAGGACCCAGAGGTAAGAAGTGTATTTTTGTAAGATACTCTGATACCTCTAAGGGTTATGTCTTTATTGGTGAGCAACAAGATGGAACCATCTCTGAAATTGAGTCAAGAGATGCTATTTTTCTCGAAACTGAATTCCCAACAAGAGGTGAAGTTGATAAATCAATTCCTCTATTTGCAATAGAGGAGGAGGATACTGTTCCTCCATTAACAAATCAGGAATCTCAGGGAATGCCTGAATCTAGTCAACCTAGTGGGAGTGAATTGCCTATAAGTGAATTAGTTTCTCAACAGTCAAACCTGCGAAGAAGTAATCGTAAGATTATTCCTCGGAGAAGGTTTGACATTGAAAATGAGGCATTAATGATTCTCCCAGTTGACGATGAAGAACCTCGAACGGTTGAGGAAGCATTGAGATGCTCAGTTAGAGAAAAATGGAGAATTGCAATGGATGAAGAAATGGAGTCTATGAGAAAGAATCAGGTTTGGGATTTAGTCGATCTTCCTCCAGGCCGAAGGGCTATTGGGAATAAGTGGATTCTCAAAATCTAAAGGAAGGCAGATGGATCGATTAATAAATACAAAGCTCGTCTGGTTGCAAAAGGATATACCCAAATGGAGGGTATTGATTTTGAAGAGACATTTTCCCCTGTTGTGAAGTTTGTGTCAATACGTGCCATTTTAGCTATAGTAGCACATTATGACTTGGAATTACATCAGATGGATGTAAAAACGGCTTTCCTTAATGGTAATCTTGACGAGGAAATCTATATGGCACAACCAAAAGGTTATATTGCTGATGGCCAAGAGGAAAAAGTATGTAGACTTGAAAAGTCTATATATGGGCTAAAGCAAGCGTCGAGACAATGGAACATAAGATTCAATGAAGTCATTTTATCTTATGGTTTCGAAATGATCAATGAGGATCATTGTGTTTACCTAAGAAAGGATAAAGGAAAGTTGGTCATTTTATCATTATATGTTGATGATATGCTGATAGCTGGAAATGACTTAAAAGTTGTGATTGAGGTCAAGTCTTGGCTTTCATCACAATTTGACATAATTGACATGGGAGAAGCTGAGTATATCTTAGGAGTACGGATCATTCGTGATCGATCAAAAAGACTTTTGGGCTTGTCCCAAGAAGCTTATATTACTAAGATACTACAACACTTCAATATGTTTAATTGCAACGTTGAACAAACACCTACAGCGAAAGGTGTTGTTTTGAGCAAAAGTATGTCTCCCAAGACTCCTGAAGAGATAGCCGAGATGAAGAAAAGACCATATGCTAGTGTCATTGGTAGTTTGATGTACACTATGTTGTGTACTCGCCCTGATATAAGCTATGTTGTTGGCTTAGTTAGTCGTTTCCAGTCAAACCCAGGATCGAGACACTGGAAAGCGGTAAAAAGGATATTCAGATATCTCAAAGGAACGACAGATTATTGTCTCTGCTTCCAAGGATCAAAATTGAGCTTGAAGGGCTACGCAGATGCAGATTGGGCAGGGGACCTTGACGACAGAAAATCCACATCTGGCTATATTTTTTTGCTGATGGAGGTGCCATTTCTTGGAACAGCAAGAAACAGGCTTGTGTAGCACTGTCGACAATGGAGGCTGAGTATGTGACTTGTGCAGCGGTTGTACAAGAAGCTGTCTGGTTGAGAAGGTTCCTAAAGCATCTGAAGATTGTTGAGGACAGTGGGAGCCCTGTTACAGTGTGTTGTGACAATCAAGCTGCTATAGCTTTTTCCAAGGATCCTAAATATCACAGCAAAGGCAAGCATATAGAAATTAAATATAATTTTGTAAGGGATATTGTTGACAAGAAAAAGATAATTCTTGAGTACATCCCTACCCGAGCAATGCTTGCAGATCTTTTTACTAAGCCATTGACTAAAGAGTCATTTTATGAACATGTAAAGTCTTTGGGACTACGCAAGATGTAACAAATTGTAAAGACTGTTATTTAAATGAAATGTCATGATCTATTCAGTGTGAATGTATTTGTTACATTTGAAAAAGTCTCGATGAGCATGTTGGCAGGCTGAGATTGGTCCACTCACATGGACAATCGTCTCTATTTGTTGAGTATAAATAGAGGTAAGACCATTACTTATGAGACAGCTTATGTAGTTGTAAAGAGAGACATACTCATAAGTTGAGGTCGCCTTGATTTTGTATCAAGATGAGATCATTTATGTAATGATCGAAGTAAATGCACCCACCATTTACTAAACCTGTTTAAAGCCAGATTGGAATTCATAAGTTGAATTCGGATTAGACGTTAGGTATGTCTAGATCGAAATCTGTACGATGTTAGATATTTGAGAAAAACATGCACTCTTTTTGATAAAGAGAAAAACATCATAGCATGTGATTCATACCACATGTGCTATAGCGACAATAAGGGTAGTAGGAGAAAGGATCCCTGCTTCTCTACTATGTGAGACCCTTGAGATTATCAGTTAATCTCAATCTTACCCTAAGTGACTATTTAGCTGTCTACTTGAAGTTTTAATCAGTGTTTGCTACTTTAGTGTGCGTCCTATTGACTATGGATGATTCGGTCTATGGAGCATAACTGAGAAAGCAACTGATTAGAATGAATAGATTCTAGCTGAAAAGGAAAATTAAAATTGGTTTACATCTGTAATACCTATTCACTGGTCGACCAGTTACATTTTTTGTTAAGTACTTAAAAATGTGATTGTGAATAAAAGTATTGATTTGAGATGACGAACATGCTCTTGACATAGATGTCATATGAGGGATTAGAGATGTTCATATTGATATAAATATTTAATCTGGGGTAAAGGCAAGTTATTGATGTCTCTGATTCGTTCTATAGAGCAGCTAAGTTAAGTATAACAACTTTCTTAGCATTAAGTGCTCAGTGTACTTGCTGTCGCACGAACCATTTTCCCTGAAGTATGAATTGAATGCTCCTATATGGTCTTTGTGACTTTCTTACGTAGTCTTAGTGACTAAATGACCTATATGGATAGAATTGGACGAGTGGGAAATGTTGGCGTTACAAGCATCTATTGAAGAAACGTCCTCCATTGATGGTTGCAGGCGTTATTGGCCTCCATTGATGGAGGTATTGAATACCTCCTTCAATGGAGGAAACATATGTTTCTTCCGCTATAAAATGCGTCCAAATTGCAATCCAGAGAGGACAGACGAAGCAGAAGAAATCAGAGCTTCAATTGGTGAGGGATTTGGTTTGTGGCTAGTTGGGATAGTTCCGGTGACGTTCTCGCGACATCACACAGAAGAAGAACAGAAGGAA
Organism: Boesenbergia rotunda; assembly: GCA_024364735.1. Lineage (NCBI taxonomy): Eukaryota > Viridiplantae > Streptophyta > Magnoliopsida > Zingiberales > Zingiberaceae > Boesenbergia > Boesenbergia rotunda. The sequence goes on along the minus strand of JAGFNQ010003006.1, from coordinate 187,803 downwards.
GAACCAGAAATCTCAACGATGTAAGTCAAACAATTTTGTTTTGCAATTCGTTTTCATGCTTAGCTAACAACAATCTCGATCGTATGGAGGTGGAATCCGAGTATCCCATCCAAGCAGACCTTCCGAATCCATCTTCCTCTAGCACCTTTGCTCTTTTGGCGGTTATTCCAACAAGAGTGACCCTGACTCTGATACCACTTGTTGGGGATCGATGCATACGATTAGAGGGGGTGAATAGTCGATCACCCACTTTGATCGTCAATTCTTCCTACACGTGTTAGTGCGCAACGGAATACAAAACAAACTAAAGCTAACACAAAGGAAGACAAACCAATTTAACGTGGTTCGGAAATAAAGCTCCTACTCCATCGTTGTCCGTAAGGTGGGCGATCCCGATCCGTCAGTGAATGACTCCCCGGAAAGCCTCCGGCTAGCTCGCGTCACTCCTTGTGGGTAGAGAAACCTCGCCACAATCTTGCCACAACGCCTGAGCATTTGTAGACTACTAATAAGCTTTACCCAAGCTTATTTCGTCAACCTTTGCTCAGCCAAATCGAACTCTCTTAAATAGAGCTCACAGCTGAAACAGTCGTTACCAGTCGACTAGTGCCAATACCAGTTTATTGGTCCACTTGGATTCGAACGTTACAACCCAACATTCGAATTCCAGCCGACACCAGTCGACTGCTACATGCAGCAGTCGACTGATCTTTCTGTGCCCAACACTAGTCAACTGCTACATGCAGCAGTCGACTACCCAATCCCTAAACCTAGGGTTTCAACTTCGAGTACAGCCCCTCAGCACTCGTCCTCACTCGACCAACCTAGACCTAGCCTTCTAACCTCCTCCATCAGCCTTGCGTCCCTTGGATGCCTCTCCATCCTTCACGCCTTGCCTTCTCGAGCTTCCTTCGGCCTCAGTCCTTGTTGTTGGGTCTTCCATTGCCAAAATGCTACTTGGACTTTTCTCCTTTGTTGTACCTGTATCATGCATACTCACAATGCATATTAAATACAATAATAATCCTAACTTAAACATTTTTTAAAACATCAAAATCCAAGGCACCTAGATTACTGCAACAACTTATTCTTAGTCAGTCTCATTATGTGAACAAGATTCTTGAAAATTTCAGTCAGGGTTATACTATGTTAGCATAGACTCCAATAGATATGAGTTAGCATCTATTCGAAAAATCAAGATGAGAGTATCTCTCAAATAGATTACTTTAGGAGTGATTGGACATTTAATGTAATTAATGAGTTATACATAGTCAGACTTAGCCTACGCAATAAGCAAGCTAAGTAGATACACGAGTAATTCAGTTCTGAAGAGGGATAACAAGAATACTAAGATACTTGAGGTATATTCATGATTATGGATTGCACTACACAAGATATCCTATAATGCGATCGAAGGGTATAGTGATGCGAATTGGATATCAGACATGGATGACTCTAAGTCCACAACTAGATATGTATTATTTTAGGAAACGCAACCATTTCATAGAAAATTTTTAAGCAACCCATAAGAACTAGATTCACAATGGAATCTAAGTTTGTAACTCTTGACAAATGTGGCGAAGAACCTAAGTTTCATGATAGTTCTTAGAATATGTTCCTAGATAGCCGAAACTCGTGTCGACATTTTGTATAGATTGTGATAGTCAATCATAAATGTGGTCGAGTGCAAATCATCCATACAATGGTATGTAAGTCTTAACATATATGTCGTAAACACAACACTATTAGACAACTACACTTAACGGGAGATATTGCTATTGATCTATATATAGTCAAATGATAACTTAGTGGATTCTCTAATCAAAGGGTTAAACAAAGAGTTGGTTGTAAGATCATCATGAGGAATGAGTTTGACGTTAGTTTAGGTGCAAAAGAAACTTATGTTAACTGAAAATCTCAAGAACTAAGTTCAGGAAGATAATCTAACTGTATTGAAAGACAATCATTGTAGGGGAACGCATCCAATAGAACAGTAAACGAATGAAAAAATAAGCATTCTCCTTTTAATAATTATAGTGAAGTACTATAGAATACTCTCGAAAGATCACTTATGCGGGAAAAAAATAAGACCACTATGAAGAAAATTAAAGGTATAATTCTTAACATTTCTTACAAAACTAAGTGTATTCATTGCCACAGACAAACACATTCATGATGCCTGAGCTATATCAAAGAGAGAGTCTTAGGTGGGATCTGTCCATGCTTACATAAATGATAAAACATTTCAATGAAATAACATCTACTGATCAGCTAGTGAATAAATAGATTTTCACAAGAGAATGTAAAAGATAACACCTACCTATCCTATATACTATTCAACTGTCGAAAGTTATCACATATCTTATTTTCATTTATATGAGAGATTATTCAAAATATATAAATGTAAATGAATAAGATATTAGTCCGACATTAAAAATTGAGTGATATTATGGCTGATCGATAATGTATGAGAGTGGGCGTGAAGCCAAGATTCCAATACACAATTTCAAATGTGTTCTTATATGAATGATGTTGTATATATCCTATCAGTCAGGATATGATAGCTTCTAACGTGGATTAGTCCATTTTTATCGTACTTCTCTTTTGTATGCATATATATACGTGTCACATGCAAAGCATGCCACATGTATGAGCATGCTTAAGTCCACGTTGCTTGCTACATGCTCATGGGCATGTTCAATTGACATTTGTCATTTATCATAAGCATGTAAGAAGTAAATGGTGTTGGTCGTGGGACGGTTTGAATAAGACGAATCGTCTTTTATCAACGTAAAGAGAGTATATAGAAATAGTGAAGCACTTATTCGTAAAGATAGAAAAACAAGTGAGATCAAAGGAAAGAGAGTTTTCTTTTCCTTTAATCTTTTTTTTTATTCTGTCGTGTAATTCTTCATTCGGCAAATATTTATGATAACGTTCACATTTCAATTAATCATGATAATCGATCAATGATAGATTGTATTCGTGATTTTGTTATTTTATATATCCTGAGAAATAAGCGTTTAAACGTGACTTTTTAATATCGCCGGAGGGAATAAATTTGTTTTAAAGAGATTCTGTCGTTGCAATATTTGGTATCTTTATTCCTCAGGCGACGTTGCTCACGCAATTAACTCGGACTCAACCTTCTAAATTTGTTCGGTGTCCGTCAAGCCTTCGCCATCGATTTTACCGACTCGGTCTTTTTCTTTTTTTTTTTACCAATTCGGTATTTAGAGCACTCACCAATTTAACAACTGGACAAATCGACAACTTAGCAAATTCACTTTCTCACTCAGACTTGGCAGTTCTTGATGAAATTGATGATTGGTCTACTCAGCTTGGCCAACGGTTTAAAATAATCAACTCAAGCCTAATTTCTGTCCTCCAAAAAAATTGTGGATATGGATCTAAGTCTAACACGTTTGTCAAATCAAACAATTTGCATGTGTGATGTTGTGGAAATGCAACTCTGCTTTTCTGGATACGGGCGAGCAAGCTTCCTCACAGGTTGCAAATGGGCCTGAAGGATTCTCTCCCCTCGTCACGGATGCTAATTTTAAATGGAGCAATGATAGATAACGTGAAATTTTAACGTGAAATTCAACGTGAATGACGTGGCACTTTTTATATACACGTCCGATTGTCGCTCGGACAGTGGCGGCGGCCTCCGGCCACCGCCCCGAACAAAATTATAACCTGGGGGGACGGGTGAACCCGTCGAGGATCGGTGCAATTGGGTTTCATGTTAGATTCACGTTGAGTTTTTCATGTTTCCAATCATTTTCCTTTTAAATGTTTGATCAGATAATAAGATGAATTTAAAATGATCGATTCGATTTTATGAAAAAATTTTATCGGTCACTGGAGTAAAATGGAAAATGTTCGTGATAAACGATCTAAAAGCTCAACGTTTCAAGATTCATATCACATTTGAAAGAAAAATTCCTACAAAATATACCGTAACTAAGGGTCGAATCGTAGATGTCTAAATTAATGATTAATCATTCTACCGTTGCATCATAACTCCGAGGATAAACGAGGCTAATTTTAACTTTTCCATGATCTGAATTTGGATTGTCGATGGCCTCAGGACCTAGGGCCTAGGACCTAGAGTTATATCAGGTAGGCTCTGATTCAGATCATCAAGCTAGGCTGATTTAGTCGCGCCCGTGGCAACTCATTGCGGTGGGGCGTGCGTCCCATTCTGCCTTGTACAGGTCTTAGTCATATTTTGCAGGGTTCGTGTCTGTGCCGGATCTGCTCATGAAGATCCACACCATTTGGAGGGGTGATCTAAAAGGATTAAAGTCGGGCGCAGGATCGAGCCAAATATTTCTAGATTGGGAGATGCTCCAACATGCAGAATATAGGGTTTTAAGACTACTTGGTCAAGGTGTCAAAACCTTGGAACTCAAGCCTCTAAATTCTTATGGTGGAGTTGAAAGGCATAAAGGAGTGAGTCAAAATGGCACCTCCACTCCACTGCATGCATATTCACAATCCTGCTACAACTTGCAGACGAAACCTCAGCTTTTGTTAGAGCTAATCACCAGGAAAGGTAGAACATCAAAATCATTCTGACTGTCTTTTTTTCCAGTCAGTCCTAAAAACAAATTTGACTGCACTGTTTGAGAGCTTTCAGTTAGGGAAAAAGAAGAGGAAGAGAATAACTCGAAGGTCTTGCAAATTCCATTTCAATCTCATGATGATGCCACACATGATCCATGAGTACGTCAATTAGTATTTAAATTTGATGTAATTAATTAAAAACTATCTAATTTGATACTTTGCATTGCCAGGAACATCATTCTTGACCTTGAACTATTTTAATTTGACTCATGCCACTTCTTAATAATTCATTTGCATAAGAATCTAACAGTTATCTTTAGCCATTCAAAATCATAAATTTGGGTTCTCAAAACAATTAGAAAACAAAGAAACAAACAAACAAAGAGAGTCTTTAAACTGATGAAACACGGGGTGTCGATAGAAGACTCCCTAACTTCAGATTAAAGAGCTTCACCAATAAAATACTCGTGTAAACATATCCTAAATTCTGAATATTTCTGATTCCAGGAAAAAAAAAATAGATGATACTTGGATATAAGGTTTGACCAAGTCAATTGCATGGTTAACCCCACTAAAAGGATTGATTGGACTGAGTTCCATGGAAATGCCAGTCGACTTGGACTATCAAGTCAATGCTTTCTGGCAAACAGCAGATTACTGGACCCACCTCACCCAGCCAGTGAAGCGATTCATGCTTCGCAAAGTCAATAGAATTCAGTTTCTTATAATTTAAATTATTTAAATATTTTGAAAATCATATGTCAACATTAGAACGAAAATCGAAATTATATCTATTAAAAAAATCAAAAAATATATTTGAGATGGTATCAATAAATATTTTTGTTAGGCGATACGAAATTACGATGAATACGCACATTAAAGGAATGAGAGGAAGATTAAAAAAAAAATTTTGATTGACAATAATAAAAAAAGATAAATTTTATTTTAATATAGATGATGATATAATAAAGGACAGAGCATAATAACATAGAAGAATCTATATAGTTAACCCCATCTAAAGGAAAAAGACTTTATTGTTATTGTTCTATAAATATTTTGAAAATCTTATGCATGAGTTACTCGTGATTCAAATTTATTTGACAACAATCAGGTGAAATCTTGATACTTGGATTATAAAAATATTTTGGCATTGATAAGATGATGATTTTTAAAGATATAACTATAATATATCATCTTTGCATCCAGGTAAGCCATTTAAATTTGGCATTAAACTATGATTCGTACTTCTCCAAAGTTTATAAGATTATTTGATCATTCATCATGATTAGCACATCATCTTCGTGCTTCCAATTCTCATCGATCTCATCTTCTTATAGAATTCAGCTCCATGTCTACCCAACCCTCATCTTAAGAAGTGAACAAGTATCAGAATTTCCACCAAGGGCGACTTTCACAGTGCCCCCTTTTTTTAATTTTTTATTTACGATTAAATTATTTAGAGTTTTATTTTTGATGTTTAAGAGTTAAATTATAATATTAATTTCAGATACTGTCGGAATGTATAATGTAAGATATGCACGATGTCAAAACTGGAACGAATATAGATTTTTTTTTACGAGGGCTGCCGAGAAGTATTTTATAAATTATATTTCAGAAAACAAACAGACTTGATTACAAGCCGTAGAGCTAAGATTCTATTTCTAAGAACCGCTTTTTACTAAACGGCACATGCGAAAATTTATAATTATCAAAAAGTATATTGTGATTTAATTTTTACCAAAAGACATATTAAAATTAGTGTTCTTTCTCTTATATCCTTCCTCCTAACAAATCTTTTTCTCAGTTAGAATTCAGAGACAACCATTTTTTCAGATTTTTCAATTTAAAATAATATATTATGGGAGTCGGCTAAAAAATATAAGATCTATGCTCCTATTTATTCGATGATTAATTGCGCCTATATCATATGCAATTATATCTTTTAATTTTTTTTTTAAAAAAGCGATGGTAAATAAAGAAACTCAAAAAAAATATTTATTTAATATAAATAAATATATTAAATATTTCAATTAAAAAAATATCTCCTCCGGTATAATTTCAAAATATAAAAAAATATTTCTTTATATTTAATTAATATAAGTTAATATATTAAATAATATATTAATATATAAAAAACTTATCACAGCACATGATTTCAGGCCCAACGTGGGCCTAAAATCAAATGACTTCAGGCTCAACGTAGACTCAAATTTTTTTCCATTTTAAAAATATTCTTTTATAATATTTAATGATAATTTATTAAATTAATTATTTATAAAGTAATCTTTTATATAATTCTATAAGTTGTAATAAAATCCTCTCATTTTATTGAAATACTTAGGTATGATCAAAACATGTTTACATTTGTTTAAACTTGAAACAAGAAGGTTCCATCTAGATACTATATAAATATTCAATACATAGCAAAATTGGGTTCCTTGCAGACCATCAACTCATATTTTCAGAATTTGTTGCAATATGACTTTTGTAAGTCCATCAGTGGGTTTTCATCGATGAACCTAGGATATTTAGATTTCTCAATACTCGATATCACTAGTTAGAGTTGAGCTAAGAGATGATATTTGTAGTGTCTAAACTTAGTCCTAATAACTATTAATTATGTTCTCAAACCGTATTAGTTGGCACAGAACGATGCAGCAACAATGCAGAATCGCTTTAGTAAATCATCCTTATCTCTTTAATTTTTCTCATAAATATATTTTATTATCTATTTTAATTATTTTTTATATTTATAAATTATATTTATATTTAAATTATATTCCTTTATTATAATTTTTATTCTATAAATTATATATATTTATTAATATTATATATTTCTTGCATGATTTATACTTCCTTATAAATAAAATTTATAAATGTAAAAAATAATTAAGATAGATAATAAAATATATTGATGAGCAAAATTGAAAATATATAAATGATTTACTAAAATAAATTATGATTCTGCATTGTTGCTGCATCGTTCTAAGCCAATTGATACGGTATGAGAACATAATTGATATTCATTAGGACTAAATTTGGACATCACAAATACCGTCTCCTAGCTCAACTCTAACTAGTGATATCGAGTATTGAGAAATCCAAATATCCTATGTTTATCAGTGGGTTTCCATCGAAATCCACTGATAGACCTACAAAAGTCCTATTGCAACAAATTCTAAAAATGAGTTGATGGTCCGCAAGGAACCCAATTTTGCTATGTATTGTGTATTTAGGTAGTATCCAGATGAAACCTTCTTATTTCAAGTTTAAATAAATATAATCATGTTTTGATCATACCTGAGTATTTCAATAAAATGAGAGGATTTTATCACAACTTGTAGAATTATATAAAAGATTACTCTATAAATAATTAATCTAATAAATCATGATTAAACATTATAAAAAATATTTTTAAAATGAAAAAAAAATTGAGTCACGTTGTGCTTGAAGTCATCTAATTTCAGGCCCAACGTGGCCTGAAATCATGTGTTATGATAGATTTTTTATATATTAATATATTTATTAAAATATTTTTAATGTATTAATTTATATTAATCAAATATAAATAAATATTTGTTTATATTTCTGAAATTATGTTAAAGAGATGTTTTTAATTAAAATATTTAATATATTTATTTATATTAAATAAATATAAATTCTTTTGAATTTCTCTGTTTACCTTCCCTTTTTAAAAAAATTAAAAAATATAACTGTACAAAACATAAGTGCAATTAATTATCAAATAAATAGGAATACAGATATTACATTTTTTAGTGGACTCCTATTATATATTATTTTAAATTAAAAAGTTTGAAAAAATAATTGTCTCGAAATTCTAATTGAAAAAGAAATTTATTGATGGAAAGGATATAAAGGAAAAAAAATTAATTTTGATACGTTTTTGGTAAAAATTAAACAATAGTAAATATATATATATATATATATATATATATATTTTGATAATTATGAATTTTTACGTGCGTCATTCGACAAGAAATCGAAAGAAAAGAAACCACAGCCAATAGATCATGGTCCGCCAACGGCTACGCTCCATCAAGCGGGGTCCGACTCAGCTTCCCTCCTCTCCTCTGACGTCACTGCTGCCGCACCACATTTTTTTCCTACTTCGATACCCAAAACACCCCTAACTCTGGCGGGATTCCACCGACCGCCCTTCTTCCTCGTTCCAGTTCCAGCGTCGTTGCGCCATTGAAGGTCATAGTCGTAAATATCTTGAACAATGATGGTCTATGCTCTTCGCCACAATACTGGGGTCACCGTCGTGAATCAACATGGCGCTGCTGGCAGAGGATGGTTACTCAGACACGACGCGGTTTGACGGTCAACGGCATATCCACATCCCCCATTTCCAATAAAAATAAATTCAAATAAAATCAAAATATATTTGTTTTTATTATTATTATTATTTTATTTTTGTAACATGAGAAAGGCGCTCCAACGCGACGCCAGCCGCTGAACCGCGGTTATCCGACACCAGAGGCTGGAGGTACACGTGGCTCGATGGCCGCGCCTATTAAACCCCGCCCCACCCACTTACAACCCCTCACTCCCATTCCCATCCCAAATCCGCAGATTTTGGATCGATTGCTCTGGGAGAACGAGAGGGAGAGAGGAGAGGGTTTGATGATGGCGGAGGACTGCTCGGTGCTCGATCCGTGGTGGTATCGCTCGGAGTCGGCGTGGATGAGCGAGGCCTTTGCCAGGGACAACGAGGCGCTCACCCGCGCCCTCCAGATCTCGATCTCAGACACTTCTTCCTCCGGCGGAGCCACCACCAGTACCCCCGCCGCCTCCCCCGCCACCTCCTCCTCCTCCCCTTTCCTCCTCCACCAGAACCGCCAGCTCGCCCCCTCTGCCCCGCCCCTCCAGCCGCGGAACCACCCGCTCGGCCCTGCCTCCGGGGCACGCGTCGCCAAGCGCAGGTCGCGCGCCTCGAAGCGATCGCCCACGACCTACATCAACGCCGACCCGGCCAACTTCCGGGAGATGGTGCAGCGCGTCACCGGCATCCAGGTAGTCGGGAATCAGCCGCCCGTTTCCGACGCGTTGGTCAAGCCGGAGCCGATCCGGGCCGCGCCGGGCTCCCGTGCGGCCCTGCAGCAGCTCCGCCTGCCCACGCTCGACACCTCGGCAGTCTTGCTGGCCAACGGCGTCGGCTCGCTCGGTGCGTCGTTGGAACTCCCGGTTTTCGACGCCGACGTCGCATTCTCGCCGGCCTTCCCCACCCTCGAGTCGTGGGGGATCATGTAACGAACGTTACATGCTGTTTACTTTCTGTTCCCCTTCGTTCAAAAAAAACAAAAAAAAAATCTGCTGTGTACTTTTTTTTTTTACCGAAACCCGGTAATGTGTAGTGGATTTAGCAATCAATCACGTAAATGGTGTAGTTTTGTGTGATCAATCGTGATTTGCTAATAATAATTAATAACAATAAATGAAATGCTTTGATCATCCGGAAAATACCACGAAGTCTCAAACCGAGAGATACTGCAACAGGGCCAGTTTGTGCGAGATGGACGCAGGTCGTACTGCGTTAATGGCCCACAAACTACGGCCACATCGGTCGTTGATGGTGCCTGAGCAGACAAGCCAAATTAATTAAGGCGGCTCGTTGTTCAAAGTCCAAGTTTTGACTTTTGACTCGTCTACGCTCTTTGACACGTTCGAGTAGCTCCAGCGACGGGCATGGCTACCGCAGCGACCCTGCCTGACGTTATGCTTGCGTTAGAAATGACGCGATTAGGTGAGAAACAGATTCAAAAATAGAATCCACTACAAAATCTAAAACTATTATGATACCATATTAATGAATTAACATTGACAATAAAATTTCCATGACTTTACATGTTTATGATATGCAGTCCGAAGAATACTATTTACTGTCATATGATCCTCACAAATCAGTATCGGGCGTCTTGCTTCATCAGTAATCCATGCTCCTTCATACGTATATCTAAACTTAGCTAAGGCTTTCTCAGTTCTTACTGCTTGGTTGAGTTAGAAATGGTTTCATGGTCAGCATCAACCCGATTGCTGTAACGACATTGAGGGCAAAAAATACCATGTGGTCGCCTGCAAATACACCAATTAGTATTCACCAGTTTGAATTCCTGTTTTTAATCTAGAACACGTAGATTTTTTTTTAAGAAAGATTAATATGAAAACTGTCTTATCAACAACAAACAAAGATATATACCTGGTAAGAAGAAAGCTTGTTGACGCTTTTGTGACCATGAAAATCTGCGACACAGCAAATTCCAAAAAGAAAAATGAAATTTGGCACTAGGATATATGTTCCGAGGAAAACGCATTAGTAAGCAATTCTGTTGATGGATACGGCCGGCAATTCAAGTGAAAGATACAACCTTAACCAATCTGTTTGTTGGACATAATATTTCGGTAAAGGTATATATGATGGTTAGGGCTTTGTAAATTCTAGTTCACATCTACATTTTATTTCTCTACTCTTCTGAATTGAAAGCCATCAGTTGAAGGTAGTAGATAATTTAATTCTTCTCTTCCAGTATTCCTCGCTATCCTGGTTGAAATGGAACAAATTCTTCCCTGACCTATTTATGGTATTCATTGCAGTTTAAATTTCAACCCCCATCGTGTCATTGAGCATTCAAACTTTACGTTGAACTGTGTTTAAATTTCAAAATATATACATGTTGCATAAGAAATGCTTGATTACGGCACTCGCTTGCTTAATTTTGATATGTGAACCATACTACGACATATCAAGAATGCTATTATGAGAATAACTGTAATACTTACAAAGCTCCTCCACCTGCTGGTGCAATAGCTTTAAAAATAGACATTGCTGTGACGGAAATACCATTTGCAGCACCTCTCTGATGCTGAGGCTGTAAAATGTTGTGAAAGTCTATAAAAATGCTTTTGTAAAAGCAATTTGTCTAAAATCTACCATGTGCAAAGAGGATTACCACTGCATTGTTCTGTAGGATATTACACCCAGTAATAATTGTTACCTGATTAAATTGTCAATAACATGGTTAAAATAGCATTTTAAGGCAAGGATTAAACAAATGAAAAAAAAAATCTTGAAGCAAAATTTTCAAGGATAGATTTCATGCAGATATATTCTCATGTTTTTCTCCATTAATTTAGAATGTATAGGTTTTTCTATACTTTTACAGAAGGTCACATCCATTTCAGTAAAACTGATTGCATTCAGGTTAAACGATTTTTTGCCCCAAGAAATAAGGTGGAGTTTCATAGCTCGTGCTAGTATGACATAGCAGGTAATACAAAAGATTACTACCTACTGATGACAAAGGAGTACTGCCTGCAAAAAGAGATGTATCACATTTTCATAATTCTGTCTTATTCAAGTTATCACCATATTTACCGAGCATCAATTGGACGATTCCATAAATTGTTCAAAGGAATGATATCTTAACTCACACTAATCATTTGTGTTGAATATACGTTGGAAGAAAGCATTCTTATTTTAACTAGTCACCACTAACTCTGAATAAACAGCAGTTTGATTTCTATCTATCACTCTGGTGATCCTCTATACCAAACACCACCTAGGGGAAATAGGTAAAATAGCAGCCCAGTGCAATTTACGTTGCATAAACACGTCAGGTTTGTTCAACATGCAGATATTGATACATCTTACTTGGTACATGGTACTGCAAAAGAAAGATAAATACTCACCGAAGAAATATTCTTCAAGAAGGAAGCACAGTTTACAACTAAAAGAAGTAGAAATCCAGAAAGCTTAGACATGAATGGGTAACTGGTCAGAAGTGGTATAGAAAGAATCTGCACAGAACATAGTGGTATTAAAAAATGTTAACCTATGCTTAAAAATATAAGTATATCAATATTTAATGGCACAAATGAAATTTCATTGATACCGCTGCAACTCGAGTTGAAGGGATGGGTCCTAGGTACTTCTCTAAAAGTGGATAAAGAAACAGTTGATACATCAGGAGACTGAAACCTATAAAGGAACAAGTCAGCAACTGAGCATTCAGGAAATACTAATTCTGGGAGTAACGTCATAAGCTTAGTTAATGTTTTGAGCAACATAATTACATGGAACACTCACTTTTAGCAAGCGGTATGCAAGTTCTAAATTGAAAATAACAAATTAGCATATTTAGGTTATTGATGAAATACGATGCAACTATTCCAGCTAATGCGGAACCTGTCAGTTAACTGCACGTGCAGTTCAATTTAATGATCAATTATGACCATGTTACAATACCCTCTAGAAGCACAGATATATTTACCTGAAATTGCAAGCACTTGACCAACGTCTTTAGATGAAAAGCTCAAACCGCCAGATCTTTTGCTGCTCACAGCCCATAAAGAGAAAATCTGAAATGTTATAGTATTTGCATCATACTATAGAGAAATGATAACCTCCTCATGCTAACTCCTTATTTATCGTACATCACAATTAATATTAGCAGGAATTATATTTTGAAGAGCAAGTATTTTTTTTCCTAAAAGAATAAGTCATGTGAACTAATTGTTTTTACTCTAAAACACTTGCTATTTATTGTGTCCCATGATTTAGGATAACATCATTTTGCATATTTGTCAAAGTTTGCCTTATATTCCACATAAAGTGCTTTGTGTTCTCATTATGCTTTTCTTTCTCTAACCAGATTAATCATTACATGTGTATGCTTATACTTTTATTAGCAGAACAATGTGTTCCGTGCTCACAAGAATGATAACCTTGTAAAAAGCATAGATAAATAGAGGTTCATCAAAATCATGCTACCTCAGAGTATGACATGTCTTGAAGAGCAAAGACACAATAAACTATGATTGCAGAAATCAAATGCCAATTCCTAATCAAGCTTTGCTTAGATTCCACCATGGTTCCTTCAGTTTCATCACTAGTTTCTTTTGTCTCATATCCAATTAATGAATTCTCTAGATCATCAATTTTTTCATGGTGCATGTGCAAAGTCTCCTGCAAAAGAATGAATCATAAAATACAAAGATATATTGAGCTGCAGCATAAAGTGATCGTCTGATGATACATTCTCAGCAATAAAATGGAATCAGAGATAAGACAAAAGCACCAACTTCATAAAGATTGATCATCTCCTAATGAAATGAAATTAGTTTGCCATCCTATTAGCTAATTGAAAGGTAGGACATAAGGTTAGGTAGCCCCTCCCTAGGCTAAGAGAAGCACGAGTAAAGCAGAAAATTATAATATCTGTCTAGAAATCATTTCACGTATATTGCAGAAGTAGCCAATATGTAGAGTATTCATAGTCGATGTTCAACAGAACCCGATTCTTAATAGATAAGAAAGTCTTAGAAGTCGACCCAGCATGGATTATTGAGACTTGAGAGGGCTAAAGATGAAAGGTCATAAAGGTTCTTCACAATTAGCTGGTCGTATCAAAATCCCTCCAGTGTCAGTATGTCCAACAGAATGTGGTTCCGACAAGAAATTCTCAAGCTCCATCTTGGTCAGGTAAATGAACCTAGACAACCATTATTTATACTCCTGGATTCTGTGATCTTGATTCATTGATGCCTCATATTGGATTTATGTATAAGACCTATCCAAAATATCCCAGATTCATGCACATTTCTCTAAAGCCTTGTGCTACATCAATACCTAAGTATAATCAGTGAATAAACATGCTGCTAAAATTTGAAAACTGTAGATGTTCATCAACTGCAATCAACAATTAAATTTTTGAAGATCGTCTGTTACTAGAAAGAAGTTATAGGTTCAGTTGTATAATTTCGTATACGGAGAAGGTACAGGATACTGAATTGTGATTTTCATTAAGATATTTGCAAGCATAAACACTTTAAAAAATCCTATTTGCTAAATGAACTAAACAAATAGTCAACAAATACTAAAACTTACAGGAAGCCATAAACAGGTAACCAATGCAATAGCTGCCACGAGAGATATACACAAGCAAGGCAGGAAGTAAGGAAACCTGGATTAAATTTTAAAACTATTTAGCATTGGGGTGAAAATATGCAGCACAGGTCATTGATATTTCTATTTCACCTGCCAAACAATGAGTCCTTCGAGAACAAATTAGGATACTTCTCTGCAGGCTGACATATGTAAACCAAAAAACATTGTAGTTAAAAATGCAACATATAGTATAAACAGGACCTACAAAACAAAGATACAAGCACATGTTAACATATCTTAAATGACAGCATTACCATTATTATACAACAGTTGGTATTTCTAAATAATGTTACTTAGTTTCCTACTCTGACCAGTAGTAAAATACTATTCATCTGTGTTATTTCATTAAGAAAGTATTTTTCATGGAACATGGAAAATGCTATATATAGTTGTTCACATTTTCCTCTTTGAAATGAAAAGGATATTTGTTTCAAAATAAAAACTGGGAAAACTGCATCAACTGATAATGAAACAGAAAGATAGCATGAATAATGGAAGCAAAGAAAGTATCAAAAGGTAATAAACCAGAAAGCAAGCAAGCATGAGGAACAAAGAAAAATCCCAACATAATAGTCAAGACGATATTTTAATTCGTTGGCTAAGATGGTGTCTTAATTGGTTGGATCTCTATTAAATGGAAATAAAAAAAACTCATAATACTTTATAGTTCAGTTTAGGTGGTGGAGTTATGCTTCTACAATCTATTTTTTAAATATTAGAGTGCTCTAGGGTGCACCTCAGGCAATATTTTCAATAGTATGTTTCTAAATATTTCAATATAAAACTGATGGATCTCGTTTTCACATTTTTCCCCAAAAGAAGACAAATAGCAAAACAAGGATAGGATATGTAGACTTCAACATCTAGACATTTCTTAAGTATAGATTAGTTTAACTATGCACTCAGTTACTGAAGAAACTACAATCTCCTGATATTAGAAAACAAGTTAACAATCAAAGATGTAATAATTAGGGATTCATCCTCTTCTTAAAACTAGTAGACCTAGCTTATGTAATTAGTCAAAAGTGTCTTTTGAGGTACACAGGCTAATTTTTGCTCTACAATTATAGTAAAGATATCTGTTACTTTATGAAATGTGATTCCAGTTCTTGGAAAATTTTATTTCTTTTAAAATTAAAAATGGAGAAGCCACCAGTGTCAAATAAGGATAGCTAAAATATGAGTAGTAAATGGGTTAGAGGCACACATATGAGGTTTCTTAGATGTTTAAAAAGATGCTTTGACTCATTAATAACCTAAATTTTCCGTTATAAAAAAAATAAACAAGAATCACAAATATAAATAAATAAATAAATCCATTTGACCTACAAAGAAAACTCAAATAAACAAATCGTTCAACTCTAGCAGAATATCCAATAGGTTTATGAATGGCATCAATTAAATCAGTACCTGGGCAAGGTATCCTCCGATGGCCGGACCTATAATTAACCCTATTGCTCGTGAGGTACTAACCTAGAAGTAAATATTTGGATGTTAAGCTTGATTACAACCATTTAGTTGGGGGACATTGAAGAAGATCAAGTAATATCATAGAGATTCTTACAAGAGATAAGCCTAGAGCTTGATATTCTTTTCGACAAACTTCCGAAGCATAAGCCTGCATTTAATTCCACATCAAGATCCTAGTTACGAACTATAACATTTGTAATTAATATCTTTGGAAAGTAATTTCTAGATTACTAGCAACATAACAAACCTTATTGGACCAAGCAAACCACTAAGACATCCAAGAAGTGCTCTAGAAATAATGGCCATCCAATAGCTTGTGCTAAGACCAAAAAGTGTGTTGAAAACCATTCTGAAGGAAATCAAGGAAATAAAATTAATGTATTCATCATTCAGACAAAGTAAGAATTGATTTAATTAATGAACAAGGAGTCACATACACTGAAAAGATACTAATGACTATAACTGGTTTTCTTCCATGACGATCTGCCACAACTCCCCAAAATATTGAGGTCAAGGCTCTTCCAATCATAAATGAAGATCCTTCAATCAGAAACAGAACTATATTTCAAAATATATCTCCACAGATATTAAATTCCTCAGCTATCCTCCAAGAAAAGATTGTTTTCTTTGACCTTCATCATATTGAGAGTGATATGCAAGATATTAAGAGGAATAATGAATGGAGCTTATAGAAGTATTACTGTCATATGTGATATATTATCCATACTAATGCAGGAATAAGAATGGAGTCTTTAGAAGTATTACCTATAAATCCAGCATAAAATCCAATATCTTCATCAGTTTTCGCAATGTGCAAGTCTCTTATCTAACATGTTATAATGGAGAAGGCGAATGAGATAGTCCAGTCTCAAAATTCAGGGATAACAAAATTTCTAGCAAACTTATTACAGATTGAATTAGTGTGATCTAGAATCAGAAAATAATATTCAACATTATGACATAAATAACTAGAAGGAACATAGGAAAACATCCTCAACCCACTAAAACAGGAAATATTGCAATATACTCAGTGTCCTTTCAAGTGTACATCAAGAAGCATGTAAAAAGACCATAAATGTGTATCGAAATTATAGCAGCAATTGCAGAAACAATATCCTTGAGAGATCTGTATCAACAATCATGGTCCTTCCCGAATACTGATTGAAAATTGCAAATTGATGCACTTCTGATCAAATACATTATCTACTCGGTATATGAAATCAAAGGACTAATGAACAGTAATCGTGAGCATCCCATGCACCCTGCTTAGTACTAAAATAGGTGAGGTAACTTCTGAAGGATCAAATAGGAGACCGAATTTTCATGAAATACAGTTTATTTATAAAATAGCACCAATTGAGTCATTGGCATCAAACAGTTTGGGTTGCAATTTTTTGGCTCCGACTGTGGATTAGGGTAGGTCGTCCTCGATAACGTGCTTCCATAGGTCACAACATGCGTTCAGAGATTTATTTGAAAGTCAGTAATTTCCAACATTGAGTTTTTGGTTCAAGGAAAGTCTTAAATTTAGCTTCACAAATATCAACACCTCATCTTTATTTCCTTATGATATATCTTGAAAATATGGATGTTCAGAGGTGTTATAATGCTGACTACCCAGTCAATATTCATGAAGAAAATCACATGGAATAATGTTTTAGTTACAGGCTTATAGCAACAGTGTTTGGACCACCATTTGTTCCAAAACTAAATCATATGAGATGAAAACCCGATTTAAGCTCTTCTTATCCATTGTTTCAATATAGATTGGATGTTATGAAGCAAACATGAGGCTCAGTATTAGTGCAGCTTAAACAAGAAATTTGTAGTCAAGTTTTGTTGTACGTACCATGAAGTACAAGAAAGGAAATAAGGATGAAATTGGCAAAGCTGGAAAAAAAAAATACAAGCAGTTAAACCAAACTCAAATCAACTCATTATCAAAGAAATTGAATTATAAGAAATTAAATGTACATGAACTTGTTTAGTCCGAGCACTAACCAAACACAACTTACTCTAATATTTTTCTAGAAAGCAAAATAAAGCTGGAGATAATTCGAACAGTCATGCAGAAACTCTTCAAATATGCATGCAGAACAATTATGGTTCTTTTTTTATTTTAGTTTGGCCTGGATTTTCTAAATTAACATTGTACCGGCATATTCTAATACACTGGCATGGATTTCCTTTTATTCTCCAAAAATGTTCATCAAAAAATATAGCTAGCTTCATCCCAAAAAGTTCCTCTTATTTTGATACGCAGGCATGCTATAAAGTACTAAAACACGAATAAAGAAAGATTTCCTTATTTGTGATTCTTTGAAGGGAAAAAGGAGAGTTAGACAATTGAATATTTAAAACTATATTAAAGTAAGTGTTTAAAAATATAAGTTTTGCTTACAATTTTAGCTAATTGCCTTGTAAAGGTCCCTATTTTTAAACTTCACCCTGTATTTTCATATAATTACCCCTTCATGCCCCTCTTCAGTCTCCTCAGACTACCTTCAACAGCACCATTCCCCCTTCCACCCGATACAGTAACAAAGTTTTGATCAAAATTTAGCTGAGTGTCAAAAGAGAAAAAAAACAAACATATGAATGTTATGGTTATTTATTACCTATGATGTGATTTTCAACAATTTTATATTATCGTCCTGGGGCCTAGGCTTTTTAGGAAATTGGCCAATTTCTTTTATCATAAACTGGATGAAAACATATGAAAAGTAATGCTAGGATGAAATTGGGAATCCCCAACCGCATCCTCCCATTCACGTCTGATAAAAAAAAAGTCAGAAACAAAGTTCGGGAAAACTTTTTCTCAGGCACTTTTCCATTTGCAGCTGGTTCTTCTGGCATAGGAATCTGAAGCTAACGCGAACCAAATCTACCAAGGGTATTTTAATTTTGAGAGATTGAACTGTATTCTCTAAGGCTAGAACATCTGTAAGAGGAGCAAAGTCCAGAAGCAAAGTGAATATCGAATTACCAGAACACAGTGAGACGACCCAAATGAAGATGAAATCCCTATAGGGAATTCCTCGCTGAACCTCATTCTTCTGCTCCTGCTTGCATCCGGGACAATTCTCATGGTACACCTTCACCAGCGGCTTCGTATTACTTTTAGCATCATCGTCCATTTCAACACTGCTCCAGAGAAGCCGCCCTAACTAGCTACGACCTGACAACGCCACCAATCCAGCCTATAAAAGGTGTAAAGCCTACCGCAATGTCAAAGCTTTTCCAGTCTGACGAAGAACAGCTCACTGCGTGCGTCACCGAGCGGGAACATTTGAAGCTTCCGGGAATGGCCGAGAGGAGGGGAAACGAGAACCACAAGGGGGCCATGGCGGCGGATGGATCTGCGAGAGAGGCGTTGGAGGCTAAGAGAGGGGGATTCAGCGTGTCGCAAAGCGCGAGATTGTCGCGACAGGCGTCCGTCGCTGCGTGTCGCGTCTGTTTGGAAAAATGCCTTACGCCACTATGGTTCTTTTAAATTATGCCCCTGTTTTTTATATTAATAAATATTCGTATTTTTTTATTATTTTTAAAAAATTAAATATATGTGCTATCTCGCATGACCCGTAATAGAGCAGGTAAAGTTCAAATTGACTTGTAGTTAAAAATGACCGATGATTTATTTAGATTTGAGATCTATAGACTTCAAATAGATAATTACACTTATAAATTATAATTAAGATTAAAAATTTTATAGATTAAGACTAGAAATATCATTATTTGTATACAATAGATATGATTAAAGAGACGAATTTTATAGGAGCCCTTCCAAGGTTCGTTGGTATTTGTTCTTGTTTATCAATCTCATTTATATATAAATAAAAGAAACTTGACTTGAAGAGAAAAACTTTTATTTGTATTCTAATTCTTCATGGATGACTGACACGTGCGGTTTTTTATAGACACGTTTGTCAAATAAATGGTCGCTAGATCCTTACAAATCTTGTCATATGAGACATAATTGAGTTTACAAGTCGTCATTTTTCATTGATTCAAGCTCACGACGGTATCTCAAGGTCGACTTCTTCAAGTCATTATCATGTAGCTAGCATGCACAGATCTTCGTGGCAATTTCCGTTCCTTTTGGGGCTATATTGCACATCTGATTAATGAATTTTGAGTTGTGGATTGCAGTCATCAAAATATTTGGGGATGTAATTTTTTTAAAGAATTTTGGATGAAGATCTGCGTTAAGGATTAGGAAAGTGATGTGTGGGGTGAGAGTCTTTATAGGGGAAAATATTTTTTTAGTTTTTTATAAGTATTTTAGTAACTTTATGACTTGTTGATCAAAATATCCTTATAATTTAAGCATTTTAGCAAAAAAAATGGTCATTTCATAACTAATTGGTAGTAATAAAAACGTGTTCTAACACATCCAAAGATATCAAAGCTAATCCATGCTTCAGACTAGAAGCCATTATCTCGTAGTTTCAGTGCACTTTGTTACATGGCCATTAATGAAGAGATTGTACATCTCTGTGTGTGATCTAGCGAATAGAACTTTATAAGATACGAGGTCTAATGATCAGATCACCAAATCCCCAGATTCAAATTTAACTGCACTAACATAATCCAACTTTTATTGAGAACAAGCATTCATTCAGGATAGACTTATCTACATAAGCATACAAATAAAATAAGTCTTAAGGTACGATTACAAACAAGATAGGTTGCGCCTACATTAAAGCTATAGTTCCAGGTTTATACCTACTCTCACACATCGCGTTAACGCCAACCATGATTTGGTGCTGCGATTTGATATCATCGATTCCTTTTCAGCAGTTTGTGTCATACAATGCAAGGCCCTGCAACTCTGGACCTTCCAGACGTGGATTATTTTCAAAACTGCACGTAATGGAACAGTTAGAGGTAAAAAAACAAAATTAAACCCCAAAGGATGTATTTGCAGTGAGTTCCAATTGAAAGGATAACCAACAGAGTCCGCAAGCACAATTTCAGTTACATTGAGTGCCCTTTAAAGCCAATTTGGTTCTTAGGATCACAGACTCCTAAGATCCAGATTGCAATCTTAACAACCGTTCTTACATCTTCCATGCCTGCTTAGTCCCAATGTGAGTTGGATTTAATGTAGGCTGACTTCTAAACCAGGCTGACATCCCTAAGTTGAAATTATCATCTTATTAAGAAATGTTATTACATTTTTCTTCAACTTGAATTTTAACTTGATAAATAGCAAGTGGCCCTTTACATTAATTACACAGTTGAAACTTAAACCAACTTTACTCGGAAGTTTTATTGTTAATTTAATCAACTACAAGAGGTCGACTTCGCTCCAAATTTTGCTGCAACATTTTTTTCTTCCTAATTCAGCGATATAAAGAACAGTATTGCTCAAGTCACTGCCTTTAACTATATATATGCGAGCTGACATTCATTCACATAATTTGCTAGCCTCTCAAGTAGCAAAAGAATTCATCTTAGCTCAAAACAACCAGCACATAAATATCAGAGAACTATAGGTAAAGAATAATAAACAAGGAAGAAACATTGAGAACAAGATGGTACTTGTTTAAGGGGAAGTGTTCAAATGGCCCAGTAGTGGGAATTGTTCCACAAAGGTCATTGTTTGATACATCCCTGAAAGCAACAGAAGAAGCACTCCATAACTAGAAAAACTATGTATTGTAGGGAATAATCAAATGTATATCAAACCAAAGTCATGCAATGAATAACATGATGTATATTAACCAAATTGATGCACTTACACAACTTTAAGTGTAGAAATTTTAACCAGTTCTCTTGGAATTTGACCAGTCAAACGGTTATCATTGAGCCGTCTGGAAAGCAAACATTAAATATATTATTGTTAATAGTGATACATATAGATGGAAAGCAATCTAAAACAAGCACAGAAAGATATACTTTTCTACAACTTAAATCTAAAATACTGAAAATCCTACTGTTCATTGTCCTAGTTAATAATTTACTTAAACATGGGCTAATGAAGCATCTGTTTAGTAATGATCCTGCCAACAATACCAAATAACTTTCTTGAAGGATGATTTTCATATCAAAATAAAAGCTAAAAATTGATAACTTACAAGAACACTAGGGACTTCAGCTTCCCTAGCATTGGAGGGATGACACCGGAGATATTGTTATTATACAAGTCTAGGCTAATGAGACTCTTCAGATTACCAAATTCTGCTGGTATTGTTCCTTGAATATTGTTTTTGTAGAGCTCCCTGCATGAGCGGGGTTACAGAAGTATTATAGACTTTGGCTGATACTAATAAGTATTAGTTTTCTTCACCATAAACACACAAAAGTATTATACTTAAGCAAATATCATTACAGTGCTCTTCATTAGCAAAAACCTAAAGTGAAAGTTCATCCAGCAACCATGATAAATTCTACGATATCTAACATGAAGATCAAGATATATTTGAAGCTTATCGACCATAATATGCAGGCAAAAGATAGCATTCTTATCTACACTTGATCTGAGAAACTTCACTCCTCATGAGTAAAGATGGTAATTCATTGAAGGATTAGATTTCTCACGAATCTTGTGCTAAATATCAAAATAGACCAGAATTAGCGAAATGAACAAAATCACCTAAAAGAGTTGGGATGCGGCAAATAAAACTTATCTGACTTGAATTACTTAGAGAGAAAAAAATACTGAAGTCTACTTGATCCAATATTCTGCAACTGATAAAATTAAATCATCAAGAAGGGTCAATCTAAATTAGTGAGATTGCTCAATTACAATTTTACTTCCCACTATCTAATAATTTTCAAGAAAGGATCCAACAAATCTTCATCCAAATCTGATCAGTCAATCCAGGAGCATGATTAACTGTCTAAAGCTAGAGTTTAGACAATAGATTGGGATATGGAATGAATATCTGCCCCAATTCATTACAGTTTTCAAATAACAGAAAGAACATTTGGTAGTACAAATTAACAGTTCAATTGTTGATCAGTTCGTGGGATCTAGCCAGGATGTATTGCGTTCAGATTTGATTCCACAGATTATGACCCATGAGTAGGATCCCATGTTAGGTAGCAGTGTAAACAAGACGCACTAAGCCAAGCTGAGCTTGACTGTTTATTTTCCTATCAAGCTTGCATATTCAAAATCTTATTGAGCTCAAGTGACGCTCGAGCTATTTAATTTGCTTAACTAGCGATATTGTCGTCTTTATATTTAGTTAAAACATTGACCAAACAAATAATACATATCATTTTCACATTTTTGTTATCCTATTATAGATAATTTGAAACTATAAAAATATCATATTTTGTATATATCTGAATAAAGAATAACAAAATATGACCATTATCAAAATTTACAAAAGTAAATAACTAAGTTTGTTTATAAAATGTTTGCAAGCTCATGAATGTCAACAAATTGAGTTAACTAGTTTTCGAGTTCTATACTTTGAATCGAATGAACATAAACAACTTGTTATTTGAGCTAGTATCGATCTTGTTGTTCCCGATTTACCATGGCGGCCGGTGGAAAACTTCCGTGTGGCCGGGCCGGTCGCCCGAGGTTGGTTGGAAAAACCTCATTAATCATTTTTTTTTAGTATCGATCTTGTTCACGAACACCTTGTTCATTTGCAGCTATAATGTTAGGGTCCATGTGCATCGCAATCACATGAACATTAATGTTTAGAATTTGAACAACTTTGGGATGCCTCTCCTATGAAACTCCACATTTTTCACCAATGGATAAAACTGTGATACTATTAGCATAGGATATTAGTTGAATCTAATAACACCATGTTGTTGACAACTATATGGTGTGTCACAATTTGGTATCAGAGCAGCAAACAGAGCCAATCAGCAAAACGATGATATGCCATGTTTAAGAGTAACCACCAGCAGAACGACTGAATTCTACAAAACCATCACCTTAAGTGATAAAAAATGATAAATTAATCGACTGATGTCTTCTCTCTAGATATTTTGTTTATGATAATCACTAAGTAATGCTAATATCACTCCCTAGTACAGTTCCTCTATATATATAAGACAAGGACGACTGATACAAAACCTAGACAATTGTATAAGGATAACTAAACAGAACTTCCAATCTAATGGTTCCTGGTGCAAATAAAATAGTCAACTAATTTTCCTAAATCTCAATCTATTAATGAGCACTTTGACTAGCATGTTTAAACCACATTCAGAGAAATAGAAAAATAATATATATTTATGAAGACAAAAAAAAAGAAGGAAAAACAGAGGAACAGAGATTGGCATATCAAGTAGAAAAGTCGCTGCTAAAGATATGTGATTCTTACAAATATTGCAGGTGTTCAAGATGTCCAAGTTCAGGAACAAGATGACCAGATAAATTTGAATTGCCCAAGTCCCTGCAAAAACCAATATGTGAATAACAAAAAAAATATATACTAATAACAAAATCATGAGAACAGACACGCAACAAAAACTAATTAATTAATTTAACATATTCATGTCTTATTACAAATATTAGATCTGATACCAACAAACTGAAATAACAAAACTTGCAACTAGCACCCACTATTTTGTGAGTTAAATGAAGGAAACGCACCATCTTAAACTCAAAGTTGCATGTTTGAGGTGGTTATAGTCAAAATTACTATAAATATAACTACCAAAGAATAAGAGCAACTAAAAAACTACTTTCCGCCAATTAGGGAAAAAACAGAAAATTACAGATTTTTCTTCTTCTCTTACATTTTCAACTAATGACAGGCTTAAAGAGGGTTTTTTGCACATTTGTCAAGTTTTACATTGACTCAAAATTATGACTACCCTTGAACATAATCTTTGAGTGTCTATTTGTACATGTTGCAGAACTGTTAGCCACAGCTAGGAGAAATGGAGAAACTCTTCCAACTTATGTACTCCATGTGAGCGCACTAAGGAGCCTTATCGAAATATGATTCTAATAATAAAAAAATTCTCTCTCAATCAGCTGCATTCATGAGTAACACATTGGAAGAGGAATATCAAGGCTGTGTCTGAAAATAAAAGAACTGCGGTATTCACAAAATATTGACATGAAAAGTGTAACTAAACCATCTTAACGCTGCCACCTCAAATTTATACTTTGTATTCCTAGATGCCCCTCGTATCAAGATAGCTAAGATGACTTAATCTGGAAAATCATTTCAAAAATGAAGGGATTCAATTATGAAACACATGGGCATACACGAATCTCACAGATCAACGTTTATTACAAAGTTACAATTTCCTAAAAAATTTCACACGTATATTGGTCGACTATTAGCCCAGTGAAACCATCAATATGCCACTAAGTGCAACTATCTTACCCCCACCAGATTATGACAAAGTTCCAAAATTAAGAGAGACCAAAAGCTAACTCAAAAGGCCATAAGGAAGAAGAAAAAAAGGCGAAAGAAGGCTACACTCGAGTGACACGATTGTCCTGGTTGCAAGTGATATGGAACCAAGTGCAGGGATTCACAAGCGTCGGATCCCAGCTCTGAAGCACGTTGTCAGGATCCGAAAGACTCTTCCGCAGCGCGTACAGAGCATCCCCCTCGGAGTTGGACGAGACCGACGACTGCGAGAGCAAAGCCGCCGCCACGACCACCACTAAGATTCCTGTGGCTGCATCGCCGGCGATGGCCATGGCTCCTCCCCCAGGATAAAGGCTCACACACAACAAGATCTGAAGTTAGGGTTTCAGTGCTGCTCCGAGGTGGGTAGGTTTCAGGAGGAATTCGAAGGCGTTGGGGGAATTAAAAGCAGCGCAAACCAAAAAGGAAAGCTGGTAGATAAGTTGTTCCGCCGTGTTAAGTTAACTTAAGCAGTAACCCGCAATGGCATCGGTCTCCCGTAGTGGTTGACGGATCACCTGCAACCCATATTGTAAGAAAGCCTTGTACAACTCGATGAGTCGATACAGCTTTCGTGCAATTGGTGGAATTTTAATAACGGCTGAAGTTTTAAAGTTGTAGCAGATTAACAGACCAAGGTTTTATTTTGCATATCATTTTCAAAAATAAAATTCCAATGGGAGAGTGAACCCTAGTGGGATGTTTTTAATGGGGATTTTTTTTTATCTATTTTACACTTATTTTTTCTTTTTTTTAAAATGAATTACGAAAATTATTCATATATTCTTTTCAATTAATGCACTACCAAAGCGTAAATAAAATCTTGACTTATAAAATTTTGATCCAGTTTGCTACATAGAATTTAATCAAAATTACTTTAAAATAAATAAAATATATTTTAATATTCATTAAGTTTATTTTAACAAAGTTAAACTTACTGTTTTTGTTAAATACAGAAATTACAGAAATTTTAAGAGTTTAAACGTATAAAATCCTAAGTTAAGCATAGAATCGGAATTAGCCTTGTTAAGAGGGGGTTTATGCAAAAATGTCGCTTATATGTTTTTTCGTTTTAGTTCCTTTGCACATTCATAGAGCAGACTCCCTGTGCGATTTCTCCCCACGCGACGCAGGGCAAGCCCGACGTCGCAGCCTCCCTATTTGTTCGCGATCTTTATACTTCTTAGCTCGAAAAATTCTCCCCTCTACCACGAGTGTGATCTGTTTTTTCTTCTTTCCCCTTTCTTCTTTGCCTTTTGCCCTTGTTTCTGTCATCCACGTGAAATCGGGGATTTCTTCTAGTCAGAGCTCTTCTGGTGCGATCTCCGGCTGATCCCGACCTAGCTGGCATGGAACCAGGTCGCCCAACGTGGTACCAAGCCGGCCAGCGTGGTACTTTGAGTCTAGTATGCGAAAGTAGGGCCCAACGTTCCAGTCCCACGAATGGCTGTGGGAAAGGGTTAGCAACCCTGCCGTTGAGAATGCCCACGAGGGCAGCCGCAACTCTGGCCTCAAATACCACTCCGGTCGGATATGCCGATCGAAGAACAGTCCCGACCCGAGTCCCAAGCTTAGTCCCCATTGAGAGGCACTTTCCTTTCTGGATCGGAAAACTGCATACAAGGAGGACCGAGTGTAGGACCCCGACACACCGATCGGCACACACACACACACCCCAGCGTATTATAGCTCGGTGTTCCCTATCATTGGAAGTTTCCATTGTCCGTGTCGGTATGGACCCTCTAACGCTTCGCAGCTAAAGACAGTAGTTGTGTCAGTGCTTGCCAACTCGGGGCTAACGCCACTCGTGCCCGAATCACGGGGATCTCGTTGGCATAGTATGGCATCTGACAAGCGCTGCGGCAAAGGCCAAACCATACCACGGCGCCTTCTGCAAATGTCAAACAATGCAACGTTGGTCGGCTAACTGACAATGACCCCTGATTTTGTCCCCGCATAGAACAAAAGGGGACAAAGTTTATTGGTTCTCCCGGCTATATAAGACCCTTCATCCCTCACACGTAGGGAGGCATAATATTTCTCAACTACAGTAGTTTCTTAATTAACTCCCTCTTCTCCACCGCATTCTGACTTGACCGTCGGAGGGTATTACCAGGAAAACTCCCGGTGGGTTGTTGACAGTCATCCTTCTCGCATGAAAGGTGACTCTCTCGACCGACAAAGTTCTTAGTATCGACACGTGAGACCACCACCCTTCTCCGTCGACAAATCGTGCTCGTCATTGAGTTGGGAATCCCACCTCGCTCAACTACAGGATCATATTTGGCTCCAGAAGGAAGGCACATCGCTTGATCGGGAGTAGAAGATGGAAGACCCCGACAAGGTGACGGTTATCATCACGCCGGAGGAGTATAAGTTCTTGATGGCTGTAAGAACCCAAACCTCCCCCCCCCCCCAACTGCCCCAGCACGGGTACTAAAACTAGGACTTTAGGTCAAGGTTCAATTGAACCATTTAGATAGTTTTGGGTTTTGTGTCAATCTTGGGATTGGTGATAGATACATTTTTAAATATATTTTTCCCAAGTCGACACGGTACCACAAACCTCTGCACAAAATTTGGGAATTGTTAATGAATTATGAAATTATCAGCACATTTCTAAAATTGGGTTCAGAATGCTGAAAAGGCTAAAATCAGGATATCAGTCGACTGGTAACAGTGTTGTCTAGAGAGAAACTAACTACTGTATGATTTTTCGATAGGGATCAGTCGACTGATAACTATCTCAATCGACTGATACAGGCTGAAACTGATTTCAGCTAGGTTGAAATATGTTCTAATGATATTAAACTTGTGTATAATCTTATAGGGGGTTAATACACAACGTTTATACTCGTTAGAAGTTAAAGGATCCAATAATTGGAATATTGTTGGAGCTCTTTTGATGTATGACAGAGGGGGAGAAGTGTTAGGTTTAAGTGGAAAATCAAACATGCCTTTGCAAGAAATCCTATGTCAAGGGGAAGCTTAGGTGAAGGGGGAGCATTGTTGCTCTTTTATTGGCAAAGGGGGAACCTGGGAGAGGTTCTTAAAAAGTCTTTGTAAATCCAATGTAGAGGGAGTCTTGGAGAGGTTCATAAAAAATCCGTTTTGGTAAAAATCCTAACTCTTAGGGAGTTTAGGTGTAGGCATGTCTTGTGATAGGATCCATGCATGATTGCATATGCATTGGCGATAAAAGTCCAAGGTGTAGCCTTGGCAATGTAAGTCTAAATATTTATTTAGCATTGTATTTGCTATTTGTTTTCCCTAACTTAAACGTATTGTCAAACATCAAAAAGTGGAAGATTGTTGGAGCAATCTAGGGTCCAGAGTGACCATGTGTCTCCGGACCATGTGTTTTGATGATTAGGCAAAGGGTTTAAGTTAGGTTGACCCTTGTACTTGATATATGTATGTGAGTATGCAAGTTTGCAAGATACACATAAGCTTAGCTGAAGGGCTTCGGGTCCAGTGAAGGATTGCATGAGGAGACAAGTCATGGGCTTGTATGCATCCGAGGGACCATGAACAAAGCAGGAACAATAATCCGAGGGAAGCGCACTTCGAGGCATACGCGAAGGACGACATGAGGATGAGCCGCAGGTTCGTATGCATCCGAGGGACGAGATCCAAAGTCGAAGAAGGCTTGAAGGCAACAGGTCGAGGCTACTAGGTGAACAGTCAACTGAGTCATGAGGGTCTGAGTGCTGAGAGAATTGTACTCGGGAAGGAAAATCCTAGGCTTAGGATTTAGGCAGTCGACTGCGTCTTGTAGCAGTAGATTAGTGTAGGGCATAGAAAGATCAGTCGACTAGTCCTCTGTGCAGTCGACTGGTGTTGGCTGAAATTCAAACATTGGGTTGTAACGCTCGAATTCGGTTGGAACCAGTCGACTGGTGTTGGAACCAGTCGACTAGTAACGGCTAGTTCAGCCATGAGCTCTATTTAAGGGAGCTCGGTTTGGCTGGCTAGGTTTGACGAAATTAGCTTTGGTTAAAGGTCAATTAGTAATTTAAGTGCTCAGGTGAGTGTTACGGGTTGTGGCGAGATTTCTCCACCCACAAGGAGCTATACTAGCTAGCCGGAGGCTTTCCGAGGAGTCATCCACCGACAGATCGGGATCGTCCACCTTACGGACAGTCATGGAGTAGGAACTTTATCTCCGAACCACGTTAAATTGGTTTGTCTTATTCCTTGTTGTTTTAAATTGTATTGTATTCCGTTGCGTACTAACAAGTGTAGGAAAAACCTGAGAATCAAGTGGGCGATCGACTATTCACCCCCCTCTAGCCGGCACACCGATCCCCAACAACCACCATGAAGCTTGAGGGGAGCTCAAAAACTCACGGGAAGGATCACGGCATTGTCTCGCTTCATCTCCTGGGCAGCCGAGCGAAGCCTACCTTTCTTCATGACCTTGCGCAGAACCACCAAGTTTCAGTGGGACACGAACTGTGATAAAGCCTTTGAGAAGTTGAAGACCTATCTGGCGAAATTACCTGTTTTGGCCCGGCCGAAGCTAGGGGAGGCCCTATACATCTACTTAGCGACCTCAGCTGAAGCGACTAGTATGGTTCTATTAAAGCAAAGAGAGGTTGAGCAATAGCTCCACGATAAAGCCTTAGAGTTTGCTGTGGGGGATCATGTTTTTTCTGCGAGGTTTACCCACGAAGGGGGTGAAGCGTTTTGGCCTCAGAGGTAAGCTAGCTCCACGGTATATTGGTCCGTTCCAGATTCTAGAGAGGATTGGAGCTGTAGCTTATCGCCTAGCACTTCCACCGTCCTTGACCGGCATCCACGACGTTTTCCATGTATCTATGCTTAGACGATATGTGTCAGACGCCACACATATTTTATCCGAGGTGTCGGTTCCGCTCCAGCCTGACGCTACTTATGAGGAGGTACCTGTACGGATTTTGGAATTTCCAGAGCGTCAGCTACGGAATAAGACAATTCGGCTGGTTAGAGTGGGATGACAACACCCTTCAGATGCAGGGGCGACTTGGGAGCTCGAGGACACTATCCGAGCACGATATCCCCATTTGTTTGACTGAGGTACTACTGTTATTCATTGCAGTATGCGTATTTCATACATACAGTGGTTATCTTTTACTATGAGTAATAACGGAATTTGGGGACCAAATTCTTATTAGTGGGGAGAATGTTAAATACCGAAAATTTTGGGACCAGAATGCAAGTTTCTTAAATTTAAGGGCCTATGTCGAATATGCCAAAAGACCAGAGGGGCAAACTGTAAAATGACCACCCATTAAATAATTTCCTTTCCCTTTCTATAGTTTCGGCCGAAGCTTTTAATCCCGATGCTTTTGGCAAAAAGGGTGGGATTCCTTTTCTCGATTTTCTTTCCTCTTCCCTTTCGACTCTCCTTCTTCTTCTTCGCCGAGCGCACGCGGGGGAACGGCGGCAGCAGCGATCTCTGGTGGTTCTCCCTCCTCGTCCTCGATTCATCGTCGAACGGCAACTCCACACGATCGAGGGCTTGGGTCAGCGATTTCAGAGGTCGGTTTTTGGGACCTAGGGCACGGCGAATTGGGTGAAGCCTCCTTTCGAGCAAGCTGAGCAGGGGGTTTTGCAGATCTGAGGTAAACCCTAGTTTTTGTTGGTGAATCGTTGCTGTGCTCTGTGATCTCTATTTGTTTCCGAGAGTGTGGGAGGATTCAGATGATGCGATTGGTGTGGATCTTGGGTTTTCTTCTTGGTTTCCTTTCTTTGGATCTGGAATGTCTTGTTCTGGGAATTACTTCAATTGATTCGAAAATTGGGATTTGGATCTCTGTTCGGTTATGGTATCTGAACTTGGAGTTTGCGGTAGGTTGATTTTTTTTGTTTGTGGTATAGTTTCCATTTCGAATTCAACCTGGTGAGTACTGTTACGTGCCAAGAGGAGAGTTGATTTCAGTCGGTTTGGGCAGGTTTTGGATCCCTGCCCTCGGTATTGATTATGTGATATGGATTGGTTCTTGGATTTTGTTGTCTGTCCAAGTTGATCATTCTGCCAAGGACTAGTTGGTGAATAGGTGGTGTTTTGGATGTGTATCCCTTGCGTTCTAATCGTTACCGTGACCTAGCTTATGCCGAGTATTTGCTGGGAAGATCCGGTTGGAGCAGAGGCAAGTGATGCAGTTGTAATTAAGGATTTAACACTATTACGGAGGTTGCTAAGAGGAATGGGTTTATGATGTGGTTGGTTAGATTGGGTTACAGAGTTGATTTGGATTAGGTGAAACTTAGGTTGAGCCTAAATGCTAAATCCTATAACTCTGTGTAATTTGGGATTTATCTGGATATGACATAATAACTGGTTTAGCTAATTACTTATGTATAAGTAGCTAAATAATTATGTCTTTGATACAGGTCACGGATTGACTTGGATATTCTTGCTACGGAGATTATTTTGGACTGGAGGTTCGAGACATTGCAGGCACCGACATTGGAGGCGGGTACCTCTTTTATGCATAGTTAGACATAGTTAGCAGTAGGAATATCTGATATCTGTATCTCTGTGCTCTTGCTTCGGTAGTTGTATCCGTTATCTTTACTGTTTACTGGTTCTGTATGGATTGATGCTGCACAGTTTACCTTATACCTTATGCTAGGATTTAGGTATTGGTGCATACCGGTTATCTGGACTACTGCATATCATGTAGATGACAGCAGGGATAGATAGTGGATGATGCATGGGATAGTGGCATGCATCATTGTTGCACGTAGCATAAGGGACGACCTTTGACTCCCTAGAGGTTGAGATGGGCCGTCGTACTTGCTACTCGTGTAGGGGCATATGTAGGCGACCTTTGACTCCCCTAGTGGTTGAGATGGGCCGTCAGACCTGCCACATGACCTGTCGTATAGCCCCGTTGGCGGACCCGGCGCTGCAGCAGGCCCCCTACCTATCCGATGATAGCAGGGACGTTTAGAGCGTTACTTCACCCGATGGTGGGGTGCGTTTATGGTCTCCGACCCTACCCATTCGGTCTCGCGTGTACCGCCTCATAGATCGTCTGTTCGTGCAGGGAAGACCAGGTCAGAGCCCTACCCACTCGGTTCGCGTGCTTCCGCGACCTACACCGACTGGCGTCAGGGGTGACCCATGTTGCATCATGAGCATGCTATGCATTGATGCATTTGGTTGTGTTTGCTGCACTTGATTGTTGCACTTGGTTGACATGCATACTACCGGGTTTGGATCGACGCAGGTAGGTATGTAGTTCCTTTACTGCTTATGGTTCAGTTCTGCATTTCTTTTTACTGCAGTTATCTTCAGTATTGTGGTAAATAGATAGACGGTGACTTACTGCTATTATTTTCTTCCTGTGCATATCAGTCTGTATTCGCTGAGTTCTTAGGACTCACCCCGTTAGCTCCCTGTTTTTTTTATTTCAGGATGATTGTCTGGAGTGCCCGGCAGCCTGTCCCAGTTCGCGTATTTCTTCGAGATGATTCCGGATGTATCTTTTACTTTGTTGGTGGTACATGTTGGTATCCGTTTTCTGTTTCTTTTACTTTACTTTTCCGTTGCTATATTCGTGTTTGATTTTGCCATTTTATACAGCGGTATAGTTGTACTTTTGTGAGCCATGGAGGCCTTGTGCTTTGCGTTTGTCGTAAGTCGGACCGGTCCGCAGTCAGGTATGGTTTACCCGGTTTTATATTATATTCTGTCTTGATTTGAGGCCTGAGGCCATTTTAACTGCGTGGTTGTGTTTTATGTGATGTGTGTATGTGTGAATTGTCCGCCGGACAGGGGAGGTGCTGTCCGATTTTCTATTGGATCAGCGGCTCCTGGGGTCTCGCAGCGTGACACCAATTGATTGGGGCAATCAATTAGGCAATATTTACGGAAAGAATGGAAAGCTTCTGAAGCAGTTGGGTCAATCGATTAGAAATTGTCGAATTGATTGGTATGACTTACCAATTGATTAATCGAGCAAAAAAAAGTAGTTCTGTAGGTTTGAAAGGTCGGATCCTACGCGGCAATCGAATGGGGATAAGGCCAATCCATTGGGAGGGTTTTCTAGCACAAGAGAAACCCTATAAAAGGGGATTTCGTGATGGTTTCTAGCGGACATTGATAGGATCGATGGGCAATGTTAGGATCAGCAAATAAGTGTTGAGGTAATCTGTGGTCCGGAGTGACCAAGTATTTTGATGATTGGGCAAAGGGTTTAAGTTAGGTTTACCCTTGTGTTCTTATATGTGTATGTTGAGTGTGCAGGTTGTACAGGTTACACATATGGACGTGGCTGGACGGCCTCGGTACGATGAAGGGTGGAATGGAGACAAGCTGGAGGCTTGTGTGCACCCGAGGGACCTTGGTGGAGCAAGGACGATGAGCAGATGGGCGCGGACATCGAGGCATGCGTGAAGGATGACATGGAGGCAAGCTGGAGGCTTGCTTTGCATCCGAGGGACGGGAGCCGGAGATGAAGAGGGCGCGAAGGCAATAGTCAAGGTTGCGGATGAGGAGTCAGTTAAGTCGTGAGGGTACGAGTGTTGTGTGATTGTACTCGGAAAATCCTAGGGTTAGAGTGCGAAGTGGAATGTACTCAGGAAAGGTAACCTTAGGTGGGTGAGTAGACCAGTTGACTGACCTGGGGGCAGTCGACTGATGAAACTCACAGTAGAGTTCTGGCCTGGGACCAGTCGACTGCCCTGGGAGCAGTCGACTGGTGGCGAGGGTTTCAGCCCGAGTCCTATTTAAAGAGGACTTCGTGGTGACTGAGATTCTTGACGAATCTTGTCTTGGTTAAAGGCAAGATAGTAGTCTTTATGCTCAGAGGTTTGCTTGGTGTTGTGGCGAGGTTTCTCCACCCACAAGGAGCGACGAGGGCTAGTCGGAGGTTATCCGGGGAGTGATCCACCGATGGATTCTTGGATTAGTCACTCGGACGGGGTAGATACCAAGTAAATCTTCCTTGTTAGCATTGATTAGTTTTGTTTTATTGTTTTTATTGTATATTCCGCTTATGCAACTAACCGTGTAGGAAGAAAGCTTGGAAAAACGCTATTCACCCCCTCTAGCATACGGAATCGATTCTAATAATAAGTTAGCTTCTCGTACTTCTAACTTCGCAAGGATACACACATTAGTTAAAAAGAAATAACATAAATAAAGTAAGAGACGAGGAGTTTACTTGGTTACAACCTAAATGATTATTAATCTAAGGCAATTATAAGCACTTTCAATCTCCTTCTTCGTCAAGGGTTGGAGGCGGAGTAGCCTATTACAGCGTTTGGAAGCAAGCGTTAAACGTACAAGATGTGAAAATGAAAATATCGGTGCCACCGGACATATATGTTACAACAAGAAGCTGCTCCATAACTTTGAAGAAATCAAAGATAGGGACAAACTGTTCATGGGGAACTAGTAACCTCAGACATCATGGGTCAAGAAAAAATGGTGATGCAGATGACTTTGAGTAAGGAGTTGACTTTCAACAATGTGTTGTGTATTCTAGATATTCAGAAAAATCTAGTGATCAAATCATTGTTAAGTAAGTATGACTTTCGCATTATTTTTAAGTCAAATAAAGTCTAAAAATAGAGTGTTTTTAGAAAATGATCATGTAATCGATGGGCTATTCAAGCTTAGTATAATGGCTATTAGCCCCCAGGGCGTAGCATAGATGGTTGGTGCATAACATTTATAGCGTAACGGTCAGGGGTCGATCCCTAAGAGGTGATGACCTATATTTTTGACCCCACCATGCGCCTGTTGTCTATGTACCTGTATGAACCTCTTTCCAAATCAGTGGGGTCAACTCTAGGAGGGTCTTTAAGATAGCGGATCTACCCTTTTTTTTAGTGTAATGGCTATTAGGCTAATGTTAATAAAATTGAAACATCTTCTATCTATATGCTTAAGTCTTCGTGTATATTGCATAGTAGATTAGGGCATATATATTACGATGCGTTACGTATATTAACTAACATACAAAGCATACCTACATTTTACCTTGATCTGAAATACAAGTGTGAAATTTATGTTGAAACGAAAATGATGAGGTCGCCCTTCCAACATGTTAAAAGAAGTAATAACCCACTTAGTCTAATTCACACCAACGTGTGCAACCTAAAAGGCACATCGACACGTGATGGGAATAAGTATTTTATTACTTTTGCAAACGATAACAAAAAATACTATTATGTATATCTTCTCAAAAGTAAGGATGAAATTATAGAGAAATGTGTTCTCTATAAAAATAAAGTTGAAAACCAACTAAATAAAATGATTAAGGTGGTTCCGAAATGACCGAGGCAATGAATATGTATTATCATTTATTGAGTTGTGTGTTGAACATATGGATCAGGCACGAGACAATAGCTATTTATACTCATTAGCAAAATAGAGTCGTTGAGTAAAAGAATCACACTTAAAGAAGATGATGATTGATTTTCTATTGAGCTCTGGACTGTCATAGTTATGGGCAAAGTTGTGTTAATAGCTAATTACCTTTTTAAATAAGACATCCCTCAAGAAAATAGATAAAAGCCCTTATGAATTATGAAATGGAAGATAACTATCCTATTAATATTTATGAATGTGGGGGTGTCTTACCAAAGTTTTAGTATCTGATCCAAAAAGGGTTAAGATAAGACCAAAAACGATTGGTTGCAATTTATTGGATATGCATATAAAAGCAGTGCGTATCAATTTTTTATGTATGAGTCACAAATATCGGATATACATAAGAACACATAATAGAATTGAGAAATGTCTCGCTCTTAGAGCATAAGTTTCTGTATAAGACCCGAGAGAAAGCAGATTCCTCAAAATGAGCATATGAAATACAAAAGGAAGAAGATGATGATGAATGGTTTGGCTTAGACAAAGTAAAAGAGATAGGATGAAAAAATCCTACGGAACGGATTTTATCACTTTTATGTTGAAAAGTGGGCCCTAAAGTCACTAAGAAGCCGTAAGTCTTCTAATGGACTCACTTGAAAAAAGCAATTGTATCTGAGATAGACTTTGTTTTGCAAAATTACATGCATTTGGAAACTTATAGATATTCCATCGAAAAGCAAACCATTAGGTTGTAAGTGAATTTTCAAAAAGAAAATAAAATCAGATGACACAATTGGTAAGTACAAAATCAGATTGGTGATTAAAGATTATCGACAACGAGAAAGCTTTGAATACTTTGATATATATTCTCCAATGTCGAGATTTACTTCCATTAGAATATTGTTGGCTATCATCACTCTATGAAATCTGGAAATACATCAGATGGATATAAATATAGTTTTTCTAAGTAAAATTTGAGAAGAGAAAATTTACATGGAGTAACCTAAAGAATTTTCTATATTAGGAAAAAAAATAAGGTTTGTAGATTGGTGAAGCTGTTATATGACTTGAAACAAGCACCAAAGCGTTGTCATGAAAAATTTGATAATCTCATAGATGAATGTGAATTCAAAACCAATGAATGTAATAAATGTATCTACATGAAAGTCATAGAGAATGACTATGTCATCTTATACATATATATAGACAACATATTTATCATTGAGAGTAATGATAAGATAGTCAAATTCACTAAAGATATGTTGAACTGAAAATTTGATATGAAAGACATAGGTCTAACAAATATAATTCTAAGAATCAAAATTCTTAAAATAGTAAAAGGACTTATTCTTAGTCGGTCAGATTACATAGATAAGATTCTTGAGAAATTCACCAAGGATAATATTGCGTTGGCACGAATGCTGATAGTTACAAGTCAACAGCTATTAAAGAACCGAGATAAAGTATCTCTCAGATAGAGTACTCTTGAGTGTTTAAAAGTCTGATGTGATTGATGAGTTGTACACAACCCGACTTAGCCTACGCAATAAGTAAACTGAATAGATACACAAGTAATCTAGTGTTGAGCATTAAAAAAAGATAACAAGAATACTAAGATATTTAAAATATGAAAAATGATATGCAACAAGAATTTGTAGCATGAAACCCAACATGAATGACGTGGCATTCTAATTATAGCGATCCTCGACGGGTTTACTATGCCCCCCAGGGTATAGTTTTGTTCGGGGCGGCGGCCGGAGGCCGCCGTTGGTGTCCAAGTGGCAATCGGATGTGTATATAAAAAGTGTCACGTCATTCATGTTGGGTTTCATGCTGCATATCATTGCTCTTAAAATATACTTATAAATTTAAATATAGACTGTATTATATGAGATATCCTACTATGAATGAAGGATAGAGCGATACGAATTAGATATCTGATATGAAAAACTCAAAGTCAACAAGTGCTTATGTATTCACTTTGGGAAGTGTAACTATTTCTTGGAAATCTTTTAAGCAAACCGTAATAATCAAATTCATGATGGAATCTAAGTTTGTAGCTCTTGAAAAATATAGTGAAAAGGTTGAATGATTACAACAATTCTTATAAGATGTTCATGTATGGTAGAAACTTGTGTCGGTGGTATGTATGCATTGTAATAATCAATCAGCAATTGATCGGGCACGGATCTATATGTATAATGGTAAGTTTAAGCAAATATGTCATATACACAATATCATTAGACAACTACTCTCGACAGGAGTTATCACTATCGATTATGTAAAGTCAAATGATAACCTAATGGATTTGCTAACCAAATGATTAAACTGAGTGTTAGTTGCAAGCTCATTGCGAGAGATAAGATTGATGTCAATAAGAAAAATTGGTGCAAAGGAAACCCAACATATGTAAACTAGAGACCCCAATAACTAGGTTCAAAGGGACAACCTAACTACACCAACAGAGTTACTCACTGTGGGCAACCACTCAATAAATCAATGAAGAAGGAGGTTAAGCGCACAATTTTTAATAATTCAATAATCTGGAATACTCTTGAGAGATTACATATGTGAGAAAGAAACTGAACCGGTTTGAAGAGAATTGAAAATACAATTCTTAGAACTTGTTACAAAACTAAGCGTGTTCGTTGCCAAGAACGAACAGACTTATGAGAACTAAATTATATCATGAAGAGCTTTAGGTGAGATATGTTAATGCTTACATAGATGATAGAGCACACAGTTCAAAGACATCGTGTCTACTGTCAGCCAGTAAGCAAATAGATCTTTACAAGATAAGATTCAAAGGGTAAAACCTACCTATCCTATACTTGACTCAATTGTTGAATGTTATTATATACCATATTTCTATTCATGTGTGAGATTGTTGAAAATTTGAATGGAAACAATAAAAGTTGGATGAAGGAGACTTCATTGTGTATATATTTTTAGTCTCACATTGGGAGTCTCATGACTTTAATGTTGGTTTATATTGTATCTCATGTATTGTTGTTATGAACAAATGCATGAGGAGAGCTTATCTCTCACGCGTGGTCCCACAGGGGGTGCAAATCTAGGGTTCGTATTGCACTGAACTAAGTTGATTTGTATGAGAGCATGATCTGCGCCCGTTGAATGTCGAATCGTTCGAGTAAAATCTTTCCAAGTGGAACAACTAATATTTTACCACATGAATCATTTTTTTTCTATTGCATAAGTGTTGTGAAGAATGTATTAATCACTGATTAATAGAGGATTCATAACTGCCGAGTGAAACGTAGCTAACGTTTCAAGCTCTTATATAAGGAGGCTATGACCACAAGCAAAACGACACACTATTAAGAAGCAAAAATAGAAAAAATTTCCTACACCTTCATTTCCCAAAATCTTCTCTCCGCCATACATTTTTGCTCGACGATTTACTCGTAATAGCAATCAGATATTTTCTCAGTTCGCCACAAAGAATCAGTGTTTGATTGTGTACATGGTTTTATCATTATATCCTGGAAATAAATGTTCATTATAACCTCGAAGTACAACCAGAGGAGGACGAATCTGTTTTAAGAACACTGCATCACAAGCAGGCTTAGGCATCATCCTTTCGTACTTGGTGAGAGTACTCGGCTCTTTGCTGACTCATGGGAACTAGGACTCGGCGGGAGTACTCGGACTGGACAAGGGCATTTGGCTGACTCAGGCTTGACAGCTCTGTGACTCGACATCGCTCTCCGCTTGAACTAGGGATTACTTCCCAAGAACTCAATATCTTCTTTTCTCGACTCAACAACCAGCTCGGGCAACTTACATCCTAACTCGACAGTACTCAACATCCAATTGGAAGAACTCAACGTGCACTCAGAAGTATTTTGCTTGTCCTCTGCAGCACTCGGTCGATTCGGCACACTAAACACACGATCAACTCGAGTCTTCTTCTCAGTCGCCTTGGCAATCAGGTGACTTTAGTATTCGTTTGACTCAACAACTCGACAACTCGCTCGGGTACTCGATGACTTACTCAGCACTCAACCAGCTTAACACTTGGTGACTTAGACAAGTCTCTAATCACCAATCGGGTTGATATCTCAACTCGGGCTTGACACTTCGCTCGGATCATCGGGAGTTCGGTCGAATTAATCCTGTTGATAGTTTGGGATTATTAACTTAGGACATCTAACAAATAAAACTAATTTTAATTCTATAATTTAAAATTCAGATTATTCCATGTAATCTCCAACTGCACGATTGTATAATAAGAATTTTATTTCTACACTAACGTGATCTCTAATTTTTTTTAGAACTTTAAATTTTTTTAAACATATAAAAGAATATTAATAAAATTAAATAATAAAACTCATGATCTAATTTTATTTTACTTTTATTTATTTTCTTATAGTTAAATATTAAATTAAAAATTATTAATTTTTTTGTATGTTTTTAAATTTTTTATTAAAGCTCCAAAAATAAAAATAAGAATCCACATAATTTAGGGGGCGCTTGGTATATATTTGGCAATGAGAATGGTAATGAGTTTTGATTGAGAGGTTTATCGGTTTAGTGATAACCTAATAGGGGTTGAGTTATAAAATCAAGGGTATCATATCCTTATTAATTTTGATTCTGATTCTCGTATATCAAGTATTATAAATGAGAATGAAATCCCGTCTTCTAAAATCGCTTACCAAACACCCCTAAGAAATTATTGTGAGTTAGAAGACATAAATTTTTTAGTGTTTATATGAATTTTTTTTAATAAAATAATTTTTAATATTTTTTTCCTTGATCCAATTCAATTCAATTTGAGGTTTAAATAGATGAGAAGGACATTTTCGAAATTAGATCTATTCTTTGATTAAAAAAACAAAGTAGGATGTGGCTGATGAGGGAAAAAAAAAGGATAATCTTAGGGGCGTTTGGTTTAAGGGAATAAAGGTAGGGAATAGGAATGAAATTAAATTATTACCATAGTTAATGTTTGGATTACAGTAATGGGAATACAAATCAGGGAATGAATCATTATTATTCAGCAATGACTCATTCCCGTGTCCCCCCTTCTATCAACTATTTCCTCATTTTAAGCAATCAGATTTTTTCGCTTCATGCCAAAAATGCCCTTGACCTATTTTTTCCTACGCCGACTCCTCATTTCACAATCCCTCTCTTGCAACCCTCCTCATTTTGCAACCCTTCTCCCGTAGCCCTCCTCATTTCGCAACCCCCTTCTCCCTCAGCCCTCCAACGGCGATTTCCTTTTCTCCCGCAGCCTTCTACGACGACTTCCCCTTCTGCCTCAGTCTTCTACGGTGACTTCCCCTTCTCCCGCAGCCCTTCTCCATCAGTCGCAACCCGCAGCCCGCAGCCAACAGCCGGCAGCTCTCTTCCGTCGATCGCAGCCGTCGCACCTCCGTCAGCAGCAGCCCTTCTCCGTCGGCGAAAACTGTCCCTGTAAGTGCTCTTTTTTTTATGATATCAAGTTTTCTTTCTTTCATTTCTTTCTCTTAAGCCATTTTTCTCTCTCGATCGAAATTAATCAATCCAGTTTTGGAATGGTTAACTAAATACGATAGTTTAAACTGGATAACTCTTTCCTAAGTCATTTGTGTTTTCCAGCAATAACCCAATATCATCTTCATTTTTCATCGTTTTGTCTCATCATCATTAATTCTTTATTTTCATCCGTGGTCAATCTGCCAAGCATATTTGATTGGCCCTTCTGTGGTCAATCTGCCAAGCAGATTTCTCGCTCCGTAGAAGGGCGATGCTAAAGATTATGTATTTTTTTCTTCCCTTTGTCAAAATCATACATGCTATATTCATAAGTTATTTTAAGTTTAAAATGATCTCTGCATTCATCTACTCACATAGGATACCCAAATATTAATATATTTATTCTAGAAGGAATACTGTTTTGTTTTTTTGTCATAATATAATTATTATTATTTTTTGCTTATATGTTGTAGAAAAACATGACACAACCTCCTTTTAATGGTAGAAGCCGAAATTTAATATGCACCTTGTGGGTTACACATGTTGTGATTATGGTTGTATTGGTCTTCATATTCTATCAACATTCGTATCGGATACATCGACGCACCAAAATTTGCCAGATAAAAAATAAGGAAGAAAAACGAATTAAGCGAATGCAATGGATATTTAGCCTTTCAAAAGAGTGATATATTTTGTACGGCAATTTACCAAAGGGCGTACCCAAGAATACGTATTTACCAAACGGTGTCTTATGGTTTCATTTTCACCAAAGGGCACACTTAATAATAGTGAACTTCCTCTTATACCCCTCCTGTCAATCAAGTACTGCATGCAATTCTCTTTCCCTTTCTCTTTCTCTTTGTCAGTAACGAATTTCGAGATGGACCATAAAAAGATGTTCCTTTATATTTTGATAATAATATTATGGAATCTTTTTCAAAACAAAAAAATATTGAAATTAATTAAAATATTTTTATTAAATTAAAACTAAAAAACATTTCAGCCGGCCACGTTGGGCCTGAAATGGTTCCATTTCAGGCCCAACGTGCCCAATATTAAGGGTCATTTCTCGATTCTTTGATATTACATTTTAAAACCTCGGAGAAGTCCAAATAAACAATGGATAGCAAATTTGAACTCCTTGTAACCTCAGAAATCCACAGGAACTGAAATTTTTACAATCGGAGCTCTCTAGGTCAATCAGTGACCATTTGGAGTCATTGGGGCCTGAAATGTTTCATTTCAGGCCCAACGTGGGCCTGAAATTTTTCCATTTCAGGCCCCAATGACTCCAAATGGTCACTGATTGACCTAGAGAGCTCCGATTATAAAAATTTCAGTTCCTGTGGATTTCTGAGGTTACAAGGAGTTCAAATTTGCTATCCATTGTTTATTTGGACTTCTCCGAAGTGTTAAAATGTAATATCAAAGAATCGAGAAAACATCACGTTGGGCCTGAAATGGGCACGTTGGGCCTGAAATGGAACTGAAATCCACAGAAACCTGAGAAGTCTAAATAAACAATGGATAGCAAATTTAAACTCCTTATAACCTCAGAAATCCACAGGAATTGAAATTTTTACAATCGGAGCTCTCTAGGTCAATCAGTGGCCTTTTGGAGTCATTGGGGCCTGAAATGGAAAAATTTCAGGCCCACGTTGGGCCTGAAAAGTTTCATTTCAGGCCCAACGTGGGCCTGTAATGAAACATTTCAAGCCCAACGTGGGCCTGTAAAGAAACATTTCAGGCCCAACGTGGGCCTGAAATTTTTCCATTTCAGGCCCCAATGACTCCAAAAAGCCACTGATTGACCTAGAGAGCTCCGATTGTAAAAATTTCAATTCCTGTGGATTTCTGAGGTTACAAGGAGTTCTAATTTGCTATCCATTATTCATTTGGACTTCTACGAGGTATTAAAATGTAATAAAGAAGAATCGAGAAGAAATCACACATCAGGCCTTTTAGGGTCATTGGGCCTGAAATGGTTGGACACCTATTGCATTGGTGATATCTAATATATAGATGTTTGGACACCTAAAATATCATCTCCTACCTCTGACCTCTCTATTCATATGGAATTTTCAGAAATCCAGATATGGGAGGTCCATCAGTGGGTTTTGATCAAAACTCACTGATATTTCTAAATTACTCCTATTTGATTGGTGATATCTAATATATAGATGTTTGGACACCTAAAACATCATCCCCTACCTCTACCCTCTCTATTCATATGGAGTTTTCAGAAATCCAGATATGGGAGGTCCA
Organism: Boesenbergia rotunda; assembly: GCA_024364735.1. Taxonomy (NCBI): domain Eukaryota; kingdom Viridiplantae; phylum Streptophyta; class Magnoliopsida; order Zingiberales; family Zingiberaceae; genus Boesenbergia; species Boesenbergia rotunda. Next base: position 144,389 of record JAGFNQ010003006.1, on the reverse strand, counting down.
TCAGTGAGTTTTGATCAAAACTCACTGATATTTCTAAACTACTCCTATTTGATTGGTGATATCTAATATATAGATGTTTGGACACCTAAAACATCATCTCCTACCTCTACCCTCTCTATTCATATGGAGTTTTCAGAAATCCAGATATGGGAGGTCCATCAGTGAGTTTTGACCAAAACTCACTGATATTTCTAAACTACTCCTATTTGATTGGTGATATCTAATATACAGATAGTTAGACACCTAAAACATCATCTCGTACCTCTAAACTCTCTATTCATATGGAATTTTCAGAAATCCAGATATGGGAGATCCATCAGTGAGTTTTGACCAAAACCCACTGATATTTCTAAACTACTCCTATTTGATTGGTGATATCTAATATATAGATTGTTGGACACCTAAAATATCATCTCCTATCTCTAACCTCTCTATTCATATGAAATTTTCAGAAATCCAGATATGGGAGGTCCATCAGTGAGTTTTGGTCAAAACTCACTAATATTTCTAAACTACTCATATTTGATTGGTGATATCTAATATATAGATGTTTGGACACCTAAAACATCATCTCCTACCTCTAACCTCTCTATTCATATGGAATTTTCAGAAATCCAGATATGGGAGGTCCATCAGTGAGTTTTGATCAAAACTCACTGATATTTCTAAACTAATCCTATTTGATTGGTGATATCTAATATATAGATGTTTGGACACCTAAAACATCATCTCCTACCTCTAACCTCTCTATTCATATGGAATTTTCAGAAATCCAGATATGGGAGGTCTATCAGTGAGTTTTGACCAAAACTCAGTGGGTTTTCGTCATGATACATAAAGCTTTCGTCAGTGGGAGGTCCATCAGTGAGGTAGTAAAATGGCAACATGATACATAAAGCTTTCGTCATGCGGAGTTCTGGGAAATGTCTATTTAAAATACACAGTCTTATCTTACTTTGTAAGAGGTTGTTTCTAAATTTTATCATTACTATAATAATTAACATAAATCTATTTTAGCACTATTATAATAATTAACATAAATAAAAAATTTAATGGGTTTAAAGATAATTAAAAAAATAATTGATGATCAAATTCTTGCCACCAAATTTTACCGTAAAAAAAAATTAAGTATCTTCTTAGATAACATGCCTTAATTCCTCTTCTTAATTCCCACCACCAAGAAGTCAAGCGAGCCCTAAATAAGTGCAGATCTTTTTTTGAGTAGCACGGAGTGCCTCGGAATTTGTTCTGCCGACAAAAAGGCAGCAAACACAGGGACACAATGTGTCCCAATCCAATCTTCGAATCTAAAACTAAAGTCTAAAGTTACTGCATTGTTCGATTTGTTCCATAAAGTGTCCAGCCGATCTTGTGCTAAATAATACTTAATTTTGTAGTCGCATATATATTACCAGTATAATTTTGCTCTGTCTTCTAGTATTGTGTAGCACTAATTTAGGTCCTCTGCTTTATTATTATTTATTATTGTGTGGTGGGCCCTCAAAGGCAAAGGCAAAGATAAAATAAAATCGTATAATTCTCCTGTTTACAGCCTCTTTTCAAATGAATTATATATATATTAAATGGAAAGAATTTCTTTTACAGGATAAAGCTCTGAAAATTTTATATTCTATATATCATGGGCTTTGACATGATATTATAATAAATTTTAGAGATTGTGGGGCGATGTTTGATTATTGTAATCTCACATAGAATATAATAATGATTATTTTGGAGTTTGATTTTCATAGAAAAAATTAAGAGAGGACTAAGCACAGATCGTATTTAGATTTAACAGGATAAAATTAATTCAAAAAAATAATGGCCTAATATCAATTAAATAAAAATTTAAATAGTCTCAGAATTCTAAGGATGCAAAAGATAAAAAAATAATTATAAATTATGACAAAAATTGTTTAAAGTCTTCACAAAAAAAACTTAAACAAATATGTTTTAAGTCTAGTTAAGATTGGACCGTTACGAGTTACTACACTCTATAATTAATTGTATATTTTTAAATGGATTTTAATTTGATATATTAAAAAATCATGTGATTTAATCTGAATTAAAAATTATGATCTCTCAAAACTTAGATCCTCCCTCATCATAATCTCTCTATATATTCCTTTTCTAGGCAATCCTTCTCTTTGATCATATTCTCCTTGGCATCTTTGCCTTAGTCACACACAAGACTTTGCAGTGGACTTCATTACTCAAAAGTTACTCTTCATGTCATCTCGATTTGAAACTTTAAGTGATTAGTGGCTTCATCATATGATTCTTTGATGATCATCTATAGGTTAAGAGTGCATTTCAATCTAATTGTAATTTTAAAGTGCTATTATAGCAAAGTAACAAAGAAGTAATCTCACAGTCCATTCAAAACAAATGTTTCACAAAATCTAACTTGTTACAAATATAAGGAAATCAAACCTATAAGAAGTAGAATCCTGAATTTTAAAAATACTTATAATTTTTATATAATTCATTTGTCCAAATTTTACCCGACTAATAGACAATCTTCCCTCCTAATTTACCTATCGAATAAATTCAGAATATAATTTAATTATGTACACTTAAAGACTAATATTTATCTTTTCTGGGTTCAAACTCTGATTCCCTTATTTGCACCCCCAAAGTGTGTTAGGACCAAAAGGATTCATTCGGTCATCCTTGATCTATTTGGACTTTTCGCTTAAAGCTCACTCCTCTGAAAGTCCTCACATGCTTGGACATTTTGCTTAGAATTCACTTCTATGAGAGCCTCACCTCTTTCGTTCAAGATCACTATTCCACCGCTCGATTTGGACCATGACTCCGATATATTTCATCTTATAAGTTCTTGTGAAGACATTAGTTGCAAGGTGAGCTTTTGTGAGATTGAAATATTTGTTTGTTGGGACTTCATTGTAGTTAAATTGTCATTTGATCGTGTGAATTTATTTAGAGGTTCAAACTAATACATAATCGTCAACATTGATGAAAGATCTAAAGATTATACGATTTTTACAATACATTCGAATGTTGTAATTGTCATGAATAGTTTGATTGTATTGATGTCGTGATGGTTTAGGTTATCTAAAACTTATGTATTTTGAAGTTTTGCGGTTATGGGGTAGCTTGTGTGTTAGTCGATGAAAAAGCACTATTCTCAATTGAATAAGAAAACTATTTTTTAGTTATCTAAAAATATTGTAGCACTGATTTAGAAACACTCGATTATATTGTAGCAATCAACTGAAAGTTATTTTTTTGCAATAGATGATTTTGTTTTAACTTAAAGTTAATTGAATGACTTAAACACTCGACTAAATCAACTAAATGATGACCAATTAATTGGGAATCTTTCTTAATCAAATAAAAAAATGTTACAATTAGATGTATTAGATAAGTAGATAATGTTGTTATGTAGTCAATTAAATCTATATTTTCAACTTTTTATATTGCGCACTTAATTTATAAGGACTCTTAGAAATCATTTAATTTTGGATTCGCATTAATAATTTTGAGGCTAGTTTGGTGTGATTCATTGGTATCAGGTGATAAAAAAATTTCATTATATTTTAGTTTCATTTCATCTCATAGGTAGTGAATTTGAATCGTTTTAAAGATTGTAATCTCGTTGAATCCCCTTGCTAATTTGATCGAATTTTATATATAACTTGCAAAAAATCTATTGGTTAAGATGTCCTTAATTTGTATTTCATTTGGAGGTGATAAAAAAAATATAGGAACTTATGTACGGTTGACAATTTTCAATCCGAATTATTGATTCAAATGGATGAGATATGAAGGGATTTTTTAGACTGATGAAATAATCGAGTATATGGATTTTTCAAGATTCGGTATATATAGAAGTGGGTTTGGTAGAATATCAAATATGATCCGAATACCTAATTAAATTATAATATATACTAGTAGTCGTGCACATGTATTACGAGTATAATATAATAGATAAATAGGCATAAATTTTATTTCACCGTAAGATGAGAATTTATTTAGTTAAACTTTGAAATTTTAATTTTAGAATTTTAAAATATAATTTCAAATTAAAATTTGAAATTGTCTTTTTTGAATTTGATAAATTATTTTCTAAATTTTTAATTTTAGATTAAGATTTGATTTTTTGTAATTATATATTTATCTTTTGAATTTGTGTTTTTTAAATTTATGATTTTATATTCTGAATATTTAAAATTTAAAAGGTAAGAAGTTTAAATTACTAATAAGTTTTAAAATTCTTTTGTTATGAAAAAAAAATATTAAAGTAACTTAATTTTAGACTTCACCAAATCAATTAAAAGTTAATAAATGGTCCAGAGTCCAGACTCTTTTATATATATATATATATATATATATATATATAATATATATATATATATAATATATATATATATATATATATATATATATATATATATATATATATGCCTCTTACACGACCATAAGTGATATCCAATGTGAAAATTTTGACGTGGCATTGTGGTAAATCTCATTTTTTTTTCTCTGTAATCTGCATGCGATAAAATAAAATTGGGATGTGTTCATACCATGAGAGATTAAGAAAGATAAAAACCTATCACATATTAACATGAAATTGAAAAAAAAATAATGAAAATTTATGTGCCATCAAATTTTAATAAACAACAACAATTTAAGACCTTAATTTATGCATAATCCATGAGCTTTAAACTAAAATAAAAAGACTATGTTCAAATAAACCGTCCAACTATATATATAAAAAAGGTTATCATATGACATTTTAGAAGAATCCTCTGATTGACACCTTAATAAGCCCCTTAATGATGTAATTTTAGAAGATTTTTATATTGACTTGACTTTGATAAGTCATACTATTGACTTTAATGACTTAGGCTCTTAGATTCTAACTCATTCGTTGTATCCAAATAATAAGACAAAAGAAAAAACTAAATAAAACAAATAACATGCACTACTAATGTACTTAAAATTTTAAAAATCACTTGACACGTTCATAATTACTCATGACTTTAATGCATGTTTGTCAATTAACTTAGTTAGGCGTTTTATTTATTTTTATTTACAAAATGAAGAACTTTACTTTGCATATAAAAGTTATATCTCTCAATGCAATGAATAAAAATAGTAGTGAGTAATGATTATTAGAAATCACCAATCATATGGGTAAATTTTCATATTTATGAATTTATTTATTGTTATTTGGTTATACTGTAAGAGAAGTTGACTTGTTTATTTAACTTTCTAAATTATTTAAATATAATTTCAATTTTAAAATTAGAGAATATATTAATTTACAAAAAAATGAACATTTATTTTTGTACGTTAACTTTACCATTGGCTATGTGAATTCATACTCATCATTATCAAATGAGTAGAGGAAAGAATAATAGAAAAATATTGCTAAAAAGGGTTAGTGAAACAATTGTTTATTTGTGTTTCAAAATGACAATCCAAGAAGAGACAGTGACATTTCACCTAAAATAGATAGTGCAAGAAAAAATGACATATATAGAATAATTTGAGATTAGCACGTTAAATTACTTAATCTCAATTAAGTCTAATATATTGTTTATAATTTATTTACTACTTTATTTTAGTTCTAGTTTATAAAATTATATTGTGTATATGTAATATTTGATTTTAACCAATATATAATATATTTCACTTCATTCCCTTTGTGAAATAAATCCCTCTTCAACTTCAATAATTTATTTATGATTGCTGCTCTAAGCGAGGAGGCCAACAGATATCAGAATTGTTTGAAATGATCTAACTGTAAAAATTTATACAACTTTATTATTGTAATAAAAAATTTATATATGTATTCAATTAATATTGTACAAGGAAAAGATGTTAAATTCAATTTATATTTAATTGTTCATCTTCTTACGTTATTGTCTGAGTAGCTAATTATAAAAAGGAAAATTAAATTTTCAGAATTACTTTATCTTAAAATTGTTATTTTAAAAATAAATTAAGTATTAAAATAAATGAATTTCTTTACCAGAAATTAACTAGAGAGGCTCTTATACCTTACAAATATAAGAATGTAACTTTTTAACAAATTAACGAAGAGAATTATTTTCTCACTTTATTTATCTTCGTTTATTTTTATATGTTATCTAAGTTAATAGTTCGATGATAACTTTAAAATATGTGATAGCTAAACAATTGTTAATCTTTAATGACATTTCACCGAAATATTTAGACAAAATTTTAGTAGTTTAGTAATGGACAACTCTAAAATAAAATAATTATTAGGACAAATAAGGTCTTTTATCAGTTAGGATGTGATATTGTTGATCAAACGTCCCTATTTGCCTATGAGAAATTATATAACCTTTTCTTTTCACAAATTGATTGATTAAGGCAATATTTATTTCATTAGGTTTTTATATTCTACATTTATTTTTCTTATCTTTGAAATTATAACGAACAAGGTTGCATTTATTGTCTTTCGACGCACTTTTTTTTTTTTGTTCTAAAAATTAACGCACAACCTCAAATAATAAAATTGTAAAATGTGCATCGCCTTAATTATTTCTATAAATTTACTATGAATATTAAAAAATGGAAAGCTCGGCGACTATGAAATAATATAGCGGAAACATGATTAAAACAATATCCTGTACACATGAGAAATTAAACACTATCACAACCTCGATCGCGGGAGATCTCATATATTGATAGATTTGATCACCAAATCTATAGATTCTGTTATCTATATATAGTATATATCTATCCAAGTTCTCCCGCTTGATTCTGTGACTTACTGGACGCAATACGGCGGCGGCGGCGGCGGCGCCAACGTAGACGACGACAAGAATTCGCAGAAGCCCTCCATGAGCATCTGAGCGTCGAAGCCCTCGTCGAACACCTCGCTCGGAGCCACCAAACTGTTGCACGGCTCCACTGACGTCGTCGACCCGGTGCTGTTGGACGACAGCGACGGCTTGGCGTCGGGGTCGGAGTCCCGGCCGGTGAGCTTCTGCACGAGGCCGCGGAAGGCGGCGGCGCTGGTGGTGAACCTCATGGGGTTGGAGATGTACACAACCTTGACGGGCTTCTTCTTAGCGATCGACCCCGCGAGGCACTTGCGATGATGACTGCTATCCATCTTCTCCATATAATTAAGCCGATCGATCTATGCAATAATGGTTAATGGAGAGGAGAGGTGAGGGAGCTGGGAGCTTTATAGGGGTTGAGGTTGGGCCGTCGTCGCCGGGGCACTGGCTGCTTCCTGGAAAGCAAACGGGATTGGTAGGAAGGAGGGAGGGAGGGAGCCGGAGAGGCCAATTAATGAATGTCAATGGTGGTTGCTGTGTGGCCTTCTTCCAGGAAGATAAGATGGCCAGAGTGTGTGGGGCCCACGGTGACGTACTCCTGGAGAAACGCTGGCGTGAATACGGATGATAATTTGTCTATCTCTCCCATGATCCATCTCGGTCCCCACTACATTTAAAGCCGCCCTACTCCTCCTTTTGCTATAAATAATATAATAACACAAGGATTGAGAAAAAAAAATATCGTAAACTTACTGCACCTAAAAATAAGGATAAATTTAATTTCCTTTTCAATTTGTGCGCCAGAATAAATTTATTTCAACTCTCTATATATAAAATTTTATTTACTTCAATTACAAATTTACTTAATTATCCTCAATTTTTTAAGTATAAATAATCCGAAATAAAATATAATTCCTCCTAAATTTAATATTATTTAATTAGAATCTAGTATATTTTCTATCAAAATTGAGTATAACCCAATTGATTCATTCTAAGCCAATTGATTGTTATGAACTCCTAATCAATTGATCAAACGGAAAAAGAGTTATACTTAATTTCATAAAAAATATACTAAATTTTAATTTAAATGTGCTGAATTTAGAAAAAATTATACTTACTTTTGGACATTTTGTACCTATAAAAAATAAGGATGATGTTCTCTTATGACAAATATAACTAATCAATCATCGTAATTTCTAATCAATTGGAGCTCCTCAATTGATTAGAGTAGCTCCAATCAATTATAAGCAGTTCTGATCGATTCTTGATCAATTGGATTTGAAGAAAAAATCGATTCTCGATCAACTGGGTTTGAAAAAGAATCGTACTCAATTTAATAGAAAATATACTAGATTCTAGTTAAATGATACTGAACTTAGAAGGAATGATACCTCATTTTGGGTATTTTGTAATTAAAAGTAATGAGGGCAATTAAGTAAATCGGTATGTATTAGGGAGTTGAAGTAAACAAAACTTTATATACAGGGAATGGAAATAAACTTTTTTTGGCATGGGGACTGATAGTAAAGTTTAAGATTCAAATGGGGATTTAAAGGCAATTTACGATTGAGTAATCGGTTTAAAATTTGCTTAAATTAATTTTTATAGAAATGAAATTGATCGAATATTATCATAAACTCATATATTAATCAAATTTTTTATCGATCAATTGATGATATTTTCAAATTAATCGAATGGAACTAGCTTCTAAATTAAAACTGAGGTAGCGTGTTCTAAGCTAAGACGGAAGGGCAATAAGATATTTTGATAATTAGTTGATTAAAAGTGTGGCATGCAAACGTTGGCCTTTCACTTGGCTAATAAGTAGCCATGGCAGTAGCAAAGTTTAATGGCAGAAAGGGATATATACATTGATGGATCTTCTACTTTGAATATGGCAGTGTAATTACATTCATCATCACGAGTGGTAAATTTAATTAATTATAGAGTGTTTTTGCTGTCTCGGTCTCTTTAATTTATTAATTGGTTTCTGCTTTTTCATTTTCAGGGTTAAATTCATCTGTATCTGTCGATGCGCAAGTGAGTCGCAAATATTTGATTCTAGGAAAAACTATTTTTCTTTTTCTTTTTATTTTTTACAATAAGGCTTCAGTTTTAATTTGGGTGGATCTATATATGCATCAATGCACCAAATTAAATCGACCATAAAAAAATATAAAAATCTAGAGGAAGCTAGCTGACAAAGTCAAGGAGTGTTGAAAGAGAAAAGTGCAATTATTTCCACACTTTGTCAAGAGACCGTCCCTTTCAGTCCAGATTTCTAATGAATCGCTTCGATCCTATCGTGCCAAGCCAATCTTCTTTGAACGTACGTGAGTCACAGGATCTAAGCTCGATCCCTTCGTACGTTTTCAGTTTGAATATATTTCAGATTAATTTTACTAAACTTCTAGAACCTGTAAAGTTGTAGCTAGATTTCTAATCAGTCGTTAGTCTACGCAAGACCTCATGATGCTCGACTTTTCGTATACATCCCTGAAGTACTTGCTTCAAGTTGTAATGTAGATCTAGAAGACAACAGGCAAGTCAAGTCAATTGTTTTTTTTTTCCCAAAGAAAATGATCAGAAGATAATTTAAGGGCTTCCAAAAAAATGATAATTAACTGTTTCATCTTTATATATATATATATATATATATATATATATATATATATATATATATATATATATATAAGGGGAACACAAAGTACATCAGGCGGCGTCGTAGGCCGCCGGAGACAACCGTGGAGTCAACAATGCCTTGAGCGGCACCAACTTGGGCACCCGCAACTATTTACTTGGTTCGGTAAAAATACTTAGTTGTTTGTTATACACAGATTTGTCACTCATCTAACACGATCCAATTGCTCGTTTGACATAACTAAATACTCTAGTGGTGACATTTAGAGGGATGAAATACTGATTAACTGGATAAAATCCAACCCATAACTTCTGATTGGTTGTTCTTCTATCAAAGGAGATCCATTCCAACCTAATTCCAGGATGGAAAGTACGGGTGGAATAAGTCAAACCACTATATTTAGTCTAGTCAGTCAGACTCGCGCCTCCTTCGACTAAACTTGAAGGAGAGATATGTGATCCGGGGGAGATATTGTAGGACCAACCACTAGATTTAGTCTAGTCAGTCAGACTCGCGCCTCCTTCGACTAGACTTGAAGGAGAGATATGTGATCCGGGAAGATAATCGTGTGGCAGATGCATTGATGGCTGACTTGACAGGGGATTCAACATTTAAGGATAATGATCTTGAGACCATAATGTGGGTCAGGGGTGTGAAGTAGGGTTTATCCGACCGGGCGTGTAGCCTAGTCAGTCGGACTTGGCACCACCTTCAACTAGACTTGAAAGGGAGGCTTATGATCCGGGCGAGTAAGTTTTCAAAGTGGGTCAAGGGCTCGGTCGGATTAGGCCTGGGTCGAATAGGGTTAACCTTGGTCTGATGAGCGGGACCTGGATTTGGCCAGGAGGAGTAGAAGTCGAGGTAAGTGGAGTCATGACTCAGCCATTGTCATCCGAGCGCGTACTCCCGATTGGGTCACTCTGGGTCGGCTACCCTGGGTCTGCCACTCTGGGTCTGCCACCCTGGGTCGGTCACCCTGGGTCTATCACTCTGGGTCGCCCACCCTGGGTCTGTCACTCTGGGTCAGTCACATTGAGTTGGGCACTTTGGGACCATCTTAAAAACGTGAGTGGCCGAGAGGCTGAGCTTGACTGACCGACCCAGGTCATAAGTTAATTGGCAGACCCGGGTAGGCAGACCTGAGTGAGCGAAGGGTCGCAGCAGCAGTAAAGATTATCCAAATCTCTCCATTGTTATAAAAGGATTTCTGACATAATCATGACTTGACAGAGCTGCCAACATTATTTGGGGTCAGAGGGGACAACTTGGAGAGACTGTCAAGCAGCTGTGGCAGTCTCACAGAGCAGATAAGGCTGTCATTAGTTCAGTCTGCCAACTGGCCATTCCTTAATGAGACATGACAGCTCTGACAAGGCAGAGAGCTTCTCCTCCCCTATATAAATCTCCCTTGGGGCTCTAAAGAAGAGGTTGCTGTCATTTGAAACCTCTGGTCCACTTTGCGTTCTCGTTTTTGGTCCGACCCAAGTCACTTGTGTCCTATTAGCACTCAAGCCCGACCCCAACCTCCACGCTATTGCAGATCGGGATCATCTTAATCAGACTGAGTCATCCTAATGAGAACCTTCTTCACTTATCGACATTATCAAATTTTAACCAAACTTCTAGACCCCGTAAAAGTTGTAGCTTGATTTCTAATCAGTCGTCAGTCTACGCAAGACCTCATGATGCTCGACTTTTCGTATACATCCCTAAAGTACTTGCTTCAAGTTGTATTAATGTAGATCTAGAAGACAACAGGCAAGTCAAGTCAATTGTTTTTTTCCCAAAGAAAATGACCAGAAGATAATTTAATGGCTTCCCAAAAAATGATAATTCAGTGTAGTCATATCTGCAGTATTAATTCTAAAATGTAAATTTATAGTGCTAAACTCAAATTGATAATCTTTGTATCGTTATATTTCTGCATCCCATTTCTTGCATACCAAATGCAAAAAATTGTAGCTTATTGTATATATATATATCATATATGTATATATAAGGGGAACACAAAGTACATTCAGGCGGCGTCGTAGGCCGCCGGAGACAACCGTGGAGTCAACAATGCCTTGAGCGGCACTAGCTTGGGCGTCGTCAGTCCGTACTTCTCCTCCATGTCGAGCGTCTCCCCCTCCGGCAGCCTCCAGTCAAATGCGTGGACCAGCACGCCGAGCGTGTACTGCAGCAGCAACATGGCCGCCGCCTTGCCGGTGCACACCCTCCGGCCGGCGCCGAACGGGATGAACTCGAAGTCGTTCGCCAGCGGGTCGTACCTGGCTGCCCGCTGGCCCAGGAACCGGTCCGGGTCGAACCGGAGCGGGTCGGGCCAGACCAGCGGGTCGCGGCCGATGGCCCAGATGTTGACGAGGAGGCGGGTGTTAGCGGGGACGTGGAAGCCGTTGACCTCGCAGGGCTCGTGGGAGAAGTGGGGGAGGGCGAGCGGCGTGGGCGGGTGCAGGCGCAGCGCCTCCTTGCAGACTGCGTGAAGGAAGGGGAGGTTGGGGAGGTCGGACTCTTGCAGCAGGCGGCCGTGGCCGATGGCGCCGTCGGCCTCCTCCTGCGCGCGCTTCAGGATCGACGGGTTCTTCAGCATCTCGGCGATCGCCCATTCGACGACGATGGCCGTGGTGTCGGTGCCGGCTACGAACAGGTCCTACAATACGTACACGTGGCGTCAATTTTGATAATTTAACCAATAAACTTGAACGAAAATATTATGTTACACATAATTAGCACCGAATTAATTTTGTTAGGATTTAGAATTTAAGGTTTAGGATATATATTTAGATTAATTATGATTTTGTTTAATTATATTTTATTCAAATACAAGAATATATATATATATATAATAATTTTAAGTTTTTATAATATCTTAACATTAAAATCCACGCAATGGATCCCAAATCTGAATTACAACAAAGGGCGTGGATTGCATCTATGTTAGGTTGTTAGCAAATGTTCGATAATAAATGGATTCAACAAATTATAATATCTTTAAATTAAAAAATTAATATATATTTATTAAATTAGTATTTAAATTAAATTATAAAGACAATAATATATATATATATATATAGCTACTTGACCTTGATAAAAAGCTTGATCTCAACTAAACTCAATAAATAAGCTGAATAAGTAGATGAACAAAGTTAAACATGCTCAAACTTAACTACACTTATCTTAATTACACTCCTACTACTTTTATCCTAAGCCCTCCATCGTCACCCATTAACTTACTTATATTAAATTAAACAAATGGACTAGATCATAGAGGTCACCTCTCAAAATTAACTGGTTAGCCTGCCCAACCATCCATTTAGATTGGGTTACCAGACCCTTAATTTGCCCCCTTATTAACTGACACTTTCAACCTATATCAATAGATCTAGACTGCTTTGGGTTGCTATATATATATAATGTCAAAAAACAAAGTCTTAAGCAATATTTTTTTTTTAAGTCTTAAGCAATCTTGTGGCAAAGGACTACTAGATTATATTTCAATCTTTATAGCTGACTGTCGATGTATATCTTTGTATTACCATGTTTGTCTTACAGTTGTTTTTGACAATCGGCCAAAACAGAGTATGTTAAATCAAGAATATTTAAGGATCATATGGACCACCCAATCTGGATTGATTGAGGGGACTGGGGAGTTACTATAACACATGGACTGTCTGTTTTATTTAGATGAGTGATTGAGTTTGTACATGATTGTATCTTTTTCTTAGATATAATATATTTATCTTAGATATAATATAAAAAGAATAATTGAGAAAAAAAATTGCATACATCAAAACTTAAAAGATAGAGGAGGAAGAGAAAATGATTAATTAATACAACTTACAATGATGAGCGGCTTGATGTTGGCATCTGTGAGGGCCTCGCCGTTCCTGATCTTGTCGACGAAGTCCGGCCGCCCCTCGCGCTCCCGTTCCTCCTTCCTCGCCTCGTGCTCCGCCAGTAGCTTCGTTAGTATCTCGTCGAACGCCACCTGCGCCCGCTTCATCTTTCCCTGTATTCCCTGCAGGTCCATCCACGCGATCGCCGGGAAGAAATCTCCCAAGTTGAACTGCCCCCCGCCGGTGGCCACCGCCAGCACCATCTCCTTGAACCGGTTCGACTCCTCGCCCTGCGAGTCGAACACTCGCTTGCTCATCACGACCACGCCGATCACGTTGGCCAGCGCGCACACCAGCACGTCCGGAAGCGCCACGGGACCCGCCTGGGCTCGCATGGACCTAACCATGAGTTCCATCTCGCGGCGGCGGACGCCGCCCCATTCGGCGAGGGCCTTGCCGCCGAGGAAGTGGAGAGTGCAGGCGCGACGGAGGAGCTTCCACGTGGGCGTGTAGTCGGCCATGACGAGGTTCTGGCGGTTGTAGCTGATGTCGCGGGCGCTGATGATGTCGGGGCGGTTGGCAAACTGAAGGTCGAGGGCCTTGAGGAAACTGCCAGCGGCGGCCGAGTCCGAAGCAACGACGCAGCCGTGGGAACCCAAGCGGAGGAACATTACAGGGCCGTATCGGGCGGCAAGGCGAGCGAGGCTGACGTGCGCGTGGGCCCCACCAGGTGGAGGGCGCCGAGGATGGGGAGCCCTCGAGGGCCAGGCGGCAAGGGGAGGCGCAACGATCGTCTCCTGAAGACGAAAAGGAGGTGGAGAGCAACGAAGAGAGCGGCGGCGGCCGGAAAGTAAAGGTCGATGTCCATGCCGCAGTACATAGCGGCGGCAGCAGCGGTTACTGCCTCACTGGGAGCTCGATGAGCGCGTTATATATCTGCAGTGGCGGAAAGGAAGGGTCGATATAGTTGACATTTAAACGAGATGGATTTTTACTATGTCAAAATTTTTGCTAGAAAAATGGCCACACAATGACCGCAGAGTAATTGAAAACAGGAGGCCGTTTATCGACATAGGTGGAGAAAGTCAACTTAGGATTGCGACTTGTTTTGGGGGGGGACCGTCGCGAGGAAAAGTCACATTGGCAGAGTGATCGTGAGATGAGGAAATAGACCGGCAAACTACCGGTGCGATCCCGATTTTCATATGCGCAAAATGTTCAAATCTCACCTAGCATCTAAAAAAAAGTTTGAAGATTTTATCACGTTGAATCGTTCGTGGATTTTTAAAACGGTGTCGACATGATTTCTGAAAGATTTCTATGCCAACAATTATTTCTGAATAAGTTAATTAGGGAATTAGAAGGATGGATGAGAAATTCTCACGGGATAGATTAATAGTTAAGATGTGAGCCGGGCGGAGCCAACTCATGCCAGTGTGGGCTGAGCATGACCAAAAAAAATACTATAAAATATATTTTATATATCTAGAAAAAAACAGAGGTAGATCATGAGACAAAAAAAAAATAAAAATGAGTTTTTCAATTTTGACATCTTACTCTTTGATGCATGCATATTACTAATTGATTTTTTTTGTAATCCCATATTATTTACAAAATTTCATTATACTTCAAATACATTATTGAATAAAAATACTAATTTTTTACATTTTATTTCTTTTTTCTATTGACAAACCTAGCTATTAATTTATTTTGTCCTTAGCATCATAACCATCTTTAATTTTATGATTCTCTCCTTTAGTATTTGTTTTTTCCTAATTGAACGATGTAACAAATATCTACGATATGCCAAAAATAAGATACATGTTGATCCAATTCTTTTCTTATTTTGTTTACCATACAAGTATAAGAAAAAAAATTAGGCAGATGATGAAAAAAAACAAGATACACAATGATATGACTTGCAAATCGGAGAGCTGTCGGGTTTGCTGCCGGAACTAGATCGAAGGAGGCAACCTCCACAATATGTTTGTTAGCATTACCCATAATTTGCCTACACTAAACTAATATCCTAGCTCTGCCCCTGGGCGTGAGTATTGTCATCTCAAAATTTGAGGTTTAAAAAAGATAAAGTCAGTATGCCCGTCCTCTCCACGCGTTAGTCATAATATTCGAGCTAGTATCTTCCTGATTTAACTTTTTAATGTTGACTTTGGGATGGACTGATGGGGACGTTGAGGATGATCGAATCTTATTTTACCACGTTGGTTGATTTTGATATGACCAACCAAGTTAAGTTAGGTCATGTTAATTTTTAATTCCTATGTCTAAGTGTGCTGGAGCTTAGGAGCACAGGAAATCGAGTGGAAGGCACAACGGTCGAGAAGGATGACACGGGAAGAGAGTCGACGAGCTCGGTGCATCCGAGGGACGTGGAGTTCTATAGAAGAGTACGCCGGTGGAGCGAGAAGGACGTGCACGACGTCTGAAGGATGAGAAGCTAGGAGGAAGCTCGCTTGAGGAAAAGGCCGGATGAGGGTTCAGGTGAGCCCAACTCTAGAAGGTCCGGAAATCACACACGAAGACCCGCTGGAGATTAGTCGGCAAGTTGCTGACCAAAGTGCATAGGGGCGCCCGGGTTCTCGGGCACCCCTGCGCATATAGGTGCCCAGACGGTAATTTTATCCACCAGCTAGTCGTTTATAAACATTGCGCTTCAGATAAACCTCAAGCCACGTGTTAAACGCCCTCAAACATTTGGGCGCCCCTATAGTGTCATGCCAACATTTGGATAGAATTGACCGGGGTTATAAATAGGCCTCCAGAATTCAGTTCTAAATCATTCATTCAACTGATTCACAAGCAAACAAATTGTTTGTAGTTTTCCATTCTTTTTTTGAGCTTTCATTGTGAATGAGACTTCTCCGCCCGAAGGAGTTTATTCAGGAGAATTGAGCGGCATTCTGCCTTGGATTAGCAACCTCCCCGGTTGTAAACTAAGTAAAATTTTGGTTGCTTCTTTCTTTTTAGTATTGCTTTATTTCTATTATAGTTTTTATATGTTATGATGTATTTTCTTTTTTAACTAACTAACATCTTTGTTTATGCAAAAATAAAAGATATAATTTTTATTTTCAGGAGCAACTCACCCCTCTCTTGCCGACCAATGATCGCCTTCAATTGGTATCAGAGCAAGACACTCCAGAAGGGCTAACCGCAGTCTGAAGCAACTATCAAAATGGTCGGACCGATCATCTACCCGCCACAGTTCGAGGGGGTGTTTGCCAGTTGGATGCGCAAGATGCAGGTATTTTTTAAAATAGATTTTGATTTACTTTTAATTATGAAAAATAGTTTTGTAGCTCCCAAAGACGTCAAAGACAAACCAAAAGACGAAAGTCTGTGGACAAAGAAGGAGCTGACAGACTTTCTGGTGGACGGGAAAGCAGAGTTCCACTTGCTAACCGTACAATCTGCACAAGAAGTTAACCGCATCGAGAACTATCGATCTGCAAAAGAACTTTGGGAAAAGTTCCTTGAACTTCACGAAAGTACCTCCTAAGTTAAACTAGCAAAAAGAGACCTGCTTCGGAATCAGCTCAGCAACCTCCGACTGGAAGAAGGAGAGTAAATAGCTCAACTACATGTTAAACTTAAGGAACTAATAACAGAACTCAACAATCTCGGAAAGTCAGTAAGCAATCGGGACGCACAAAGGTACGCATTGAACGTCTTCTCGAGGACCCCGATCTGGACTTCGATAATTGACGCTCATTACATCTCTAAGGACTTTGAGGTAAGTGCCTTAGAGTAACTTTTTTCAACCTTAGAACTTCACGAGTCTAGATGTGCAAGAAAAAGCAAAACGGAAATATCGTCCTAAACACGAGAAGGATCCAACATGAAGAGGAATCCTCAGAAGATGAATAAAACATGGCGTATATAATAAGGAAATTGTCCAAATATTTTAAAGCTAAAAAATTTAATAAAGTGCAGGGTAAGAAGCAAAGGAAGATCTGCTGCTACAACTGCAACGAATAAAGACATGTGAAGGACAACTATCACAAATGGAAGAACAAAGGAAAATGGGCAACAAAGGCAAAAGTCCACAGCTTGAAAGCGACATGGGATGAGTCTTATCGGAAGATTCAGATCTTGAGGAATACGTTGGACTTGCACTAATGACTTCACACTAGGAAGATGAGAGCATCACTACAGAGGGAGCCACGTCAGAAGATAGCAGTGATGAAAGCAGAGCTTCGAACTTTATAAATTATCTTCTTCATGTCCATTAGAAATGTATGATAAGTTAAATGTGAAAATGAAAATTTGAGAATTCAAATTAAAAAATTACAAAATAACTATGCATGTTTAAATTGTTCTAGAAATTTAAAAATTAGATATTATGGTAAACTTAATTTTCATTTTAAATTTCATAAAATCAAATTATAAAAATTCCTAAGACTATATTCCAACTAAATTTTTGGTTAATCCATTAGGAAAGAACTTATATTGGGTCCGTAAATCTATCTTAAACTGTTAAGTTTTTTTCTAGATTATTTTTTGGTCTTGATGCTTGATCTGATTAATATTTTTCTTATATATTACTGGTAGAAAAATTAGTTTAAGATTTTTTTTAATGATAGAAATTACTCTGTTCTATCTACAAAAATTTTTCTGAACATTTTAATAGACAAACAGATTTATTACCATTTTTCATTCAAAAACATATTTTTAAATTTTAAAAATACTTTAAAAACTAATTTTATCAAATCTTATTTTTTAAGATTTGGAGATTATCTTCTAAGACTTGAAAAATAAATTCAAAATATTTTGACGTAGAAATCAAAATTTAAAATTAATTTTCCAAATTATCAACATTAAATTCAAATTTTGATTTTTAAATTTTTAAATTGTTTTCTTTTTGACAATTTTTTTAAAGATAAGTCTATCAAAATCTAACTTAAATAATTATTTGATTAATTTTAGAATACAAATTAATTTTTGAAAATTACTTTTCCAAAATTAGACTTTATATTTTGAAAAATTAATTTTCGATCAAAATTTAAAAAATTGATTTTCTGGAAAGTAATTATTGTGTTAGAAATCTTTTTCAAAAGTTTCAAAAATTTTGAGTGTTGGATTTATTTTTTATAAATTCTTATAAGTATTTTCCTTAATATTTTTTTTATGTAATCAAAAGGGGAGACATATTGTTAAGTTAAGAGGATAGGCTTAATTTCAAAATTTTTACTGCTTTCACTGTGATGTATTTATTCCTCTTTTTTTATGTTTATTTTACCCTAACTCAACTTGGGTTGATGCACATCAAAAAATAGGAGATTGATAGTACCCCAGGTTAGTTTTGATGTGATTAACTAGTCAAGTTGGGTTCTGTTGGTTTTTAATCTCTGTGTCGAAGTGGAGCTTAAAAGCGCAAGAAGTCTAGCGGAAAATGTAGCAGGCGAGAAGGATGACAAGGGAAGGGAGCCGACGGGCTCGGTGCATCCGAGAGACGCGGAGTTCTGTGGAAGAGTACACCGGTGGAGTGAGAAGGACGCGCGCGGCGTTCGAGCGACGAGAAGTCGGGAGGAAGCTCGCTTGAGGACAAGGCCGGAGGAGGGTTCGGGTGAGCTCAACTCTGGAAGGCCCGGAAATCACCTACGAAGACCCGCTGGAGATTGGTCAGCAAATTGCTGACCAAAAGTTACTTAGGCGCTCCTATGCATAAAACGCCCGGGTTTTCGAGCGCCCCTATGCATACGAGCACCCGAGTGACTCGGGCGCCCCTGTGCATACAAGCACCCGAGAGCTAATTTTACCCAACAGCTAGCTGTTTGTGAACGTTGCGCTTCAGATAAACCTCAAGACATGTGTTAGGCGCCCTCAAGCACTCGGGCGCCCCTATAGTGCTACGTCAGTATTCGGATAAAATTAGTTGGGGCTACCATGACTCAGTTCCAAATCACTCATT
Organism: Boesenbergia rotunda; assembly: GCA_024364735.1. Lineage (NCBI taxonomy): Eukaryota > Viridiplantae > Streptophyta > Magnoliopsida > Zingiberales > Zingiberaceae > Boesenbergia > Boesenbergia rotunda. The sequence continues at coordinate 125,195 of JAGFNQ010003006.1, read as the reverse complement.
CAATTGATTCACAAGTGAAAGAATTCTTTGCAGTTTTCCATTTTTTTCTGAGCTTTCATTGTGTAATAGACTTCTCTGTCTGAAGGAGTTTAGTCATGAGAATCGAGTGACATTCTGCCTTGGATTAGCAACCTCTTCGATTGCAAACTAAGTAAAATTTTAATTGCCTCTTTCTTTTTAGTATTGCTTTATTTCTGTTGCTTTATTTCTGTTATAGTTTTTATATGTTATGTTGTGTTTCTTTTTGAATCAACATCTTTGTTTAAGCAAAAACTAAATATAGAATTGTTATTTTCAAGGGCAATCCATCCCCTCTCTTATCGACCAACGATCGCCTTCATACACAATAGTAATTACTGTTTTAATGGTGATAAAAGACGATTCGCTCATTCCAACGTTTCTATTAATTCGTCCCAAGATCAACACGAACAAAATAAATTATGAGAGCTACTAGTCCGTATAGTGACTACCACATAATGAAGGTGAGCACATGTCTTTATTAGGATTTAATCCTAGACCTCACGATGATGATATTTTATACGCTAACTAGTAACTAGCTAGCTAGTTATTAGTCCATTGTGTAAGGACTCGGTTATTACCTTAGTGAGTTGCTGGTAGCTCCACAGACTTTATATATCTGCTGCGTATCCACTTTCTAGTAAGATTACAAGTCGCATTCGACATCGCATATGCTCGTCGACATTTAAACGAGATTGATTTGTGTGCGACAGTTGACTTGGACATGCATTACACTATGTCAAAACTTTGACATATGACCACTGAGTAATTGAGAAAGGGATGTATCTTTATGGAGATTAGCTAGGTGAATTGGATTGCGACTTTTGTGGGGCGAGGAAAAGTCACATTGGCGGAGTGACCGCGAGATGAGGAAACAGATCGTCCAACTACCGCATCAGCTTGGCGTATGAGCTTATGCCATCCCAATTTTTCCTTTAATATTTTCTAATATGTTTTCTTTGCTTAGAGTCACAGCCCAACTCGCTCAAACCCATAGCCGTGGATAATAATGGGCTTTGAGTTGGCATTCTTGACGAGTCTACATGCATGGTTTTCTGAAAGATGTCATTGCGAGCAATTTTCTTGATCAAGTTGGAGAACTAGAAGGATCGATGCTCAGTTGGTGCGTCTGTTTTCAATTGAGAAAATAAGGTGTCACGTTTTTAGAGATTCATGCTTACTCAAAAATTGAATAAAATTTTTTCTGTACGACGGACAATATAAAACTTATCTGCATCTATAGCCACACACGACGGATAACAATACTAATAAAATAATAAAATTTACATCCACGTAGTTATTAATATTCAAAAATAAATAAATAAATATTAAACATAATAAACTTTGTAAAAAAATAAAATGCTTAAAATCAAAAGTCTACAAAAATAAATAAATAAATAAATATAAGTTCATTAAAGATACATCTACACACCCCTCGAATAAAAATATAAGATACAAACTAACCAAAAATATCCAAGACTGGGGACTGACAGCTAGATCCTCTCCTTGCACACGAGACACAACTTTCAATTTCCTAAAACAAATATAAAGGCAAGGGGTGGTGAGTCCGGGCTCAAACACTGCGGGTATAGCGAATAGATAAACGTATGATATAAAAGGTAAATCAAACATATAGAAATAAGGTATCCAATCTCTGGAATAAGAGCATAAACAAATGCATAAACATACCTGACAATCCATACAACTTGTGGGGCATGATCAAAAATCTCCCTACCAAACCAATAATTTGCTCATACTACTGAGCAGATCCAGATCAAATAAGAAATACAAATCAAATACATATATGCATGTCAATCAAATGCAACAATCATAGCTCAAACAAATGCAAGATGCATCGTATGCACATGATACAATGATATGTGTCACCCCTACGTACCAATCTACACCCATTACACATATCTGCGTGGTCGACTAGGCAAGGGCTATGACAAGATACTGGGAGAACAACCTCAATCCCGAACCCCAAGAAAAGGAGTACAACCGTTCTATCTCAAAGACCCCAAGGGAGAACAACCACTGTAATACCCAAGAACAAGGAGCAACAACCTCTAACTCCAAGAATAGGAGCATAACCGCTCTAGTACCCGACGGGGAGCACAACCGTTCTAATATCCAAGAACAAGAAGGAACAACCTCTAACTCCAGGAAGAGGAGCATAACCGCTCTAGTACCCAACGGGAGAGCACAACCTCTTTATCATGGAATAAATAAGAAACACATGCACCCAAACCAGAACCATAATAGACAAACATATAACTAATATATTGGGTAGGATATTTCTAATGTCAACCAAACCCTAGATAGGTCAATGATATTTCAAAAGTACACGTGTACCAGTGGTACTTTTCGGATCAAAAAAATAAGAGTCGAGACTGTATAATAAAAAATTTAGATTTTTAACTCAAAGATCAAGCAAAGAATAATATCAAACAGGAAAACAAGTAAGGTAGAGTTAAGGTACATTAACCTACTCAGATAACGAAATAATATGCATTTAAAGATAAATGAGCTAAAGAATCAAGCAAGAAGTACTAACCTTCAAAGTAAAATCCATATCGGAAAAGAAGCCCCTTGTCCAAATATCCACAACAAAATTAACCCATCAATGTCCTTGAATGTCTGACCAAGACTAGCTGGTGCTTCTCCTCCATTAAGAGTTGCTTGCCCCGGGGGCTATGGTGCAACGGTAGGACGATTAGTCGCTATCTCAGGTATCCGCGGTTCGATCCCCAGTTACGGTGTATTTACAGGAATTTTTCCTCCAAATGAGGTGTGAACCTGGGACGCTGGACTTCTAGACCGCCCACCTCGAGCGCGTCCCGATTTACTTTGACGGCCGATGGAAAACTTCCGTCGGGCCAAACCGATCACCCGTTGTTGAAAAAACCTCGTTAATTATTTTTTTCCATTAAGAGTTGCTTTAGTTCTCATAGCTACAGAGTTCATGACCTTAACAGCTTTAAGTGGCCGGGTATTTCCCATGAGCAGTTTCCTCGGAAAGCATTATTTGCATCAGAACCCTCACGTACTGAAATGGCAATGTCCGGGTATTTCCCATGAGCAGTTTCCTCGGAAAGCATTATTTGCATCAGAACCCTCACGTACTGAAATGGCAATGTCTGAGCCCTCAGCACGTGTTGGTGTTGGATGAACAATCATGCTCTCAAGCATGTTGGTTGCTACTTTTTCACATGCTTTGGCATATTCTTATGATCTCTTCCTTCTTGCAGCAAAGGAACCTCTTCAATAGGGAGTTCAGCTCCGAGGTCACCCCTAGCTACCATAGCCCCGTCAGAAACAGAAATTATGAAGTATAAATTTGGAATCGAATCGGCACTTTCAATCTTTACTGTAACATGTATATCTGCGTTACAACTCTTCAGATAATCCTTCAGTTCATGGACAACTTTGGCGTCTTTTACAAAAGAAACTGCATAGAAATCCACTTTGTTCTTAACTCTAAATTTGATATCATCCCAATCCGTTGCAGTGATAGATGGCAAGGTTGCACTCTTTCCTCAAACATTTAGATACCGCCTGGACTTGAGTTCGTCACCATCAACTACTTTACACTTGACAGAATCCTCAATTTTTGACTTCACCTTTAGGGACATCATTCCACCATCTACAAGAAGCATGTCAACAACTTCTACATCATGACGAAATCATCATAATTTACACTAACACAAGTCTCTGAGCCAACTCCTCTTTTAATTGTGAAAGTGAATTCCATATATTTAATTAGTTTAATTTAATTTTAAATTTAAAAAATCAAAATCAAACCAAATATTTTTTTAAAAAAATTCTACATTTATCGAATCGAATTTCTAATTCAATCGATTGATTATTTTGATTTAATCTAGATTTCATTCACCCTGGAATGCGACAGTCTGTTCCACTTCGTTCATTGGTATAGTAACGCACCGTTTGGTTACATGGAGCGTTTTCCTTGATGTGCTTTGGCTTGTCAGTTGGCGACAGCCGACAGAGCAACTAAATTACATGAAAGAAAGTATGTTTAATGAAGCCTGTTTGGCCATTAAAGTCGACCTTCTTCTATTTTAAGCCTTCTGTGACCGGGAATTTTCTGCATTTCTTGTCTGGGTCTGTTTGATCATTCACGTTATCAGGGACCTGTGTAGCATACGCCTGGCACAAGTAATTATCGGGTCTTTGCATGTGAATTTAAAACTAAAAAAATTTTAAATCCTCATATTAAGAATGTCTAATAGTTTTTAAAAAAAAAAATTTAGCTCAGGGGTTAAGCTAATTATATTTTACCTCTGTTAAAATTTAAGAGTTGAGTTATAGTGTTCAAGTAAAAAAAATAAAAACTAAAGAATTTTAGATATTTATGGGTATAGTATATGCATTTACAATTTAAAATTTAAGAAAATATTAATTTTAAAAAATAAAAAATTGAATTGACATGGACGAGACGGCGCCCGTAGCATACTATCCGTAGTATATCATAATTGTAACTTATAAATATATGAGTTTAGATATTAAATATTTAAAATTATGACAAAGATAAATTTTAGTGAAGATTTATTTCCATTGATAATTTTAATTTTTTACTAGCTAATTATATTTTGCCAATAATTTAATTTTTAAAAAATTTGATCAATGATTTTTAATTTTTTATAAATGAAAGTCAAATTTGATTATTTTTATTTTTTTTAGTTATCAGATTTGAAAAATAATTTAATTTTTTTTACTAGAAAAGTTAGATTTAGTTGATAATATTTTATTAAAATTTTATTTTAATTTTTTAATTTTTTATTCATAAAAATATGATTTATTGGTCAAAATTAAGTTTGGTTAATAAATTAAAAATATTTATTAGTAATTGATATTTTTATAAATTTTTTTTAAAGTCAAAATAATATTTAATATTGTATTATTACCGTTCTTTAATTTTCTCTCTCTTTCTTATCTATGGTTATCATTATCAAATTCACACTGTTATTAGTATGTTCATGCTCCTATAAAAATTATCTCGGGGCGCGATTAGTGGCTCCTACGGGACAGATAATGCTAAAGAATAATGATTGGGAGAATGAAAATAGAAGTATAAAAGTCATAGTGAATGACGTGGTATCTTATATGCATGATCTTCGACGGGTTAACCGTACCCCCAGGGGCGGAGCCACCCCAAAGGCTGGGGTGGGCTCCAGCTCAGTCTAAAATTTAAAAATATTAATAATATTTATTAAATTTTATTTTTAATTCAGCTGGCTGCTATTAAATATATTTATTTACTTCATTTTTCATGCCCTAACTTTTCATTTCCTCTCCACCTCTCAGCGCTGGCAGTTGTTTCTCCTTCGAAACTCTGCCGGATCGAACACCCTCTCGCCGAAGAAGAAGCGAACAAGGTACAAGAACTCAGGAACGGTCTTTGGTAACTTGCATTCGCGTGTCAGCATCTTCACTAGGAACACGAAGTCGTAGGCGCCTTGGAAGGTAACCCAGGAGACGGGAGAATTAAACTGGCGGCCAAAGGAAAGCAAGCCGGAGGTGGCCAAGTGCTCGGCGAATCTGCAAGAGTCGATGCCCCATATTTGATTCTTTTGAAAGTCGATGCCATTAGCCTTGAGCAGCTCGACGGAGGAAGGGGCTCCTGACCGAGTATAATTATAATAATTAGTTCAGGAAGAATAAATTTTCTGACTACGCCCCTGCGTACCCCCATGGTATAATTTGATTTGGGGCAGCGGCCGAAGGCCGCCGATGATGTCCAAGCGATAATCGAACGTGTGCATGTAAAATGTCATGTCATGCCACATTATTCACTATGATTTTCACTCTCCCTATTATTGCTCAATGCTAAAATAGACAAGAGTTTAAATCTCAGGATCGAGAAAAATGCCACCCACGTATAAGGTCTTTGGAATGGCGAATTCTCCTTGGGACGTTGGGCTTCTAGCTAGACCGTCCACTGTGAGCGCTTTCCGATTTACCTTGGCGATCGATGGAAAATTTTCATGAGGCCGAACCGATCGTCCGAGGTTAATGAAAAAAACTCATTAATCATTTTTGTTTGGAATGACGAATTCTTCTTTGCTCCTTCATAACTTATTATGCATATGTTTTTTTAATAATTCATCGGGGATGTTTTCTAGATAAATATTTTTGACTAAATAAATTTGATTAATAATTTATCGAAATTAAAATTGATAAAAGCCAACTTGATTCACAAAGCTCTTATCAATATAGGATCTTGAAGAAGAATTTATTGTATACAATGACTATATCTGTTATTCGAACATGTTACCTCTAAGTCATACAGTAACAATTTTATCATTCTCCAATACTTCCTTTCATCAAAGTTAAAGTTTATGAATATTTTTTTAAATAACAATTAAAATATATATATTTATAATATGAGTAATGATTGGGAGAGTGAATTTGGGAGAGTGAATGGGAGAGTGAATGACGTGGAGCTAATGTGCACATATTCGATCGTCGATCGGACACCACCGATGACTTCTAATTGCCGTCCCGAATCAAACTATGTCTTGGGGGATGGTGAACCCGGGAAGGTTGCCAGTAATTGAGATCTCGCCGGATTGACGGTGAATGCGACGAGATCATAATTGCGGCGATTCCCGATGAGTTCACCGATCTTCTTAGGACATAGTTTGATTCAGAACGGTGATCAGAGGCCGTCGGTGGTGTCCGATCGGCGATCGGACGTGTATACAATAACTGCCATATCATTCACTCTCCCATTCACTCTCCCAAATTCACTCTCTCTATCATTACTCTTATAATATTATACTAATAATGTTATAATAATTTTTCAAAATAATTAGTTTTTTAATATTTTATTTGTGAATTTCATTAGACAAAAATATTATTTTTTAATAAATTATGATTTAAAGTTTAACATAAAATAATTTTTATTTTAAAATTTGACTAAGAAAGGAGCGAGGTTCTTCACAAACTAAAATAATTCACTATTTACAATTACATAAATAATCTTTTATAATATATGAAATTATCTTTTTAATTTTTTCTACTAAAATTTAATATCTTTAATAATATTTGTAATATTTATTTTTTTAAAAAAATTAAGGTCTTACAATTTTTTTTAAAAAAAATTAAGGTCTTAAAGTCTCAAGAATCATTGAAACAATCTTAATGTGACAGTTTCGGATGAAAAATATAATAATGCTCATGTTAAATGTACTTCATTGTCGACTCTGTGATGAAATAAAAGGAGATGAATCAGATATAGGCGGCTCCTAAGTGGGTAGGTTGTTTTTGTACAAGACAATGCTAGCTATGAGACTATCTATCCATCGTCATCTTGAGGGATCACTAGGGTTGTAAATGAGCCAAAACGAGTCAAATTTTATATTGTTTAAGCTTATTTGATAAGGTAATTGAGTCAAGGAAAGTCGAGCCCAAAATAAACTTAGCTTTTGAAATGATTGTTTAAGCTTAACTTGATTTATTTTTTATGAGCTTGAGCTGGGTTCCAGTTTGGTTTAAGTTAGGCTTATTTAAATGACATTGAACTCTCAATTCAAGTTTGTTTGATCGTTTGAAATTTTTATTTTTTTAAACTTATTGATTTGGTTATTGAGTTTGATAATAAAAACTTGTTTATTCATTTTTGAATATGTTTTAAAATTTATTTAATATGTTGATAAGAATTTCATTGATAATATTGTTCACGAATGTTATTCATGGACATGTTCACGAACGTTGTTTCTGGATATGTTCATGAACGCTATACACGAACATTAGCAAACCGAACATATATGTTTAAATTTATTTGTTTAGTTTAATAAATTGTTCAAGTTTATTCATTTAATTGATTTTATGTGCATTTAACAAACATAAATAAATTCTAATTAAATTAAATATAAAATTTGTTTATAAATATTTGATTCATTTAGGATCCCAAGAATCACTCCCATTTCTTAGGCACGTTGGGTTTTAAGCTTGATCTCCACGACAGTAGGCCATCAACAACAAAGGTGGGCTCGGCCTTGTGAATGAAGGCCTCCAGCATCATTCTGTCATGTCGAAGAGTATCTACATCCAGACCACCACAAAACAATGAATTAATCCAATGAGTTGCTCAGCCCATTTGAATTCTATTAATCCAAAGAGTTGCTCATGTCAAGAACGTGAGCCCAATGGGTCCACTTTTTTTATAACTATTTTTTTTAAAAAATAAAATTAAAGTTTTTATATTTTAAATAAGTAGGTTAAACTAAGTCAATAGGAAAAATATATATAAACTACAGATTATATTATACCTTCCTTGTCTTAAGGATTATGCATCGTTGACTCGGTGTTGCAAAGGACATATCCTCAAAAATTTATAAATCGTAGGTTTTGTACGTCTCCATCTTGATATGGATGTGTTTGGAATTATTGAAAGTTCATGGCTGAGTCCTGGTTGATCCATCTTATTCCACAAAGACTTGAATCAATGACAAAAATTGAAGTCTCCGCCAAGGACTAACCGTGGAAATATTCGACATCCTTTCCATTTTTAAAATTGCAAATTGTCTCTTTTGTACGAGTAATTTTAATTATTTAGAAACCGTCCTCGATGTCTAATATTGTTGGTATATTTGAAAAATGCTGATTAATTTTAATAATGTTCTGTCTATGTCGAACTGATAATTAACCTTTCTTTTGGGGTTTAATTAATTACCTTGTGAATAAATAAATAAATAACAGATTATTTTCTTAATAGTTCTTAAATTATTGCGATCTCATATACGAAAGTCCTCGTTCAAAGAAGATCATACTTTAAGGTTTAAATAATTGCTCTTTCTTTATCATTTCCAACACTCTTTTTCTTTATCATTTCCAACCCTCTTTTGACTTGGCCAGCTGCGTCTATAATTTTTTTTTTCTTTTGTTGTCAATTTGGTGGTAAAAGATGATTCGTTCATCGTAACATCCTGTCAATCCATTTCAAGATCAATACAGAGAAGATAAATTAGAAGATTATTAATCCGGATACTATGACTAATATGTGGGGAGGACGAACATTCGTCAGATTTTGACCCAGATCTATTGATGATAATATCTATACACTAACTATCAATCAATTCTATGAAAACTTTTCTTGTCAATTTGGTGCATGTGTTGGTGAACCATAGCTTCATAAGACCAGATCAATTTCAATTGATTCATCCGGTTTTATAAAAATTTTCTATTGCTGTCAGAGTAAATCAGAAAGCGCTCACGGTGGATGGTCCAGAAGACTAGCATCAAGATTCACGTCCTATTTAAAAAATTTTTTTTTATAAAATATATCATAATTAAAGATTAAATCTGAATATATAAAATAATATTTAATCACCAATCCAGTATACCAGAGCCCTAGGGCATGATTTGTAAAAGTACACGAAGGAGGTCTACCAATCTATAACATTCATATTTTCTTTATTTTATAATTAACCTAGTGCATGTTTTAGACTTAATATATATATATATATATATATATATATATATATATATATATATATATATATATATATAATATTTTATTTTATAATAAAATTAATATATATAATTGCAATTAGATTTTTTATTTTCCACAAAAGTTTATCTTAAATGCGCTCGACATGATGTATATTCTCACGATGTCAATTCCATTATTTTTATTTGATTTCATTTATCCCAATTTATCCAATCAATAATTTACTCGAGCTTATCTCATTTTTATTGTTCTAATCTTAAACACCAAAGTAATATTTAAAGAATATGTATATGAAAAATATCATATCATTCATGTTATAATTTAAATTATAAATTCATGTTGTATGTCATTGCTCGTAAACTGAAATAATATTATAAGAATACAAACAAAACACTTTTTAGACTAGCGACTGACTTAAAATCTATAAATTTAAAAGTGATTTATTTTAATGAGAAAGATGCAAGTTGTAATTTCAATAATTAATATCTTTTGGGATTTTCTTTTCACGAACAATGATATATACCGCTGAGGTGCTTGCTGGCATGCTGGAAAAACTCTAATTAATTTCGATTAGCAACTCATAATTAACTTTCTTTTGGGGTTTAATTACTGTTTAAAATAAATAACAAATTATTTTCTTAATCATTCTCCAACAACAATCCGAATTAAATCATGGCAGTGCCCCTCTCTCTTTCCTGTCACTTTCGCCCTTTCACCGCTTTCACGGGGAGAGAGTGAGAGACGGAGACTGCATCGTAGCTCCGGAATAACGATGCAGAGGGATGTCTTTTTATTTTTTTAAAATATTTAAGAAGTTGATGAATTAATTTAATTTATCATTGATTAAAAATGCTGAGTTGATAAATCGGTTATTACAAGTATTTCTTAATTTACTCTACTACTACTGATGAAATTTTTTTATTGAATCAAATTCAAATCCATCATCTAACATTAATCTATACAAATTAAATACATTATTAAAATAAAAAAAGAGCATTACTGTGTTGTCAAAGTGTGGAAATATTAGCACTTGCCGTGTCATTCCGACACTCCCTGACTTTGTCAACTACCTATAGATTTTTTTCTTCTTATCAATTTCGAGCTTCAAATTTTGTTCCACAAGAAATTGAAGCTTTATTTCCTAAAATTAAATATTTGTGGAGCAGTCTTCTCATAAGTAGAGATAAAGACGGATAAGTTCAGCCCAGATCGATGAATAGATAACACAATATAATTTATATTTATCCAATATCCTCTATTCAATTTTAGAGTTTATGTTATTTAAAACTTGTGTCGTCATTTCATTATTAAATAAAGTTCTAGAAAATATAGATGTTTAGATATATTCGTGCGGTCTAAATACCCGAAACTCAAATATTATTCTCTTGTTGTATTCCGTAGTTTAACCTCATCGTGCAATGTCTTCCTTATTATCCAATTTTAATTGTACATAATTTTTTTGAATAAAATTGATGCCAAATCCAAACTTCTCTCTCTCTTTTAAAATTTTAGACAATTTAGATCTATATAAAAGGGGCAGCTATCTTAAAGATTTAACTGAGATATCAGCTGAGACTTGGATGTCTGAGGATGAGACTAAGATGTCCAAGGCCGAGACCTAGACCGAGGCGAAAGACAGAGTTGTTGAGATCTACGTGATGTAATTTTCTTAAAACTCATTCGTCCTTTTCTGATTATATTTCGAGATTATGATGGACGTTCGTTCCTAGGATATAACGGTAGAATCCCCTCCACAACCAAACATTGGTTGTTCATGACAAACTAAGAAAATACTCGATTGTTATCACCAAACAAGCAAGCAGAAATGTATGACGGAGAGAAGATTTAAGGGAACGAAGGTAGAGGATTGCCACATATACTAGCTCTCTCTCTTTTGCTCCGTCATATAGGAGTAGCTCTCTCTTTTTTGCTCCCTTCTTATAAAAGAGCTTAAACCCTTGCACAATAGAGTTTTTTTTCTTCCCTATTCACATTTTCAACCGAATATATACATACATCAAACATGATTGACTGTTTGCAAATGGTAACTCGATAGTTAGATAAATAGTTTTTATATATATTTATCAATATATATGATCGTAGAAAACCATGCATTACATATGCAAATTGAGACTTCCCTCAACATTATTTTATTTTATATAGATGCCACATGCAGCTAGATCCATACATGTAAGAGTGATCTCGAGGAGAGGGATGTTAATTATATTCGTCTTTCACATCCGTTTTAATTCCTCTTCATGCATATATGAGATATCTCATGGATGCGTAGGCCCTGGTGGACATCTGTAGTATTTGCTGTTGCATGATCCTACAACACCAATAGGAAGTTAATTAATTTCAACATAAAAGCGAGAAGACTAATTAATTAAGCATGGACGAGCAAGAAGGTAATTATCAAATAAAATGTTCTTGCAAAGTAATTAAGACATAACCATATGCAATCATGATATATGTGCCGCCCTCTTGCAACACAAGTACCTGAAGGAGCTTGGCCACTTTGACAGTTGTATGGTTTGCCATTCTCGGTGTAGCATACAGCTGCAACGCCCAGTTGAACGCTAACAGTTAGTCACAAGGCAGAACTAGCTAGCTAGGATAGGAAGGCATAATTAAATAGCACTTATAACACTAATTAATTCAGATGGGAAACAAATTAATCAAAGTAAAGCATTTTAAAATGATTGGGATATATTACTAACGTTTGTTAGGGTCTAAGGCTCCGTAGGGAGAGGTGCTAGCTGTTGCTCCCATGGCCGGCGGCAAGAAGGCAGAAGTGATGAGGAAGATGATGAGAGGTACTGCAACGAAGCGGAGAGATCCATTATTGTTCATAACTATTCTACAATGAGCCATCTTTCCCATCAATCCTATTGCACTACACTTGCTATTCAATTACTACGGTATGATGTTATATGAACTCCATTCTTATCTATTTATAGAGTTAGAGATTAGTTGAAGGTGTTCTTGGCTTGTTTTGCAGTAGGCCCAATTTGAAGATAAGCTTGGTAGGAGATTTTATTTTTATTTTTCAAAGGCATATATGTTTTTTTTTAAAAAAAACTTGAGTCTAGCACCCACTCTGTAAGTTATTATTATTATTTCATTGGTATCTTTTTCTTTTTTCAGAATGTTTATAATTATTGAAAAGTCATCACTGAGTTATGGTCGATCTGTCTTAATCCTCAAAGACTTAAATCGATGACAAAATTGAAGTCTCTGTGAAGAAGTGACCATAGAAATATTCAACATTTATGATCTGTTTGGGAGGAGGTGAGAGAAGTATAAGTGATAGAAAAATAATGTTTATTTTTGTTTGGGAAGTAAGTGAAGGAAGAGAGTGAGAGAAGAGATGGAAATTTTTTAACCTTCTTTATTTTTTAAATGATTTATTTTTTTACATTTCGATTTAGGAGGTAAAGAATTTTTTTTTGTCCTTCTCCATTTTTCTCTTTTTTTTTTTTCATTAATGAATCGCTGATTCCATCCAAATAGGAAGTTAGTGTATAAAAGTACAAATATTTTTAATTATTTAGAAGCCGTCAATGTCTAGTATTTTTAGTCATAAAAAATTACAATCCTTTCTATTGGAATTTCGACATCAGAACGTCTAGTATTTTTCATAATGTCTAGTATTTTTTATCGAAAGCTTGAACTTCATTAAAAATCCAGACATTAGAACGCAGACTAGGAATCTAAGGGGCGTTTAGACGTATTTTTTATTTTCATTTTTTTATAGAAAATGTAATTTTTTGAAAAACGTATTTGGTTTGTATTTTTCAACCTTATCTTCCAGAAAAAGATATAGCATTTTCTAAAAAACTAAATGAAAGAAAGCTATTTGTCAGAAAATGAGAAAAATATGATTTTCTGAAAAATAAAAATAAAAAATAGAGTAAACCAAATGCCCCTTATATATTTCCTATAACAAACTGTCAAAATCACCTTCTCGGCAGTCGGGAAATCATATGGAACTTTGATGCATGATCGATATGATTTTTTGAACTTTAAAAGGTCATCATATTTATCTCGAAATTTAAAATCAAATTCTATCGACGATCATACGTGGATATTTCAAAAATCTATATTTATTATGAGAAATTTAAAACCCTCAAGTTTTGAGCCTAAATTTTATCGGGACCGACTCAAATCTATTTAAGGTCTTAGACGAAAAAAATTAGATCTTTAATAATGTTTTAAGAAAAGTTTTACTCGTCCTTTTTTATTCGGACTTGCAACTGATAATTAACATAGTCGAAAACAAATGTATTCATAATTGTTTAAAAACTAAGAAAGATAAAAAATATGTCTGGATAAGTAATCTAGGGAAGACACATGGCACGAGGAAGCTATGTGCCAGGACTGACCATGCTGGAATACCCGAGGTTAGCCCTGCAAGAAGGTCCTCGAAACTAGATCGGGAAGAACTGTCCTCGAGACTAGATTTGGAAGAAGAGCCCCGAGACTGAATCGGGAGGGTCCCCGAGAGCAGATTGGAAAGAAGAGTCCTCGAGAGTGGATCGAGATAGTTTGGAACAATTAGAAAATTACAAAAATGAAACACTTCATTTTGAACAAGAAAAAGCGGTTAATCAGGTCCGACAACGAGTTTTCTAACAAGCCTTACAAGGAGCTCTAGGAACTTTGAATAGTTGCTTGAATGGTGAGTTACATTTCTGTATGATCCGTGCTAATATTCGCATTCTCGGAGCCATGCAAAAAATAACGGATTAGCCTTAGTTTCTAATTTAGGCATTATTTTTTTCCTTCCTCCTCAAGACCAGACCAGGAAGCAAAGCCCTGAGATTAACTCAGGAGAGTGAAGCTCAAAGAGCAGTTCAAGTAGCAGAAAATAGACTGAGAAAAATTTCGGACTCTCCCCCTTCATAATAAAAAAAATGATTAACAAGGTTTTTTCAACCTCGGGCGACCGATCCGGCCTCATGGAAGTTTTCCACCGGCCGTTAGGATAAATCGGGAAGCGCTCACAGTTTCCCTCTTCATAATAGAATATGCAGCAGGTAATTATTATCCGTAATATATGATAATAATGGATTTAATAACTAATTTATTCGGCATCTTCAATATTCAAAGGTAATATCTGCCTTGACACTGTTGAATTGAGGTGATACAAAAAGAAACCAGAAACTGATAGGAAGAGCAGTACGTAGTGCCTTGACAAAGTGTGGAAACGAGCACTTTCCTTGTCATTTTCAACAAGTGATAAGAAAGATGATGATGAGAGGTACTGCAACAAAGTGGAGAGTGTTAGAAATTTGGATGAAGAAGGGATGGATGGATGGATGGGAGAATTTTTTTTAGCTTTTAATTTCATATTGAGAGTTTGATGGTTAGTTAGTTGATTTATATTATTATACATGTATATATAATGTAAACACATATGAGGAGATATTTTCTTTCACATGTGGATACGTATGGTGTACACCGGTTGAGATAACATTTAACCAAGAGAATTAACATTTAGGAAAATGAAACACCTTGTTTTATAGTCTAAACTATTATGAATATGTTTTGGATAAGACTCTTATGTTGGGATTGTGTGCATGAGATGGCTAAAACATATGAAAATAGAGCTTTATCAATCAGTTTAATGTGACTTTGATTATGTCTAATAGTGTCAATAAAAGACTTAAATGGGAAAAGGGAATTATTGTATTAGATTTTCTTTTTATGGCAAGGAGAAACAGTGCTTCTAGTGTCACCATAGGAATTACTAGCCAATTTTGAACAAAGATGCGTGATATGACTGACCATGATGAAATACCCGAGGTTAGCCCGGTAAAAAAGTCTCCGAAATCAGATCGGAAAGAAGGGTCCCCGAGACCAGATCGGGAAGTAAAGTCCCCGAAACTGGATTGAAAAGGTCCCCGAGACCAGATCGGGAAGAAGAGTCCCCGAAATTGGATTGGAAGGGTCCCGAGACCAGATTGGGAAGAAGAGTCTCCGAGACCGGATCGGGAGGGTCTTCGAGACCAGATCGGGAAGCAAAGCCCTAAGACCAACTCGGGAGAGTGGAGCCCAAAGAGCAGTTCAACGAGCAGAAAACAGACTGAGAAAAGATTAAGACCCTGCTCCTTCATAATAGAAAATACACCAGGTAGTTATTTTCCGTAACATATGATAATAATGGATTTAATGGTCGTGGTGGTCATTACCAGCCTCCCTGAGAGGAGAACAACTGCCAAACAATGGAGGACCATTAAACATATGTGTGTGTGGGGGGGGGGGAGTAGAGGAGTGGAGAGGAGAGACATCGAGTATATAAGATGCTTCGGCACCCAGGTAAACGGCCTGACACGGTGAAATTAAACTCTAATACTTTTTTTCATTTCCTCCCTACTAGAGAGATTTCTGACTTGGGCGTCGGAGAGGGCTCCACCGAAACTCCTTCCGATGTATCCCCAGTGCGCTTGTGTTAATTTCCCAGGTGCCAGCGTTCTTCCTCCCTGTCGTCATCTCAGGTTACACTTTGGTGATTTATCATCCACGTTGTTCACTTCTGGAACAAATTTTGGCGTTGTCTGTGGGAAACTAGTCTAAGCACCAGAAGGAACACTGCAATGACGGAACCAGAAGGATAGCCTATCATTTTGACACGGGAGGAATTTTACTGCTTAGTCGCCAATACCGTTCGAGGAGCGCTGGAGCAACATCAGATTGAACAAGCCACATCTCAATGGGCGGCGCCGACGCAGGCCGAGGTTCCAAGGGTGTCTGCCTCGTACAATCGGAATTGACGATCCATCTCGCCGCCTGGAGCACCTGTAAAGATAGCTCCCAAACACCGACGAGACTCTATAGGAGAGATAATCAGAGCAAAGACGAAGACACTTTGCTTCAGAGCAAGACGAAGACACTGCAGGTGAAGCAAAGACGAAGACACTTTACTTCAGAGCAAGACCAGATAATCAGAGAGGGGATGTAAAGTTGTTAAAGGTCAAGTATATTCGAGAAATCCAATTTTCGACCTGGCTGACAAATATTGTATTGGTCTCTAAACCCAGGGGTAAATGACGGGTTTGTATTGACTTTCGCGACTTAAATAAAGTCTGCTTTAAAGACTGTTACCCTTTGTCTCGCATTGATTAGTTGGTAGACTCAACCTTTGGCTGTGAATTTATTTCAATGTCGGATGCGTATCAGGAATATCACCAAGTTTCTTTCGCTCGAGAAGACTAAGAGAAGGTAAGTTTCGTAACGGCGGATGACACTTACTACTATAATGTCATTCCATTCGGGTTGCGGAATGTAGGAGTGACCTATCAGCGTATGATGGATAAGGTGTTTCGACACCAAATTGGGCGAAATATTGAAGTGTATGTTGATGACATCTAGATCAAGACGGAGAGGGGGAAGGACATGATTATCGATTTAGAGGAGACATTTGCTACCTTAAGGGCCAATAGACTAAAGCTGAACTTAGCTAAATATTTATTTGGGGTAAAAAGTGGGTGGTTCCTTGGATATATGGTAACGGAGAGAGGAATTGAGACAAATGCTGAGAAGGTACAAGTTATTTTTAATATGTCATCTCCAAGTAATTTCAAAGAAGTGTAGCGGCTTAATGGAAGGATTACAACCCTCTCCAGATTCATATCCCGGTCAGCCGATAGAACCCTACCTTTCTTCAAAATTTTAAGGAAAGCAGTCAGGTTCGAATAGAATGTCCAATACGAGAAGGCTTTCATAGACTTAAAGGTATATCTATATGAGCTTCTTGTACTGCACAAACCACTAGAAGGAGAGACACTTTTTGTTTACTTACCTGCAGCAGAACAAACTATAAGCTCCGCGCTAATCCGCAAGGAAGGTAATACCTAATATCCTATTCATTTCTTTAGTCATCTCCTAAAAGAAGCGGAAATTCGATATCCTACTCTAGAGAAATTGACATATGCATTTGTACTAACCGCATGGAGGCTGAGGTCATACTTCTTGGCACATCCCATCATAGTATTCACTAACAGTCCACTTGGCCACGTCCTCACGAATCTGGAGGCCTCGGGGCGATTAATTAAGTGCACTGCAGAGTTGAGTGAGTATGGAATTGAATATCATCCTCGAATAGCTATCAAGGCTCAAGCCCTAACCGATTTCATTCCCGAGGCAGCCTCGGTACCTGAAGTCGGGAAGACATGGAGGATTTACGTTGATGATTCATCCAATCACAAATCGAGTGGAGTAGGAATTCTAATGATTTCACCCAGGGAAGATGTATTACAGTTATCCATCCGGCTCAACTTCTGAGCCACCAATAATGAAGCCGAGTATAAGGCAATACTAGCTGGGCTACAAGAAGCCAAGCAAGTAGGGGTCACTCGAGTTATATTATATTCAGACTCTCAGCTCGTGGAGCAACAGCTAAAGGGAGATTTCAAGGTTCAGAATGAACGCCTACAAAGGTATGTAACTATATACGGGCAATTGAAATCTTCCTTTACTAAAGTCACTCTGCAGAAAATATCCCAAGCGGATAATGTCAAGGCGGACAAACTAGCCAAGTTTACGAGCTCCCTCGCACTATGGATGCTGAAAAAGGCTAGTGCCCAAAAAGAAGTTGTGGCTCACATAGAGGGAGAAGTCGGTGATGCTGTGTTACCTGATTAGAAAGAACCTTATGTGGAGTTTTTACGCAATGGAACAGTGTCAGCGAGCAGTGAACAAGTCCAGTTTTTCATCGCAGGGCTTCCAGGTTCACGCTGATCGGAGAGCACTTATATAAGATAGCATTCTTCTGACCATTGCTCAAGTGTATCGGCCCAAGGGACGTTGAGTACAACATGAGAGAGATTCATGAAGGCATATGTGGGAGTCACATTGGTGGGCGGTCAATGGTTAGAAAGATAATTTTAACCGGATTCTTTTGACCCACATTATAAGCGGATGCTAACAAATTTATCGCCAGGTGTGAAGCCTGCCAAAAGCATCAGCATATTGTTCATCGTCCAACTGAACTATTGCGAGCTTCTCCTATATCGTGTCCCTTTGACTAGTGGGGAATGAACATAGTGCGTCCTTTCCCGACTGAACCTCAATAAAAAAAGGTTTCTATTGGTACCAGTGGACTATTTTTCCAAATGGTTGAGCCCGAGTCGCTCGCCTAAATTATGGAGGCCGTCGTGATGAAAATCTTGTGAAAGGACATAGTCTATAGGTACAGAATTCCCTATAAATTGGTATTGGATAACGACAGACAGTTTGCATGTCGTAAACACAGGGAGTGGTGTGTGAGGGTGATCGAAGGTCGACAAGAGGGGGTGAATTGCCCCTTATCTTTTGTTTCGACTTAACAAAGATGTTAGTTAGATAAAAAATAGCATAAATAAATGAAGTAAACAGTAAGTAAATAAATAAATAAAGAGACAATCGGATTTTACTTGGTTTACAACCGGGGAGGATACTAATCCAAAGCTGAATATGGCTCGATTCTCCTGAATAAAATTCTTTCAGGCAGAGAAGCCTCCTATACATGGAAAGCTCAGAAAAAGAAAGAGAAATTATACAAAACTTGTTTGTTAATGCTTGGAATGAATGGAATAAATGAAACTAAGCTCCAAGGGTCTATTTATAGCCTCGGTCAGAATTATCCGTTTGCTAACGTGACACTTATAGGGCGCCCGAGAGCTCTTGAAAACGCCTGACACATGACCTGATGCTTATTCTGAAAGTAACGTTCGCAAATGGCTAAGATTAGCCTCTCGAGCGCCTGATAGCACAGGGGCGCCCGAGTGCTTGGGCGCCCGACAGCCCAGGCGCCCGTATGCTCACGAGCGCCCGACACTGGCTGTTTTGGTCAACAGCCGCTGGCCACTCTCCAACCTTGTTTCCGGTCTTCTTGGGTGATTTCTATCCAACCCGAGTTAGGCTCACCCGAACCCGACTCTGGTCTTTCGCCCCTCGAGCGTCCTTCCTCCCGGCTTCTCGTCCCTCGGACGTCGCGCGCGTCCTTCTCACTCCACCGACATACTCTTTCACAGAGCTCTGTGTCCCTCGGATGCACCGAGCCCATCGGCTCCCTTTCCATGTCATCCTTCTCGACTATTGCGTCTTCCGTTTGACCTCTTGCGCTCCTAAGTTCCTATACACTTATACACAGGGATTAAAAATACCAGTGTAGCGGCCCCGCCTCTATGGTCCCCGCAGGCAACCCTCTAGGCCGGCGACCCTACGGTCTTCCCACCCCTGGCAGTGGGTTTTTGTCTTCCCCAGGATTCGAACTCTAGACCTCCAGGCTAAGTACTAAACTTCCTGAATCCTGGTACCAAGTGAGCTACAACCCACTGCCAGGCTAAGTACAACTCACTTGGTACCAGGATTCAGGAACTTTAGTACTTAGCCTGGAGGTCTAGAATTTGAATCCTGGGGAAGGTAAAAACCCACTGCCAGGGGTGGGAAGACCGTAGGGACGCCGACCATTAGAGTTTGCCTGGGGGGGACCATAGAGGCGGGGCCGCTACATAAAAAGGCGCTTTTTTTTTGTAGCGATCTCGGCCTCTATGGTCCCCGCAGGTAACCCTCTAGGCCCGAGACCCTACTGGTCTTTCCACCCCTGGCCAATGGATTTTTGCCTTTCCCAGGATTCGAACTCTAGACCTCCAAGCTAAGTACTAAAGTTCCTGAATCCTGGAAGTGGGTTGTAGCTCACTTGGTACTAGGATTCAGAAACTTTAGTACTTAGCCTGGAGGTCTAGAGTTCGAATCCTGGGGAAGGCAAAAACCCACTGCCAGGGGTGGGAAGACCGTAGGGTTGCCGGCCTAGAGGGTTGCCTGCGGGGACCATAGAGGCGGGGCCGCTACACTGGTATTTTTAATCCCTGTGTATAAGTGTATAGGAACTTAGGAGCGCAAGAGGTCAAACGGAAGACGCAATAGTCGAGAAGGATGACACGGAAAGGGAGCCGACGGGCTCGGTGCATCTGAGGGACACAGAGCTCTGCGAAAGAGTATGCCGGTGGAGTGAGAAGGACGCGCGCGACGTCCGAGGGAGGAGAAGCCGGGAGGAAGGACGCTCGAGGGGCGAAAGACCAGAGTCGGGTTCGGGTGAACCTAACTCGGGTTGGATAGAAATCACCCAAGAAGACCGGAAACAAGGTTGGAGAGTGGCCAGCGGCTACTAACCAAAACAGCCACTGTCGGGCGCTCGTGAGCATACGGGCGCCTGGGCTAAGTACTTAGCCTGGCAGTGGGTTGTAGCTCACTTGGTACCAGGGTTCAGAAACTTTAGTACTTAGCCTGGAGGTCTAGAGTTCGAATCCTGGGGAAGGCAAAAACCCACTGCCAGGGGTGGGAAGACCGTTGGGTCGCCGGCCTAGAGGGTTGCCTGTGGGGACCATAGAGGCGGGGCCGCTACAACTAGAACCTAACTTAAATCGGTTGACCACATCAAAATCAACCTGGGGTACTTACAATCTCCCCCTTTTTGATGTGCATCAATCCAAGTTAAGTTAGGATAAAGAAATATATAAAAAGAACATGAATAAATCTATAACAGTGTAAGCGCTACAAAAAAATCAAATTAGAACCTACCTCTTAACTTAAACACTACTTCTCCCCCTTTGATTACATTAAAAACTTAAAATGTTAAGGGAAAATATGTTTAACACAATAAATATTTTCTTAATCGTTCTCTAATAAACAATCGGAATTAAATCATGGTAGATCGCTCGATCGTGGTAGTAAAAAGGCAATTCACTCACTTCTAGTGCCCCCCATCCCCAATCCATTCCAGGGCCAATACGGAGGAGATAAGCCATGGAGGCTACTAGCCTGGATGTTGTGTCTTGCATATGAGGAGGACAGACATACTGACTTTACCAAATTTTATCTCCTAGATCTTACGACCTTACTTGAACTAGATCGCTAGATCGTGCTTGCATGGTAGTTCCCCCCCCCCCCCCCCCCCCCTCGAGAGACAAAGACTATATTACTTATACAGGTGTCACACTCTCAAGACCCATGCTTATTTGAAATTTGAACAATATTTCCTCTGTGTGAACAGAGGATATGAATTTATAATACATATCTCTCAACCACACAATATGGCACAATCACACACAGTTGACAACAACAGAAATAATTTAATGAGTACATCACAACACAATCACGCATGTTAGGACCAAAAGGAATTTAGATATCTCCACAATGGCATGATATTATCCACTTTGGGCCTAAGCCCTCATGGTTTTGCTCTTGGGCTCTCCCAAAAGGCATCATGCCAATGGAGATATCACTATTCCTTATAAGCCTATGATCTTTTTCCATGTGTTTAGATGTGGGATTATGTTTGCAACTTACAACCCCAACAATCCCCCCCTCAAACAAAGGACCACATGCCCCCACAAGCGGAAACCCTTTCCGTTTTGATGTCTGGTCCTCAACCTATCAGGACTTTTTGCCCCTTGGTCCACCCGACCTACTAGGACTTCACTGCCTAGCCGTAACTAGGACTTCTCTATCTGGTCTTTGGTCCTCTTGATCAAGACACGGGAGCCCACACATCCTTTATTTAAGGCTTAACTCACATGGTTTGATCTGAATCATGAAGAGCGACCTGGCTCTGATACTACTTGTTAGGACCAAAAGAAACTTAGATATCTCCACAATGCATGATATTGTCCACTTTGGGCCTAAGCCCTCATGGTTTTGCTCTTGGGCTCTCCCAAAATGCCTCATGCCAATGGAGATATCACTATTTCTTATAAGCCTATGATCTTTTCCCATGTGTTTAGATGTGAGACTATGTTTGCAACGTAACTTGCAATCCCAACAATCACCAAATTCTAACAACGCAGTTTATTAATTTTCTCAAAATAATTAATACGATAAGATGGCGACGACGTTGTGCTCATGGGCGACGTGATTAGCAGGGGTGGCTTGGATCGGGTTGGTCGGGATGACACTGAACTGAGAATAAGTGGGAGATCCGAGGAGGTGGCATGATAGATTCCATTTTATTGATCATTTGAGTTGCTTAAATCCCTATTTGATCTATGTTTTTATTGCCAAAATTGTGAAATTGCCTAGGTTTTAGAACTTATTCATATTTTGGACTTAAATGCAAAATTACACATATTTGAGTTAATTGGCCACTAAATTCTTGATTTATTTTTGTAGGCATGAAAGCTTCCTGGACCTAGAGCATATTGGGTCAAACTCGAGTCGGAAGTGACCCGGATCAGATTATCAAGATCACGATTAAATCTGGGCCGTTCGATTCGAAAGCGGCTAGATCTGAGCCATCCGGGATGATCTGAAGCCATCCGAGCTAGGGCTAGGGTTGATCAAGCACCCTGATCAAGATCTGAAGGTTTCACCACAATCAGAGCTCAATCAACCGTTGGATCAAGCTTGGAGGGCTCTAGAGCGTCCAACCACAGATAGAGTTGATCTGGACCGTCCGTTGCATATCTGGAGGATCCGAGCTACCACAAGGCAGATCCTGACCCCAGATCATCATCATAAAAGTTTGGATCAAATCAGACCAAGATCAGCCGTTGGATTGAAGCAAATCAATCTGGGCCGTCCACTGTTTCCTATTTAATCAGAAAATTTCCGCAGCCCTTCCCCATCGCGTCTTCGCCGCTACAGTGTTCTCCTTCCGTGTGTTCTTCGTGTTCTTGAGCTTTTCTCTTCATCCGAAGGCGTGATCACTCGATTCTTGATTCAGAGCTGGTGCTAGGTCGTCGAGGAAGCCATCAGTGGAGTTTCCGAATCAGATTTGCTCAATATGCAGTGCTGTTGTGAGGTTTCCGCAGTTCTGTTACTTGGCATCTTTGGATCGGCTGTGATCGATTTCATTCCAACTGAGCTATCTAGAGGGGTTCCTTAGAGAGTTTAGATCATCATCCATTCATCTTCGCACACCAACACAGCCGAAATGAAGACTCCGAGTGGAAATTTCAGAAAGGAAGCAATCTGAACTTGAATCAATTGCAGATGGCATTTTCTACACGATTTGCTGAGTTTGCGGGTCCGATGCTCTCCCTTGCTTGACAACCAAGGAGTACCTGAGTTGAAGAAGGAATCGAGGAGTAGTTGTCCTTATTTTAATTTCAGTTTAGCTGTAATTTTCATTTTCGGCACTGTTCTGTTCTGAGTTGCGTTTTCAGCTACTGAAAGTTACGATTTCAAGTTCTTAGCTGTAATTTAGCTTAAATTTTGCAAGTCTGATAGTTAAGGAATGTGTGTAGTGGATAAATGCTTCAAATTCTAGTTTAATTGTAGCTTAGATTTGTGCGTGCCAATGTGTGTGCTGCGTGCCAAGTGAAGTTGCTGAATTTTCAGAAATTTCATTCCCTTTCATTAGTTTTGTTAACTAATTGCTAGTTTAAACTTGTTTGCTCCTAGATAGTCACTTATACTCAGTTTATGTTAGCTAGTTCAGTCCTTAATCTATTGCAAAAACAGAAAAATTAGTAGCCAGTCTTTTCATTTTGCATCTACAATTTTAGTTTTTTTTTTCATTTCTGAATTCTTCTTAGTTTTTCTGGTTTTGATCTTAATTTCAATTCCTTTACAGAAGCTTGCTTAGTTCTGTCCGAATATCCTTGTTTTCCAATCAATTCCATAAGATTTAAAAAAAGAAAAGAGAAGTGAGTTGGAAGATCATTTATTTCCAAATTTAGTGTAAACTTTTGGCACAAAGAGTTGTCTCTTGTGTGCCAATTGATTTTAATTCTTTTGCATCAGAACTTAGTTTGTTTATGTGGCATATAATTGTGTTTGAATCCAATAAGCTTGCACTTACTCAAATCTGATCTTTTTGGCAGTGGTTGGTTCCCCAAAACTATTTAGCTAGCTTAGTTAATTTATTTGTTTGAGTTATACATCGCACAAGTTTTTCATTGAATCAAGTTGTTCATTTTCGAAAATTCCAATCACTGCTTTTACCTTTTTCTCAGCATTCCTTTTGTTTTGTAGCAATCAGAAGTTAGTTTCAAAGGAAGAAAATTTTGCAAGTGCTTGAGTAGCTTCATTAGGTCAAGTACTAAGTGTCATTTATTTGTCTAGCTCCTTTGTTCACTTTTCTTTATTTTCCTTTCATTTTCATTTTCAATTACAAACCAAAACTTCATTACTTATTTGAAACCCCAAAAACGACACATATCTACAAGTTTGAATCGAGCACGACAACTAGCCCCGTGAAAAATACGACCTGTGGCCCCTTTGCTACATTCTTATATTTTTGCTTGTAAAAGGGTTTCCAGTTATTCATTTACATCTAAATTTGAGGCCCACATTCGTGACAGTCCATTTGGGTCCGTCAAATTTTTGAGAATTGACAACCTTAGGTAATTTCTTTTCATATGTTTCTAATTATGCTTAAGAGAGCCTAAGGGATACTTATTTAGTAGTTTCGCGAGACGCTCAAGGTTAAGTGTGGGGGAGTTGATAAGTACCATTTTTGTGATTATTTTAGATGTTAAAATCCATGTTTGACCCATGTTTTTATTGCTTAATTCTGATTTTACCCTAGGTTTTGGAACTTTATCTTATTTTGGACTTAATTGCAAAATTTCATTAAAATGGATTAATTGGCCACTAAATTTTGGATCTATTTTTGTAGGCACCAAAGGTTCAAGGACTTAGGGCATATTGGGTCAAACTTGAGTCGGAAGTGACCCGGATCCGATTATCAAGCCTACGATTAATCCGGGTCGTCCGATTCAAGAGCGGCTAGATCTGAGCCATCCGGGACGATCTGAAGCAATCCGAGCTAGGGTTAGGGTTGATCAAGCTCTATGATCAAGATCTGAAGGTTTCATCCCAATCAGAGCTAAATCAACCGTTGAATCAAGCAAGGAGGGCTCTAGAGCGTCCAATCACAGATAGAGTTGATCTGGACCATCCGTTGCACATTTGGAGGATCTGAGCTACCACAAGGCAGATCCTGACCCCAGATCATCATCATAAAAGTTTGGCTCAAATCAGATCAAGATCTACCGTTGGATTTCATCCGATCAATCTGGATTGTCCATTGATGGCTATTTAATCAAAAATCGCCGCAGCCTTCTCCTTTGTCGCGTCTCCGCCGCTACAGTGCCCTTCATCGAGTTCTTCATTTTTCTTAGTGTTTTTCTCCATTTCCGGGGCGCGACCCCTCGATTCTTCATCAAGATCATCTTCTGGAGCTTTGGAGGTCAGTTTGATTGGAGAATTAAGCTCGAATTCGCGCCGGACAGAGTTATTTGAGGGTTTCGGTGGCTCTGTGGTCCGAACACTGAGATCTTCGCCACAGTCCATTTCCGATGATCTGAGGCACTTGTAGGGGTTCTCAAGTGACCTCAGGTTGTTCCCAAATCACCATCGCAGCTCCACAAACGAAGATCGAAGCGTTTGGATTGGAAATTCCCAGCTTACGCAGTTTGAGCAGAGTTCACTAATCCAATCTGATTTCCACTGATTTGCTGTGCTTAGGGGTTCGAAGCCAGCTCTTGCTTGACGACCAAGAAGAATTTGAGCTTAGGGAGAGTTGAGGAGTAGTTTAGATCCTTAATTTCCAATGTTTTTAGCTGTAAACTTTATATTCTGCACTTTTTCTGTTTTTGCAGTTTAATACCAGCAACTTAGTTGTAATTCTGAATGGTTTGAGCTTAATTAGGGTTTAATTCTTAGATTCTAAGTAGTTAAGAGCTTGTTTTAGTGATAATTAGATCCAAATTTGAGTAGTTTGCAATTTTATTTCTTGCGTGCCAAATTCTAGCTAGCATGCCAAGTTTCATTCTAGTTTTTGCAGTTTTTTTTTGAATCCGATTAGCTTTTAGTTCCTGCAATTCATATCAGTTAGTTTAGTTCAATTCCAAATCGTTTTTGATATTAGTTTGATGCAATTGATCTAAGTTGCTTTGTGAGTTCCTGAATTCATTGTTCCCCTGTTTTTAGTTTCAAATGTCTGCACATCCATTGTTTCTGAAATTCAGTTTCAAATCTCCTGCAATTCAGCTCCTGTTCTAAGTATCAAGCTGATAGAACCTGCCCTTGTATCAAGAAGAGAGTAAACATTGATTGGAATCCAGTAAACTTACCTGTCAGCAAGCTATTGCACTAGATTCCAGCTTCCAATGGTATTCGGCAGATTCTGAATTCCCTAATCCATTTCTGTCTCTGTTTATTTCTGAACATTGCAGCTAGCTGCAATTCCACTTGCATTGAGTCGATTCTTGAAGTCATCATCCATTCTCGCATGTCAGTTGGTTTTTGCTAGATCAGTTAAACTCTGCACACCAAAATTCTGCAGTTATCATTACTGAAATTTCTGCATTCGTTTCTTTTGTTCAACCAATTCTGAATTGGTCAGTCTCATTTCTGCAAACCTCAGTTGAGGATTCTTAAAGATAGTTTCGGGCATTAGATTTCAATTGCTTTGCATGATTTTTTTTATCAAGTGTGTTGCAGCATTTTATCTCTGAACAGTTTGAACTTCATTTCTGCAAACACTGCAACTTCAATTCTGAACTTTCGATTCCATATCTGCTCTTGAATTAATTTCTGCATTCTTCAGCTTAAGGTTTCTGAAAATGTGTCAATGTGAGTTTAGTTTAATTTCTGCATTCTCTGGTGGTGTGTTTCATTCCAAAGCACTTGATTTAAGTTCTGAAATTGAGTTGCAAATTGCGTATCAGCCCCTTCCTTGTGTGCCACTTCAATTTCTGCAATTGGCATTTGCATTTGCCCAAGAAGTCCTTGATCTCTTCATTGTTTCTCATTTATCTCCTTTACAGCAATTGATTGACATCAATTTACAGATTTGAATCTAGTCCAGTTTCATCTTGGAACAAAGGTTTATCCCTTGCATATCAAGTGGGCACCATTTTTATCAATTGTATCAAGTTCATTTCAATCCCTGTATTTGATATCAAGGGCAGCTAGGTCACTACGGTCATTTAGTTCAGAAATTGTTATCACTGTTTTATCCACTTGCTTAGAATTTTGGCTGCCATTAAATTCAGATTTGTTTCCCAAACTTAGTTAAGTTGCCTTGGTTAAGTAGCTTTTCATTGATTGAGTTATTAATTGCAACATACTCGTTTAGTTCGTTCGGTGAAGTGACTTCTTTTTCATTCCTAATCACATTCCAAACCCAATCACATTCGAAACCCAAATTTACAAACGACACCTAAATACAAGCGCGAATCAAACAAACCTTCAACTAGTCCCTGAGAAAAATACGACTTGTGGCCCCTTTGCTACATTTTCTTACTTTTGATTGTAAAAAGGGTTTCCAGCTTTTATAAATATTTAAATTTGATGGACCCAATTTCGTGACAAATTTAACATAGTGATTCGGGGCTGTCATGGCACCATCTCCGATCACTTGGCTAGGAGGCGGCGTGGATGCGTAGTCTGACGATCCAAGAGAAAGGAAGAGAGATGGGAGGTCGACGTCGGTGTGAGGAGGGGTGTCGACTCTCGTAAAGCCGGAGGCCGAACCGGAAGAGGTGGGCACCGAAGATAAGGCGGGACGAGGAGAGGGATCAAAGCCATCGCGAAGGAAATCAGGGGAGCTGGGGATTGAGTGAGAAAAGAGGAAGAAAGGCTCGGGTTGTTTCGGCGAGATTAGGGAAAGACAAGGAAAAAGAAATATGTACAAATCGAATTTCTAATAATTAACATTTTATCAATTAAATAGGGAAACTAATAACAGACTTTCCGTTTATCTTGTTTATCCATATAATGCACAGTATGACCCCAAAAACAATCCAGACAAAATTTTAAAAATTTTTGAAAAATTCTACAAGGTTAATTCCTAATTTAACACTAAGAATTTAATTATTATATTTTATATTCTCTTCCACTAATAAAAATTTGATCCCTAAATTTCCTACTTAAATACGATAGGTAAACAATACCATGTTCTATCAACTCAAGAACTGACAAAACTGCACATAAATACATGGTCATCCACCATAAATTTTAATAGTCTCCAATGCTCTCTGTGGGTTATGGACCCACTACGCCTCCACAGTGTCAACCTAATGTTCTATCTTCACTTACTGATACACCAAGAGTAGGGATACTAGATTCTCAATACCCCTTTTTTCACATCGTTCCACCCAAAGGATCGCCTCAAGTTCTTATGCATTCGGGTACCGCCTGAATGAATCGCGAATCTAGATCTATGTTCCCCTTGCAATAAATCCTGAACAAGATGTGCATCGAAAAACGAAGAACCACTTACTGATTATATTGAGGTATGTCTGAGTGATTGTTCCATTTGTTAGATTGGAAAAAATTATATATAGAGGATGATCTTCGAGTCACAGAGTGTTGGTTGACAGTTATTTCGAAAAGATATTTGGTGATTGTGCCTTTTTATCATTATATGTGTGGTGTTATATCTTGACCCTAGGGTGAGTTTGATATGTAATTTTTCGGAGGATTTATTCGTGGATACCTTTGATTTGTTGAATGTGAGCGTGGATGGATAGATGACTATCTTTCATAAAATCATCTCGTTAGATTCTTGTTGAGGATGATATGGTGATGAGGCATGACTATATTTTACTCTGTCATTGTTTAGAAAACTATCAAGTTTGGTAGGTATTTGAGATTGAATTGAGAGTGTCGAATCTCTGTGATATGTTGTGATTTGAGAATCGGTTGGCGAATATTGTGAAATTCAATTTTGTGGTATGTAGTTGTCTGATGGAGCATTTGGTGGATATATGATTTTATGGTTGGTTATTTAGAAGTTGTTATTGATAGTGACACTTGGAGTGGCATATTGGCGATCATATGTGATATACTATTTTCAGATGGTCTATTGATGGATGTATGACCTATGATGTTATGGTTTGATATTCAGAAGTTATCATTGATTGCTGACTCATTGGGTAATATCATAGTTTTGAGGATTTGTAATTGGGGATTATAGTGTAAACTTGCTATTAGTGATCTTATGGTTGAGTATGCAATGCGCACGATTGTGATGGATTCTAATTAGATGATAACCTTTAGATTAGTGATCTTCGGTATAGGTTTAGATTGGTATTCCAGTTGATTTGGAGTTGATGTTTTATAATTCGCCTTGCGAACACTGATAGATGAGCATTTGATTTTGTTTCAGAGTTAAGTTGACTCTGGGTATTATGTTAGAATACCTAGACTACGATAGAGGATGATGTTCTTTGTAGAGTATGATTATTGCGAGTGCTTGGTGATGTTGTGTGGGCAGACCTTGCTCTAGCCATTATATGGATTTAACGAATTTGGTGTCTTTGGAGTATTTGAATTGATTTGCTATCATTCATGAATGACGTCTTGATATATTCAAGAATGAGGAAAAAGTTATCCCCAAGTGAATTGTGGATCTCTGTCAGAAATAATACTCATCGTAATACCATGTAATCTGATGATCTCTTGACAATACAACTCTACCTGTTGTCAAGTGGATTTGTCCTCCGAATCGCAAAGAAATGGGTAGATTTGGTGAATCGGTCAACAATAACCCAAATCGCGTCGTGTCCATGTTGGGTCCTTGGTAAACCCACAACAAAGTTCATCGTGATATGCTCCCAAAAGGAGTTCAATGCTCACCAACTATGCTATCGTTGCAATTTAGTGATATTAGAGCTAAGTTGTCGAGGTAACTTGGGAGTTTTTGTTTTGGATTTTTGTAGAGTTTGTATGATATCAATTTAGTAGTATTAGAGCGTAAATTTTTGAGGTTATTTGGATATTTATGGATTTATACAGAGTTTATCTGATACCAATTTATTTGGTATCAGAGTACCGATTTTACGAGAGTTTTGGGATTCTCAAAATTTTTCGTGTTGTGGGATTTTCAGAATTTTACGGAGTGATTATGATACCAATCCTTTTGGGTATCAGATGCCCGAGTTCAAGTATATGTTTGGATTGTATGGAGTCATTTTTTGATTTGGTTGTATTGGGATTTGGTAGCGACAAACTTCTCCTCACGAAGAGGAGAGGGATCAAAGCCATCGCGAAGGAAATCGGGGAAGATGGGGATTGTGTGAGAAAAGAGGATGAAAGGCTCGAGTTGTTTCCGTGAGATTAGGGAAAGAAAAAAAGAAAAAGAAATATATACCAATTAAATTTCTAATAATTAATATTTCCTTAATTAAATAAGATAACTAATAGCAGACTTTGCCTTTATCTCGTTTATCCCTATAACACATAATAAGGCTTTAAAAAAATCTAGAAAAAATTCTACAAGGTTAATTCTTGATATAATTTTTAAATTTTAATTGTCATATTTTACAATAGGTAGGATAGAATGAATCGTAACTTTGAAATAATGTTGCACAAGGATATCTTCTTTTTAAAAAATATTTAAGAACTTGATGAATTAATAGATGAATCTTATTTAATAAATGATTGATTAAAAATACTGAGTTGATGAATCAATTATTACGAGTATTTCTTAATTTATTTTATGTCTGATGAAAATTTTTTATTGAATCAAATTCATCATCTAACATTAATCTATACAAATTAAATACGACATTAAAATAAAAAAAGGAGAGCATTACTGTCTTGTCAAAGTGTGGAAATATCAGCACTTGGCCGTGTCATTCCGACACTCCCTGACTTTGTCAACTACCTATAGATTTTGTTCTTCTTATCAATTTCGAGCTTCAAATTTTGTTCCACAAGAAATTGAAGCTTTAGGGTTCCTAAAATTAAATATTTGTGGAGCAGTACTCTCATAAGTAGAGATAAAGACGGATAAGTTCAGCCCAGATCGATAAATAGATAACACAATATAATTTATATTTATCCAATATCCTCTATTCAATTTTAGAGTTTACGTTATTTAAAACTTGTGTCGTCATTTCATTATTAAATAAAGTTCTAGAAAATATAGATGTTTATATATATTCGTGCGGTCTAAATACCCGAAACTCAAATATTAATCTCTTGTTGTATTTCGTAGTTTAACCTCGTGCAATGTACGTCTTCCTTATTATCCAATTTTAATTGTACATAATTTTTTTGAATAAAATTGATGCCAAATCCAAACTTCTCTCTTTCTCTTTTTTAAAATTTTAGACAATTTATATCTATATAAAAGGGGCAGCTATCTTAAAGATTTAACTGAGATATCAGCTGGGACTTGGATGTCTGAGGGTGAAACTAAGATGTCCAAGGCTGAGACCTAGACCGAGACGAAAGAAAGATTTGTCAAGGTCTGCGTAATGTAATTTTCTTAAAACTCATTTGTCCTTTCATGATTATGTTTCGAGATTATGATGGACGTTCGTTCCTAGGATATAACGGTAGAATCCCCTCCACAACCAAACATTGGTTGTTCATGACAAATGAAGAAAATACTCGATTGTTATCACCAAACAACCAAGCAAAATGTACGACGGAGAGAAGATTTAAGGGAACGAAGGTGAAGGATTGCTACATATACTAGCTCTCTCTCTTTTACTCCTCATATAGGAGTAGCTCTCTCTTTTTTGCTCCCTTCTTATATAAGAGCTTAAACCCTTGCACAATAGAGTTTTTTTCTTCCCTATTCACATTTTCAACCGAATATATACATACATCAAACATGATAGACTGTTTGCAAATGGTAACTCGATAGTTAGATAAATAGTTTTATATATATTTATCATTAATATATATGATCGTAGAAAACCATGCATTACATATGCAAATTGAGACTTCCTCAACATTATTTTATTTTATATAGATGCCACATGCAGCTAGATCCATACATGTAAGAGTGATCTCGAGGAGAGGGATGTTAATTATATTCGTCTTTCACATCTGTTTTAATTCCCTCTTTATTCATATGTATGCGATGAGAGATCTCATGGATGTACAGGAGGCCTTCGACAGTTGTAGTGGTTTTTGTCGCATGGCCGCCCTACAACACCAATAGGAAGTTAATTAATTTCAACATAAAAGCGAGAAGACTAATTAATTAAGCATGGACGAGCAAGAAGGTAATTATCAAATAAAATGTTCTTGCAAAGTAATTAAGACATAACCATATGCAATCATGATATATGTGCCCTCTTGCAACACAAGTACCTGAAGAAGGAGCTTGGCCACTTGGACAGTTGTATGGTTTGCCATTCTTGGTGTAGCATACAGCTGCAACGCCCAGTTGAAGGCTAACAGTTAGTCACAAAGCAGAACTAGCTAGGATAGGAAGGCATAATTAAATAGCACTTATAACACTAATTAATTCAGTTGGGAAACAAATTAATCAACGTAAAGCATTTTAAAATGTTTGGGATATATATATTACTAACGTTTGTTAAGGTCGAAGGCACCAGAGCTATCTGTTGCTTCGGTGGCCAGTGGCAAGAAGGCAGAGGCGATGAAGAAGATGATGAGAGGTACTGCAACGAAGCGGAGAGATCCATTATTGTTCATAACTATTCTACAATGAACCGTCATCTTTCCCATCAATCCTACTGCACTACACCAGCTACTCAATTAACTACGGTATGAAGTTATATGAACTCCATTCTTATCTATTTATAGAGTTAGAGATCAGTTGAAGGTGTTCTTGGCTTGTTAATTTTGCAGTAGGCCCAATTTGAAGATAAGCTTGGTAGGAGTTTTTTTTTCTTTCTTTTTCCAAAAGCAAACTTTTTTTTTAAAGTTGAGATAATTGCTAGATTCACAATCTTTGAAATATATATATAATTTCTGATCCCGGCCTTACCTACGGGTAGGTCGGTCGGCTCCGCCAGTCAGCCTGGCGCCATGAAGGCCTAGTAGACAGGTCAATAAAGATATCGCCAGGGGGACCCCGAGCCCGATAGCCCCCGGAGCAGTATCGGGCGGGCCGACCATTAGCCCCTTCTAACCCGGTCGGACGTGGCTGCCCACGCTCCCTGGTCATTCCCCGACTTAGATCTAGGTCGTGCACTACAGTCGGACGTGTGGCGACCCACGCTCCATTACCATCACGAGGACTGGATATCTAGCGAAATCAGACAGACATCACTCAGCAAACCCCCGACTCAGGACGTACCCTGCGCCTCCACTCTACCAGTCGGACGCGTGGCTGCCCACGCTCCCTGACCATTACCCAACCCGGTCCTTAACACTCGGACACGCTGGTCGCTCTCGGCGTACGAGCTATCTTGCCCCTACGCCCCTATATCATTATATCCAGGGTACGACCCTGCTAGCGGGGTACGACACACCTTACTCATCTCTGACACTTCTCGCGGTCAATCCGCCAATCCAGTACTTTCGTACTGCTCGAGCATCCCACGCCACACCGCGCCACTCCTAAGTTCTCCCTACGAGCTGACAGTTGTCACACCCTTGTCTCGTCAACACGTACAAGGGTTGTCAGCTCCCCCAGCTATATAAACTTCGCACTCCCCCTACCGCAGGTCTGCGCACGCGGGCTCTCTAATCTGCTATCTTATTTCAGTTCAATTCCATTATTGCGCCTGCGGATATTGACTTGACCGTCGGAGTGCCTGACCGGGGAAACCTCCGACGGGTTTACTGATGGTCGTTGTTTTGCAGAGCTAAGCCGGAGCGCATCCAGGTCGTTGCCACCTCGCCAGCTCGTGTCGCCCGGGAGTTCATCCGACCCTTGGGATCGCCACCTCGCTTCGCGACAAGATCAAATTTGCGCTAGAAGGAGGGACACCAGCAGCCTGATCGAAAGCGGAGATGGAGGAGCCTAATCGGGTTTGGATGACCATAACCCCCGAAGAATACGAGCGCCCTTCCTCCCGCACGCGCATCGCGGCCCAACTTACGTGGCCAAGCCCTTGCCAGGCGAAGCACCCGTATCCCACCAGACGGGGGGAACACGGTGTCGAAAGGATAACTACCCACACCTTCTCAAGGACTGCCTAGCAGCTTGCTTCGCGCGCCTGGGGATCCGCTCCCACTAGTCCTCGGCTCGGCTCTCAGGCGCACGCGTGGCGATCCACGTTCCCTGAGATGTCCTTGATCGGGAAGCCTCGGCTCGGCTCTCAGGTGCACACGTGGCAATCCACGCTCCCTGAGATGTCCTTGACCGGGAAGCCTCGGCTCGGCTCTCAGGCGCACGCGTGGCGATACACGCTCCCTGAGATGTCCTTGACCGGGAGGCTCGGCTCTCAGGCGCGCGCGTGGCGATCCACGTTCCCTGAGATGTCCTTGACCGGGAAGCCTTACCCTCGGATCGGCTATCAGACGGGCGCGTGGCGGCCCACACTCCTGAGAGGTCCCCCGACCGGGCGACAATATTCTGGCTCCGTGCGAGCCTTACCCTCGGATTGGCTCTCAACCGGGCGCGTGACGGCCCACGCTCCCTGAGAGGTCCCCCGATCGGGCGGCTATATTCTCGCTCCATGCGAGCCTTACCCTCGATCGGCTCTCAGCCGGACGGGTGACGGCCCACACTCCCTGAGAGGTCCCCCGACCGGGCGGCTATATTCTCGCTCCGTGCGAGCCTTACCCTCGGATCGGCTCTCAATCGGACGCGTGGCGACCCACGCTCCCTGAGAGGTCCCCCGACCGGGTGGCTATATTCTCGCTCCGTGCGAGCCTTACCCTCGGATCGGCTCTCAGCCGGACGCGTGGCTGCCCACGCTAACTCGCCATTACCCGACCCGGTCCTTGGCACTCGGACACACCGGTCGGCTCTCGGGGTACGGGCTATCTCGCCCCTACGCCCCCTATATGATTACATCCAGGGTACGACCCTGCTAGCGGCGTAACGACACGGCCCCTCAACCCATTAGCGACCAAATCAACATTTGGCTGCCCAACAACCTGTCCCCTCGGGCCCAACAACCTGGCAGCCAAATCAACATTTGGCGGCCCAACTATGTCGTCGACCAACAAACGATGTCGACGACCAACAACCGTGTCGTTACTCACTAGGTCTTTCCACCCCTGGCCAGTGGATTTTTGCCTTCCTCAGGATTCGAACTCTAGACCTCCAGGATAAGTACTAGAGTTTATGAATCCCCCGACACTGATTCCTTTGGTTTTCGCTCGACGCCGCCGACCTTGTCGCCGTAGCCCGCACGCGCCGCGACCAGTGACGCCGCCGCCGCGCCTCTGTTCTCCCTTCTCCTTCTTCTTCTCTGGTGTGCACGAGCCGAGCGTCGCCGCCTTCACGCGAATCGCCAACCAGTCGCTGCCCTCGCGACAGCCACCGCCGAACTCTAGCCCTAGTCGGAGCCAAGCCGCCTGCCACTTTGTTCTGATCACGGCGTTGATTTCTTCCTTTCTCTTCCTCTCGCGTTTGGGAAGTCGCCGGTTCTCCTTCCGCGCGCCGCAAGCCCTAGCCGATCGCCACTTCTCTCTTCGGTTCCCTCCGCTCGCGTCAATACCGAAATCAGGTAAGTGTGATTATTATGGTTTGAGTTTAGATGACAATTTGTGTTGGGATTATTGTGATCGGAAGGTATACTTTGATCTGTGCAATTATAGTTTCATTGGAGATGGATTTTTGTTTGTAAAAGTTGTCAGAGGATGTTTGTGCTCAGATTGGTGTTGATGAAGTAGAATGTGCTCATATGGGAGTTGATGTAGAATGTGTAGGATCTGATTTATGTATCGAATTTGTGATGTAGTGTTGTTCTTTTAATCTCTTGTGTGTCATGAGCCTCATTAGGGAAACAAGAATTGTGATTTTGATCTTGTGTTTCCCTCCTGTTGCCGTGAGCTAGGGCATGGGGTTTGTCTTGTTTTGGATTTAACTTTCAGTGGTAAAGTGTTGTATCAACTTAAGGATTAGAAATGTGTTTGGTGTTCAATTTATTTGTAGCTTGGGAGTTAAGAGTTAGTTTGGGGAATTAACCTAATAATTGTGACAATTGGGCTAACAGGGAATTAATTTTTATTTACGATTTGATTAAATAGATGTTATAATTAGGATTTATCATAATTTTATATATATATGTAGTTTAGCTAATTAATTAATTGTATAAATAGCTAAACTATATCCTTGGTACAGGACCTTAACTTTGGACTCGTTTCAGTTGATCGTGGAAGGTCTTCGTTTACGAAATTCTTCAATAAAAGGCGAGTATTTCTCCTTTGTACTCGAGTAGTTTCGTTTACCTTAAAGCATAGTTATCTTATGTCTAGTAGGTTGCTTGACCTTGTTTTTGTCGTTATTTAAAACATCGCCGTTGAGACTTATTCTTCGTTGATCTTCGAGTGTTACCAAATTCGTATCTGCACAGTCCTTTGTTGGTTTTCTGTTCTATAAAGTACCGCTTATACGCGAGTACCTAGAAGTCCATTAAATACGTATAGGTTTATTTACATTAGAAATACCCTACCTAGTAGTGTAGGTGCATAATCGTTGGTTTTTGATTTCCGGTTGGTTGTATTGATGCTTCGTATACTCGTTTGATTTTATTGCATCGTTATTTCTCCGGTTGTTCGTGCATCGTATAGTATGCATCATACTTGCACGTTGCATACTAACGAATGTTGGCTTACATTTGGTTAAGCCGTCGTTGGTCATATTGTTGCTCGATTCACTCAACACTTGTTGTCGTGGTAGTTTTAGAGTGCGAGCATCTGTCCTGTTATGCCAAACAGTGACACCTTCACCGTTATTTTTAGAGGGATGAGCTGTTGGTGGCTCACCCTCACTGTTATTTTTTTTAGGGATATTGTAGCTATGATAGCTCCCCCGATGTACCGTGGGTCTGGAGTGTGGACTCCCAGCATCCTGTCCACTCAACCACACCTTCTGTGGTATTTGTTGTTAGAGTGGTGCAGTTATCACAGTCCTACCCACTCGGTCACACAGATGGGATGTGTTGACGGCTTGACTGGCGTCAGGGGTGACACATGTCATTGCATCATATGCATACATATTTCTTTTATGCATTTGCTTGTGTTTGATGCACTTATATGCGCTATGGTTGTTGCACATGATTGTCATGCATGTATATGTTGGATTTATCGTTGTCGCGTTGTTTATACCTGCTTAGTTGATATTCTGTTTTATATCAGTTGTTATTCGGTTTTATACCATATTGTATTTTATTGGTTATGCATGATTAGGTAAATTCTATAATTCTTATGGACTGTACACTGTTGATTTCTCTACTCCGTTATCCTTATTATGCCATTGCTTATTTGTCTATTCATATAACCGCAGAGTCCGCCCGGACTCACCACCCCTGCTTTTCTTTTTGTTGTTTCAGATAGCAGGTAGACGTATTTCTTGGAGCCAGGAGAGGATCCAGTTGCCGGTCCCCAGTGTTGAGATGAGTTATTTTTCGATATTCGGTTTAGTTGTTTGTTTTCAGTACTTGTAGTTGCATTTTATTCATTATTGGGTTCTGTCGTTATCAGAGTCTTTTGGTGTTCACTATGAATTATAGTTCTTTTATGATTAAGGTGGCTGAGCCACCCGTTATCTTTCCTTTTGATATAAAACTGCGTGGTTGTGATTGTTTCCTATATTTTGTGATACTAGTCGCCTGTGGCTAAGTTATATGGTGAGATATTATGTATATATGCCCCATATTGTCCGCCGTACAGGGGAGATGCTGCCCGATTTTTCGAGGAAGCATGTGCCTCTGGGGGCGTGACAAGCGGGGTTCGACACACCTTACTCATCTCTGACACTTCTCGCGGTCAGTCCGTCAATCTAGTATTTTCGTACTGATCGAGCACCCCGCGCCACGTCGTGCCACTCCTAAGTGCTCCTCACGAGCTGATAGTTGTCACACCCTTGTCTCGTCAACACGTACAAGGGTTGCTATATAAACTTCGCACTCCCCCTACCGCAGGTATGCACGCGCAAGCTCTCTAATCTATGCCTCATTTCCATTCCACTATTGCGCCTGCGTATACTGACTCGACCGTCGGAGTGCCTGATCGAGGAAACCCCCGGCGAGTTCACTAACGATCGCTGTTTTGCAGAGCTAAGCCGGAGCGCCGCTAGGTCGTTGCCACCTCACCAGCTCGTGCCACCCGGGAGACCATTCGGCTCTTAGGATCGCCACCTCATTTCGTGACAGGATCAATTTCTTTCTTTTTCCAAAAGCAAACTTTTTTTTAAAGTTGAGATAATTGCTAGATTCACAATCTTTGAAATATATATATAATTCTTTCTTTTTCCAAAAGCAAACTTTGAAAGTTTTTTCCTTTTTCTGAAGAAATTTGCCTTGTTTTGTTTATAATTATTGAAAACTCATGATCGAGCTGTTGATCCGTCTTATTCCGCAAAGACTTCAATCGATGATAAAACTGAAGTCTATGTGAAGCAGTGATCATGGAATATTCGACATCTTCGAATCAATAAATTAATCACAATTTGTCTGTCCATATACAAGTATTTCCTAATTATTTAGAAGCCGTACGTCAATGTCTAGTATTTTAGTCATATTGTTTTTGGGGGTGGGAGATAATCTCTGCGCCGTATAAGAGCACTCAAAAAATTAAATCCCTTTCTACTAATAGCATTGATCGAAAGCTTCGACTTTCGTTAAAAGTCCAGACATCAGAAGGTAAAAAAAAAAACTGTTGATTGTTATCAAAACAGAAAAAATAAAACAATGAGCTCATTGATCAGATATGATATGTAATAACTTTCAATAATTCACAAATTATGCAGTATCAGATTGGACCGAGACGAAAAAAATTTAAAGCTACTCCTTCAAATCGCAGAGAATATGTAGGTTTTGTGGTTGGAAGTTGCCAATGATCGACAAGCTCATAAATCCTATGATAGTCAAGCACAGCAATATCGTGCTCGATTAATCCTCTTTAATGTAGTTCTCTGTCGGCAAATCCTGCCCCCGGGGCTATGGTGCAGCGGTAAGGTAACTAGTCGTTAACCCAGGCATCCGCGGTTCGATCCCCAGCTATGGCACATTTTGTAGGAATTTTTCCTCCAAATGGGGCGCGAACCCTGGGACGCTGGGTTTCTAGACTGCCCACCGCGAGCGCTTCCCGATTTACACTGGTGACCGGTGGGAAACTTCCGTGGGGCCGGGCCGGGCCGGGCCGGTCACCCCAGGTTCAATTTGTTTGCTGCCTGGTTCATCATTTTTCTGTCGGCAAATCCTGGTCTGCTGGCTTTAATCCCCTCGACCCCAGGCGCCTCACCACACCAATGATAACCGTGGTTTGCCTCTCCCTCTGGATTCCTATGGGGCCTGGGCCTGGGGGCCACTAAGGTGGCAGTTCCACCTTTTTTTTTTTTGCTTCTGTCGGCAAATCCAGATTGGAGCCTTCAAAATTCAACCTCAGTTTCGACATCTCCACCGACGATGATTCTGTTGGCAGTGAGAAACAAACGTCGAGTCCAAATTGGAGCGGTCGGCCTCTGGTAGTTGTATTTGGTTTAGGAACGCCCGCTTCATTCCCAGTACCCTACCGCCTCCAAATATGTGATTGATGTGCCATAGGCGATGATCACATTGGTGCTGTTGTCTTGGAGGGCGAAGGCGGATCTTGGGATTTGGAGGCAAGTCCTGGTGACAGTGATGCCTTTGCGGGGGAGGTAGTAGAAGGATGGTTGTTGTCGATTCTTCAGCACCGGGATCGTTTGCATGGCCGTTGCAGCTTCTCCGGTGCTGAGATCAGCTAGGGAGCCAAAGAGCAGGGGACTCTTCTTGGATCGGTTCAAGGAGGTGAGGCAAAAGGAGTACTTGTCCAATCAGTGTTGGTCCTGAGAAAAATTGGGCCCTGGGCGAAATTTTAGATTTGGTTATTTTGGACATTCCTCTTGCTGAAGAAACTAGATATTAGAGAATATTTTTACTTAATTTCTCAAAATAACTTATTCAACAATCAATAATGTTCCGAATGACACACAATCGAGGCTACAAACTCATCTGAAGGATGGAGTCCGCACTTGAATGTGCAGTATTTTTGCTGCCTTCGGCACCAAGGGATGACGGTGAATGTTTCAAGGGGTGGAGAGCGATGTCAACGTGTGCATCAGAGATAAAAGTTGTCGCGGCGGCGGAATAAGGTCTGCCCTAGCTTCACTTCGTAGGTCGACGAGAGAGGAGGGGGAGAGAGGGGGGGAGGAGGGAGAGGGCATTACAGCGTCGAAAGAGAAACTGCTTCATAAGCACGGATCTGAGAAAGAGGGATCGGAGAGGGAACACGTTGCGGCGCCAAAAAGGGCTTCTGCCCTTGTTTCGTCGTTCGTTCGGAGGTTAATGAGAGAGAGAGGAGAGGGAAAAAGCATTAAAAAAATATTTTTAAAAAATACACTAATTTTGAAGAAATATTCAACTGTACAATATGATATATATTATATATATATAATAATAATTATTTTTGGGGCCCACCCAAAGTGGGGCCCTGGGCAATTGCCCTGCTTGCCCACCCTCAGGGACGCCCATGTGTCCAATCCTAGCTGAGATTTCATTGAGAGCGGTATGCAATCATGATCCCTACGCCCCGCAAGAAGTCGTTCCTTGATTGGTGATGCAACAGCTGAATGTGTTGCCAAGCACTGACATAGCATGTGATCGGGAGGTTAGTCACGTTTGGCCACGTGACTTAGATGCTTGCTACGTGGCGTAAGGGTTTCCACATGGACTCACCCAACTAATCGTGTGCGGTTCCCGATCGGGAATCACTTGAGGAGCGATTACCTGATCGGGATTCAGCTTACTCGTTGAACATAATAAAACATGGCTAGACCATTAGAGGGGTGAGTGCCTTTGGTACGACTAACTTGGTTTGAATCGTTGCTCCCAATTGGGATTGCTCCTAGTTGGGAATGCAGAACTCCTAGTCGGGAAGAAGTATCCCTCTGTAGTCGGAACTCCTGGTCGGGAAGTAGTATCCCTCTCCGGTTGGAAGAAACTTACACAAAGGCATCACATGATGTTCGTCCATTAAAGAGAGCACTTAATATTTTGGGGGTGTCGGCAACGTATTAAATGACCAAAAGGGGAAACTGTCTCATGCTTTAATGATTGGTGGTAATAATTATTGATCGTCATTAGAATACTAATGTAAGGGTTGTTTTAAATGTCATTATTATCCAAAGAAGAAAAACGACCAAGGGACAGAATAAAAGGAAATCAGGGGCGTTTGGAAAGGTCTGAACTCTCTCACTTTCACTCAATACTAGTTCTCCTTTTTCTGATCAACTACTGACTTGAGCATCGGAGTAGGATCGCCAGAGCTCCTTTCGGCGCCCTTCTAACATTTCCTTGAGTTTTCTTCTCAGACCACTCTCCTCGCTAGATCATCCGTCGCATCACCGGGCAAGGGCGGAGCAACCTTTGTGGCTACCCGGGCTGTAGCCCGGGGTCAAATAGAGGAGATAGAGAGGGAAATTTAAGTGGGAAGAAGAGGAAAAAATAAGGAAAAGAGGATATTAGCCCGGTCGACATTGACGGAAAGAATAGGCTAGCCCGGTCGGCATTGACGGAAAGAGGAAGATAGACCGAGAGAAAGGGCGTACATCATCGCCGAAGGTCCACAGCCCCGGTACATCATCCGGGCTGGCTCCGCCATTGTCACCGAGATTCACCATCCCACCTATCAGTTTCCGGATCAGCATGCCTTGTGTCAACGATGAGGAATCACTGTAGGTGTGTAGGCGTAGACTTACTCGCATTCATGTTGAATGGGTAATCGGTAATTTTTTGGCTGGTACCAGATGCCTTATCCATGGGTAATCAGTAATCATGTAGGTGTGTAGTATATGTTGAATGGGTCAACAATGAGTCATATATAGCATTTCTTGGGCGAAATGGTCCGCCTTATCCATGGGGGCCAGCTCTTTGGTGAATTGACACTTCGATCCCAGGACTCCACCAGGAGCCATATAGCTGTACCAGATGCACATAACTCCTCTGATGTTCCGCTGAGACGCGAGAGGAGGAACACGAGAGGAGGAGATCACTATTCTAGTCAGCATGGACATATTGAATATGGTCTCTGAAAGGATTGACTTATAGGAGAAAAGGAGGTCATATCCGACCCGGCAGTATGTAGACCGATCGGATGTTCCTCTAGTTGCCCGATAGGCGGTGTTTCGAGCACAATCTTTCCTTTTTACAATTTACTAGGATGTGACTCGGTTGGTGTAGACATAGGGGCCAACAACTCTATAATAATGACCTCCTCTGGAGAGGCCCGCTGCTCGGCTGGAGTTGGAGAGCGGTGAGTCTTTAACGACTCGGGCCGAGGAGCCTTTGAAGATGACTCTGGAGAGGCCCTATATTTTTCATCAAAACCATCTCTTCTTTTGATTTCATCATGAAATTCACCCAAATATACTTATAAAAGTATTTCAAAAGGTTAGGGATTGTTAGGTTACTCAAAATTGGATTACTAGATTGAAATCAGACAATTCCAATCGTGCCAATCGATTGATGTTAGGTCCTAATTGATTAACCCATGCCTTAATCGATCACTGGATTGATTATAGCCACCCTTAATCGATCATCTGATCGATTACGTGAGCTTCTATGCTGACGAAAAATCTCACCAATCGATTGTCCAATCAATTGATGTATGTCTTAATCGATCACCTAATTGATTGGAGTTTCTGATATTTGGAAATAAATTCAGATCAAATTTTAAAAACTCCTAAATAATTTTATAAAATTCTAAAAATTATAAAATTTTGTATAGATATTATTTATGACATATACTATCATAGAAAAATAATTTTTTATGAAAATATAACCCATTGTTAAAGATTGGTACAAAATTGAAAACAATTGAAATACTTTAATGTTTCACTCTATTTTATATCTAATTTATCAATGATAAGTTCTATCAAAAGATAGTATTCACCAATGTTTTCCAAAATAGTTTTGAAATGAGTTTCAAAAGTAATTTTCAATCATGTTTTTTGGGCTAAATGCACATGACTTGCACATTAGCTTTCTCAATGATTGAAGTTCATTTAAATTCTTATTTTGATGAATCTAAGACTCAAATAGATGCACTTAGTCAACACCTTGAGTTTTAGTTCATCTTCCTAACATCTCACTTGTATCTAATATGTCTCACAATATATACAAATCAACTTATGATCTTGTGAGATGTAATAGTCATGCACTCCCTAAACTAGGGTTCATGCATTTCTACCTAGACATTTTAAATTTGATCATCCACCTAGGATGTCAATAATGTCAATGTCCTTAATTTCATAAATTTAAACCATGCATGATAATGACTATGACATGTATTATATGCAAATTTTATAAAAAGTAAAAAATATTTTAACTAAATGATGCATATATAACATGACATGTGATATCTTCATAATAAAATATGAATGATAAATTATGATGTCATGACATATCATTGGGCATAGAAATCGTGGTATTTTTGCATAAAAGAAAATACCTAAACTTTCTATCTAAGTATCAATAACTCATCGCTAAGCCATTGATAATCCTAATTTTGCCCTTATTTTCCAAGATAATGCTAAAATTCTCAACTTGGCATATCTTAGGATTCTAACATAGTTGTGTTAACTTTATCAAGTTCAATATTCTAAAAATATAGTTTGGCACACTTTTACTCCTCAAGAATAAATAGTGAAACTTCTCATTTTCAAGAGTATCTTGGTCAACTCTAGGGATGGCTTCGCTTGTGGCGTTGACTTAACTCTTAGACCTAGATTTAGTTTCATACCTATATGGAACTCTATAATATGATGACCCATCATCGTTGACTTTAGGTTTGTACCCTAAACTTTTCTTGCCCTTAAGGGTTATTGTTTTTCTAAACCTAGGTTTCGGTCATTTGACTCCTTGAATAAGTTTTCTATTCTTTTAAGGGATTTCTTCAATTTATTAAGTTTTGACTTCAAAACTTGATTGTCATTTATTACCTCCTCAAATCTTGATTTTTCATGGTGCTTTGGAAATTTTTCTTTTTGGCCTTGGACTGGGTAGGTCTACCATTTGATGTTCTAAATTGTTCCCTATTCTTAGGTTTGGTAGTCCTAGTATAGAAAGCTCTATAGTTTTCTTTAGATTTTTCATAACTCCTATTTTCATGATAAATGCGCCAAAATGATAAAAATTATTTCTAGCATGCATTTTATCATGATGAAAAGAAATACCATTAACTAATGGTACCTTAGGTGTATTTTTGGACGCTCCTCCTTAGTTTGAGCTCCCTCTTTGGACTTTTCTTGGAGGCTTCCCTTTTGGACATTAATTACGGTAGTGCCCCTATTGATTACAAGAGAAACACACAATGTGTTCCTTGCCTTTGCATATCACGGTTGAGGCTTCCTTTGATTTTTCTTTTGCCCTAGGAGTCATTTACCTTCTTCTTGGCCAATTTTGGACACTTACTCTTGTAATGTCCTCTTTCTCTACACTA
Source organism: Boesenbergia rotunda (assembly GCA_024364735.1). Classification (NCBI taxonomy): domain Eukaryota; kingdom Viridiplantae; phylum Streptophyta; class Magnoliopsida; order Zingiberales; family Zingiberaceae; genus Boesenbergia; species Boesenbergia rotunda. Next base: position 80,416 of record JAGFNQ010003006.1, on the reverse strand, counting down.
ATTATATGATTTTTATCTTTATGAATTGAATTTGTTATACCTAGATGAGTTGAGCTCATAGAGGTGGCACTATCTTCTTCTTTATTGGCCTTAGATGATGTTGATGAAGCTTTTCTTTGCTCCGATGTCAATGGTGAGTTTTTCTCCCCTTCAATCCTTGAGGTGGATGCCTCTTCAACTTCATCTTCGGATGTTGAATATCTTTCAACCTCCAAATCCTCATGTATATGAAACAAAGAGTTTCCCCTCTTTGCATTTGTTGTTGCATTTCGTTGAGAATGAAGCTTTGCTATTTTCTCCAAAGTTCTTTGGCATCTTGAAATTCTCCAATTTAGCTTAAGATTGTACTTGGCAATAAATTAACAAAAATTTTGGTTACCTTGTCGTTGGCTCACACTTCTTGATTTGTTCCTCATTTCATTTGGTGTTCTTCAGGAGCTTTCCTTTGGTGCTTGTTGGAGCTTCAAAACCCTCCATTAGAGCAAACCATTGTTTTATCTTCATCATGAAGAAATTTTCGATCTTTGTCTTCCAAAGATCAAAATTTACTTTATCGAACGGTGGAGTTGCCCGGATGTCGTATCCGAACTCCATTCTTGACGTTGAAACCTTTTGATAATGACTTCTTGAAATTAGGATTTCAAGCTTCTACTTCATCCTCTTCCTTTAGCTCTTGCTTTCTTGGCAATGAGTCTAAAGGAGGGCGACCTTGCTCTAATACCACTTATTAGGATCGGTAGGCGAGCTAAAGAGGGGGTGATTAGCTCGGATCTTTGCTCAATGAAGATTTGTCGTAGCGAAAACTTTAGCAAGGCTAACACCTCAAATTTTACTTGGTATCCACCTCCTTGAAGTGTCTAATCCAAGGATCCACTCTCCTTACACTCTCATACACTATGAAAGATCTCTTTCGTGAAGGCGAAAAAGCCTCATACAAGCTTACAAGAAGATACAACATGAAACTCAAACAAATACAAATAAATCTTACAAGATATACACATTTAAATCCTTGCTTGTCTTGTTTTCTTCTTCTTCTTGCTTGGAAAAATGCCTCTTGAAGTGCACCAACACCAGCTCAAGAACTGGCGAAGAAGAAGGAGAACAGATGCAACTTCAACCTATATGAAACCCTATATACTCGCGTGACCTAGGGTACATAATCGATTACCACGTCAGATCTAGCCATTCAACAACTACTTTTTGAAGCTTAATTGATTAGCCAATCAATCAAGAAGATCTTAATTTATCGTTGAATCGATTCAGTACCTTTTTGTGCTCTTGCACAATACCTCCATAATCGATTGACTAATCCATTACGATCCTGCTTAATTGATTGCCCAATCGATTAAGAGAATGCTGAATCAATTACCCAATCGATTCAGCATGCTTCTATTCTCATGATAATCCTGCATCAATTGATCACTCAATTGATTGGCAGGCCCCTTAATCAATTACTCAGTTGATTAAGGACCTTTCTGCTCTCGCGAGATAACAACCCAATTAATCACCCAATCGATTGCTCAACCTTAACTTGCTTAGCTCTCAAGTCTAGGGTTCCCTTACATAACCCTGGTCAACTATGACTCGTTAGGACTGCCTCACCAAGTGTCTGATTAAACCTTTGTCCGACTTGGACTTTCTCTTGCCTAGTTCCCAACTTGGACTTAACCCAGTACCCAACTAGGTTCGCCTAATCTCACTAAGACTTTTTTCGTACCAGCATGCGATCTCCCTGATTCACCTAGACTTCACCTAATCCAATTAGGACTTTTTTCGTGTCAGCGTTCGATCTCTCCAATCCATCTGATTATTTATTCGAGCACGTTTATTGCTAACTTCGATATTAAAAACGTCACCGGATAAATCTAACGTGTAGATATCATTGCATAAAGTTCCAGTCCCATAAAGAACACCATTTAAAGTTATGTAACAGCAATTGTTACTAAAAGTTAAATGATAACCCTTTTCATTCAAGCATGAAATAGATACAATGTTCTTTATTAACGAAGGAACAAAATAACAATTATCCAATTCTAAGACAACTCCAGTAGGGAGCTTTAGCAAATTTTTCCAATGGCAATAGCAGCAATCTTTGCTTCATTTCCAACTCGCAAATTCGCTTCTCCCTTGACGAGTCTTCTTCTATTCCTTAGCCCCTGTATGTCATTACATATATGTGAGCTACACCCAGTATCAAGTACCCAGGTGTACGAGGAAATAGAGTGACATTCAATAACGAAGATACCTGAAGAGGATGGGGCATCGGATGCCTTCTTCTTCAAGGACTCAAGATAAACCTTGCAGTTTCTTCGCCAGTGGCCCTCCTTGCCACAGTGATGGCAATTGCCTTTTGGTGCCTTTTCAGTCTTTTTGGCCTTAGTTAACTTATTGGTGTCCAAAATGAAACGCAAATTCAGAGAAGACATGATCAGGTGATTATCCTAGAAATACAAATTGAGGTTATGTGATGAGAATGATAAAGAATGCATCAATATACATTAATTAAATCCTATTTATTTTTCGAATTGAATAACCCTTTTTATCAATTCGGGAGATCGTAGGAACATCTCCAAATAGGTTGATATCCAACCATAGATAAGAACAACCATGGCTGGAGTCCATCAAGTTATTCTTAGCTATGAAGGTAGGTAATTATACCGATTACATATAACATATATGTAACTATCACATTATGCTATCAACTAATTGAATGTTTGTATAAATCATTGGGTTGTTAACTCATTAACAAGTATGCAACAATATACATAACACCCAACTGTACCTCTCTTTACATCGACCTTGGCTGTGGCACAACAAATCGATGCTCCAAGTTTAAGGCTGACCCATTAATCAAGAAACAGTTTTAATATAGTTGGAGCTCATTCAACCGTTTAGTCAGGCATGGATGTGTCCAACAACCAAAACTAAGGATTGACCTTTGACTCCAACTATATTAATCATAAACTAATTCCATGGTTTGAACATGTTGAGTTTCAAGCCGGGCATGGATGTGTCCATCAACCCAAACGAGAAACAAAACTCCAGTTCTAACCATATTAATGGAAGGTGTTGGCCTTAATATTTTGTAAGGGGTTTTGGGTCTCATCTTTTTCTTTTAAGCACATTCATGACATATAATTATGTCATGTACTAATGATTTCCTTAATAAAGAATATATGTGACTTAATTTATCAAGTCTCATTAATTGAATTAGGAATCGGATTTCCTAATTCTAATTTCATACTTTATTCAAGGAATTATTTTGGGAAATAATTTCCTAAATTATCATAATCAATTTCGAAAATAATATGTTTAAGACTTTGATTTCTCTAAATCAAATCTTATTAAATTAAGAGACAGATTCCCTTAATTCAACCACATATTATTTTCATGAAAATCTTATTTAAAGAAATATACTCTATAGGAAATAATTTTCCTAATTAATTTTGGAGATAATAATATGTAAGAGCATCACCTCATAAATCAAATAAGGAAATTATCGTTTGAGAATCACCTCAAAATTTCCAAGATTTGATCACATATTTTATTTATGAAAAATTAATATCAATAACTTAATTTGGACGGCTCCCCGAGGCTCAATCCAAAATAAGAATTTATTGATAATATAATTTGGACGGCTCCCCGAGGCTCAATCCAAATTAAACATTTGACAACTTAAATTCAATTTAGGAAATTTAATTATAACAACTAACTTTAAATTGGACGGCTCCCCGAGGCTCAATCCAAAAAAAAAATTGTAAATAATTTAATTTCCAATTATGAATTTAAATGTTAATTAATATTTCCATAATTTGTCTAGACTTTCTTGAAAGAAAGTGCCTAAAATTGTGAGCTTTCCATAAATGGAAAGTTTCCAAAAATAAAAGGTTTTTAGAATAATTGTAAATTTCTGGTACAAAGAAAACTTACATTTTTCCAAAATTGGAAATTTTCCAAAATAAGAATTTCCAAAATTGAAAACTTCCCAAAAATGGAAAGTTTTCACAATTATCATAAAATTTCAGAAACAGAGATATTTCAAAAGTTTGCGAAATTTCATGAGGATTTCCAAACCTTGAAATTCCTAAATCGAAAATTTACCATAATTGGAAAATTTTACAAAATTGAGATCATGACAAAGTTTTCCGCAAAACAATTATATGATTATGTCAAACACTAACCGGCTCTGATACCACTCTTGGGTCCGGGTGCATGTTGACATGGATGCGGGTTCATAATTTTAAATTAATTACGTGCAGCGGAAGGTTTAGCATAAATAATTTCTCAAATTATTTAACCACACATCTAAGCATGCAACTTTATCTTATGTAGACATGATCATATATTTAAAATTTTGCAGAAACGTAAACTAATTTACTTATTACCTCGCGTAACTCGAAGGAAGGGACGAGATCCAACCGTAAGCGTCCCTCGGAAGCTCCGCCTCTATTCGCGTCCACGCCGAGTATCTTCGGGATGACTTCGCAAAGCCACGAGTTTCGTGTTCTCGAGAACTACTAGATTCTCCGAGAACGCGACAAGAAAAATCAAGAGAGAAGTAATCACATCGGAAAAACTCACTACCAAGGTTGGCCGGAATCACAATTCCGGCGAGAAGGAGGAAGATGACTTGCGCCCAATCCCAAGGTGATGATGGCCGGAGAGGAAGATCGTCCCAACGGAAGAACTTCGTCGCCTCGGTGCTTCTCCTTGTGCTCACGGCAAGAAGAAGGGAGAAGAACCTTGTGGCCGGCCAAGAGAAAGAAGGGAGGAGAGGGAGAGAGCCCAGGCAAGAATACTTCGATTATTTTCCAGGCCTTGCCTTGGGTCCTTTATATAGTAGCCTCTCAACCGCCAAGTCTCCTTTTTCTTATGGAATAAATTTTCTATGACTTATTCCATCATGCCAAGTTTTATCATTTTTTAATTCATGATAAAAATCAACCAAGTCTCTTTTTTCTTATGGAATAAATTTTCTTATCATGGTAAATCAATCCATGATTAATTTTATAAAATAAAATAAAATAAACCAATCCATGGTTCATTTTAATTTCCATGAAAAATAAACCAAACCTTTGTTTATTATATAAAAATTTATATCATCCATAATTTTATAAAACAAACCACACTTGGTTTATTTTATAAATTGAACAAAAAACTTGGTTCTCTCCCTTTGTTGTGGTTGGCCAAGCAAAGAGGATGGAGACCCTCTTTGGCCGGCCCATCCAAGCCACGCCCCAATGAATTAAATTCATTTAATTCATCTATTAAGTCTTCAAAAGACTTAGCCATTTTACGCTTCTGATGCGTCTCTGAAAAATTCAGATTCAACTTATCGTTTGGCTCAACCAAACCTAATCTCTCTTGATTGGAAAATCTAATTTTCAACTCGTTTTAAATCCCTCGGATTACTCATAGTGCGTGTGACTAAATACGCTTTCGATTTATGTTGGTCGTCTATAATTAACCAATTATAGAATGATCATGAGTGGCACCTAGTAGTACATCATGATCCCCAATTAATCGAAAGATTAACGGTTGACCTCAGAAACTATTCTGAAACTCTTCAGCAGCTATAATGAATCGTGCCCTATTCCCTTCACCATCTTATACCCACTTGGTTTAGGACATGGTCTATGTGTGTCAGTCCCCACTAGGCTGACTACGTCACACCTGTTGGGGTTGCAAGGTTGCAAACATAGTCCCACATCGAAAACACATAGGAAAGATCATAGGCTTATAAGGGAAAAAGACATCTCCATTGGGATGAGGCCTTTTGGGAGAGCCCAAGAGCAAAACCATGAGGGCTTAGGCCCAAAGTGGACAATATCATAACATTGTGGAGATATCTAAATTTCTTTTGGTCCTAATAACACCTAGCCCAAGTAACGTTTCTCGTCCTACGGATTCTAATTACTCTCATGTATTTAAGAGATTCATACTCTGAACATGTCATGCTCTGGCCAGAGGCTTTGAGTAACAATCCAACGATAGGCCTCGGGTATACATCTCCTCGCAAGGAGTGGTGAATCCTTTGTAGGCTGTTCAAACATCTTTGGGCACTTCGGCTTACACTCAATCATCCTGGATCCACACCTCCTTGGAGATGCTTGCTTAAGATGTCAAAGTATAAGTCTCCATGACCAAGATGACTTGAACACCGCAAGTCAAAGGAGCATCGCACTTAAGCTGTAGTAAGAACTTCATTGACATATTTATATGTAGACTACCATATGAAGTTTTACAGCCAGTCACTCCAATGAACTAGTTCCCTTAACTAGCATTCATGTTTATCTCCGGACATCCCAGTGTCACCAGCCAGTAAGAATCAGCTGATTAGAGAATAACTCATGCTAGTCTCAACAGAATTGATAGTGTCCGTTTATCAATTCATCGACTAGGGATAATTTCAATACTTCACAATTACACATGTAGAGATAATCACTAGTTGTGAATTCATCACAAATTCTCTCATGCTGTGAATTGTATTGCGGACATTCAGTAAATGAGTTTAAGATCTCAATCAAATACATAAACATGTATACTCAAATAGTGAATATTCATTTATTAAAATAAATGATTACAATCATAAGGCGATTGCCTTAGGACACTTTTCTCATATCACTAACACACTATGTATGCGTAGTCCCACTAGGACTTACACCGTGCCAGCATGCAATATCCCCGATCCACTTGAACTTCACAAATCAAGTGTCCAGTCAGCTTTGAACTACGTACTTGACTAACCCAATGTTCAATCATTATTGTCAAACATCGAAACACAAACTCACCTGAACCTAGTCAAACTAGATTAACCCTAACCTAACAATGATTACACCAACATACTTGTGCTAACCTCTATTTTGTAGGATTAATTACTTTACATATTATCATCCGACACTACAAGAAAATTAAGATTACACAACACTTGAAAGACAACGTTTTTTTTTAAAAGCATTGTCTTATTTTTTTTAACAACACTTTTAGTGAAAACTGTTGTCTATGTTTTTTTTATTTCTTATTAAAGACAACACTTTTCAAATAAGCGTTGTCTATTGGCGCTTTTTTTTAGATCAAAGACAATGTTTTTCAAAAAGCATTGTGTTTGAGTAGTTTTTTAGTATCTATAACAATAATTTTTTAGCAAGTGTGACTATGTAAAATACAGTGTAAAAAATAGATAAAATAAAATAAAATGAAATGAAAAAAAATAATTAATAAATAAATAAAAACAATATATATATATATACATACATACAAATATATATACACATATATATATAAAAATACTATAAATATGAGTTAAAATTAGAAATAACTTTATGAAATATTTTAGAATAATTTTTTTGAATTTTAAAAATATTTGCAGGGATAATTGGGCGATACATAAGTTTTGAATTATTTAAGAAAAAATTAGATTTAAATTATCTAATTTAAAAATTAAATAATTTTTAAATTAGTTTTTAAAAATTAGATTTTAAAATCTAATTTTTATCAATGTAATCTTTCTTTTCCCGTATAAAATTAGTTATATCCTTCGGTTTTGGTTTGTTAATTCGTCCCGTGCCCTAACCCCATCGCGCCAATCGACCCACTCCCCGATCTCCTCACTCGCCCATCGCCGCCGACGCTGACGCCGTCGATCCAACCCCCACCCCCCCCTTTGAGCCGGTGATCCTTTTCTCCAGCGATATCTCCTCCTCCTTCCCTGCGGTTCGCCGATCGCCGCAGATCACCGCCTGACGTCGACCCCTTTCTTTTGCAAGCTCACCAGGTAATCCTCTGTTTTTGTTATGAGTTCTTGCCGCAACCTCCTATGTTCTGGATTTTTGCATATTGATAACGATGGAGTTTTCCATATTGCCGCAACCTCCTATGTTCTGGATTTTTGCATATTGCTGCAACCTCCTGTTTTGAGTTCTTACCATGAACCCTGTTCGGAGTTCTTGCCGAAATCATATTGCCGCAACCTCTTGTTTTGTGAGCTTTTGCGGGAGCTTTTGTGAGCTTTTGTGGAAAGTAATTGGTGATGTTGTAGGAACTCATGTGGCTTGGCCACAACACTTGATAGTGAAGCAAGATGAGGTATATGTGATATTATATTTCAAATTAAATTGTCGCTTTTTTATTATTCAACCTATCTAACTTGTTTACATCTGACATTATTATAAGCTTGGAAGGAAGAACTTTGAACAACTAAAAACGAAGCATACTTTGTCAGCAAGTATCCCAAGATCATTACATATGTTATATTGATATAGTAAGCGTGCTCTAGATGAAGGAAGATATATATCAATGCGTTTAGATAATGATGTGTTTGACGATGATTGTGAACTTTTTCTGCACCTTGAGGACATCATTTCTTTGTGTCATTTGGAGCCAATTTCAGGCAATTGTGTTGTTGGCTACATATGGTAAGTGATTTGATTTAAGTAATTTCAGCAACTTTTTCTTCAAAGATAATATTTTATTTTCATTATTGAAACATATGTGTGACCATTATGTTTTCTTCACATTATTGTTTAGTATGTTAATTTTATTATCTTTGCAATGACAGACATCTTTATAAGATGACGCTGAAAGATAACAAGATAGAGAAATTCATATTTATGAATCCACACAAGATCCCACATATGACAAAAACTACACACGACAAAATAGATAAGCTTGAAAGGCTGAACCAAAAGGCAAGTCTTTTAGCAGATAGGCTAACTGGTGCATCAGCAAATCAATTAGTTTTGGTGTCATGTAATATCGGGTAAGTAAGAATTAAAACATTACTTTCAATTGCTTCCTTTCGCTAATTTATTGAATTATATGCACTAATTGTATGTCTATGCCTAGTTTCCATTGGAGTCTCACTGTCATTGAACCTTACAAGGATGTTATTTATTTGTTGGATTCCCTAAGTCACCGCATTCGTGATAAGGATTGGAAATATGTAGTGGAAATGTGAGTATTTTTTTTAGTAAACATTTATTTTACTCAATAAAAAACTCATATATCAAATATTATTAACTTATGAAGGGTCTTAAGATTGTTTAATTCAAATAAGGGAAGGAAAGGTGGAAAAAACGCTAAGTGGGAAGTACTAAAGGTATGTGTAATTTTGTTTAACATGTATTTTAATGTGTATATTTATCATTAACAATTTGGCTCTAATTATCATAGGCACCTCAGCAACAAGATGCAAAACAATGCGATTATTATGTGATGAGATTTATGAGATAAATTATTGAAGAGATTGAAACTATCGAGAGAGATTCACTACGATCAATAGTAATATTATTTTGCTTAACTCAAATTATTTGAAATAAACTATTTAAAATTTACAAAGTGAGTTTTGATTATTTTTTCCATTAACGTAATTTGTGTGTTCATAGTTCACAAATGCAGAGTATTCTCGAGAAGAAATTGATGAGGTGCGGTCCGAGTTGGCGGAATGTATACAAGATCATATTTTTGAGTAGGTATGTAATGATGGTTGTCATAATTCTATTTAGATTTAAGTTTATGGAATGATGACCATCTTTTTCACATTTATTTAAAGCAAACATATGAATTGTGAAATGTATGCCGCTACATGTTTCATCTTGGGATCGATGTTTCATAAATCGCTTTTCTGTTTTATTAGTTACAAGTATATGCTTGCTATAGGGCTGACCTATTTTTTTTCCTTGCTCAGATGATGTTCATCCAACATTGAAGAAGCCGTCAGCAAAGTTCACCACGGATCGCAAAGTAAGTACCTTTGACAACTATTATTTTCATGTATAGATAGCTCTTTTTTCTCATTTTTGTATCATATTTTTTAGTTAATATTCACAATAGAAGAATGCTAGTCTCTATTTTCACATATTTAGTAATCATCAACTTTTCTTTGTCATACAATTTTTTTACGTTACGTATTGCACAAATATTGTTACATCAAATAAAATGCTTATGGATTTCTTTAATTTTCATTAGGATCTATGTGAACTTGCTAATATGCATTATGAAACATTTAACTTGTTTATGGATTTTATCGGTGTCGTTTATCTCATTCACTAATATGACTTATATTATTTCACATAGAATCTCTAACACTAACTTTTTATTTTGATGTAATGTTAAATCATAGTTAAAGAGCTTGAGAAGTTGAGCCCAAAGAAAGGTATCATAGCTGTTAGTGAAGGATGTTTTGATGATGATCTTGTTAAACTTAATATGGATATAAAGTTAATTTGAGGATTGTGCGACCATATATATTTTATGTTTGGATAATATGAAGTTGTATCTTTTGTTAATAATTATATTTTAAAAATGATTGTGGATGCTTATATTTTTTGTTTGTGGATATTCATATTTACTGTTTGTAAAATTTGTGAATATTTTCTGTATGTTTCGGTAAAAATTTATATTTTAAAAAACACAACACTTTTTATCTATTTAAAAAATGTGTTGTTTGTTAAAAAAGATAACGCTTTTTAAGGGTTGCAAAAACTTTGACCTTGTAGAAAATGACAACGCTTTTTAAGTATTTTAAAAGCTTTGTCTTGGTAAAAAATGACAACACTTTTTAAACGTTGCAAAAGTATGTCTTTGCAAAAATCAACAATGTTATTTAAGTGTTGCAAAAACGTCGTCTTTATAAAAAACAACAACGTTTTTTAAACATTACAAAAGCGTTGTCTTTGCACAAAATGACAACGCTTTTTAAGCGTTGTCTTTGAACAGACTTTTAACAACAGTATTTTTAACAATGCATTTTAAGTCACATAGACAACACGTAAAAAACGTTACGGTTTAGCTTTTTTCTTGCAGTGCGAACCTAGTCACACTTTGTTGCAGTAGCTCTCATCATCGTCTTCCTCTTCCCTTCAGTCCACTTCTGCCCACTTGTTGGAAATGAAAAGGAAACTGCTCATATTTCCACACTTTGTCAAGGCACTACTGCTCTCCCTTTCAGTTTGATCTGGTTTCTTTTTGAATGACTTCAATTCAACAGTGTTAAAGATCTCCTTTGAACGTTGAACACGCAGCTTTCGTATCTTCTTTCCTTTCGGCTGACAAAGGAATTAAGTTCCATATTGCGAATTCACTACTGCTGTCAAGAGAAGATCTCATGAATAACTTATATTCTGACATGGTTTGTTAGAAGAAATATATGTAGATTTCTACTCTACGTTCTGATGTCTGGACTTTTAATGAAAGTTGAAGCTTTCGATAAGAAATACTAGACGTTCTGATGTCCAATGGAAAAGGATTTAATTTTTTTAACTAAAAATACAAAACAATGACGGCTTCTAAATAATTAAAAATATTTGCACATGGACAGACAATTTGTACTTTTATAAACTAAAAGGATGTTGAATATTTCTATCATCCCTTCTTCACAATGACTTCAATTTTGTCATCGATTTAAGACTTTGCCAATTAAGACGGCTCGAGCAGACTCAGTGATGACTTTCAATAATTATAAATGATGAGGATTGAGCATTCTAGGATAGACACGTGGTACAGGGGAAGCTACATGACAGGGTTCATTGAAGCTAAGCATCGGGATCGTACCATAACCGCCTCGGGAGAGTAGATCAAGGCCTCGCAGTCAGACCAATTGGTCAGGCTCCCGAGACTATCTCGGGAGAACAAACGCCCGATGTCAGGCCGGGCGGTCGAGCTCCCGAGACTACCTCGGGAGGACAGATGCCCGAGGTCATGTTAGGCCTCAGGCTCCCGAGACCACCTCGGGAGGACAAACGCCCGAGGTCTTGCCGTGCTTCAGGTTCTCGAGACCCTCTCGATAAAATAAATAAAGACCCCGAGACCAACTCGAAAGAGTAGAGCCTAAAGATCCAAACATCGGATAGCCCGATTTCAAGTAACCATCCCTCTTTCCAGAACAGGAAAGTCATCGGATAATTATCGAATAATTATTGGATAATTATTGTCCGCTATATGCGGCAATTAAAGTCTTAATGATCGCAGCGGCCGTTATCAAGTGATATCTAGTAACCGATAATTAAGGGACATGGAGGAGAACGTGGGACACGTGTGATCGCAGCCTCAGGTATAAAAGGTACTTCGGCACCCAGGTAAAGGGATCTTCTTTTCCGAACTTAAGACAATTCTTAATTTCCTCGTCCTCCTCCTAATTCGCATTCCTGACTTGAGCGTCGGAGTGGGCTCCGTCGGAAAACCTTCCTGTATGTTCCCATTAACGCTCGTGTTACTCTCGCACGACGCGATCGTCCTCTCCCCGTCACTGTCCTCGTGAGTTATGCCTTGATGATCGTCATCCGCGTCGTTCCTTCCGGAACCATAAACATTATGAAAACAAGCCAAATTTCTTCAGAAGAAAAAAAATATCAATGAAATTATAATTATTTATATATAATAATAATAATAATAAACTTATATATTGTGAAGATAAGCTGGTGCTAGATTCTTTTGGATCTAAAGGATCTAGCAATTATCTCAACTTTTTTTTGAAAAGCATGCCTTTGAAATATAAAAATAAACTCCTAGCAAGTTTATCTTCAAATTGGGCCTACTGCAAAAGAAGTCAAGGCCGCCCTCATCTCTATAACTCTATAAATAGATAAGAATGGCTGAATGGAGTTCATATAACTTCATACCGTAGTTAATTGAATAGCTAGTGTAGTGCAATAGGGATTGATGGGAAAGATGGCTCATTGTAGAATAGTTATGAACAATAATGGATCTCTCCGCTTTGTTGCAGTACCTCTCATCATCTTCCTCATCGCCTCTGCCTTCTTGCCACTGGCCACCGAAGCAACAGTTAGCTCTGGTGCCTTAGACCCTAACAAACGTTAGTAATATATATATCCCAATCATTTTAAAATGCTTTACGTTGATTAATTTGTTTCCCAACTGAATTAATTAGTGTTATAAGTGCTATTTAATTATGCCTTCCTATCCTAGCTAGTTCTGCCTTGTGACTAACTGTTAGCCTTCAACTGGGCGTTGCAGCTGTATGCTACACCAAGAGTGGCCAACCATACAACTGTCCAAGTGCTCGCGATCCTTCAGGTACTTGTGTTGCAAGAGGGCACATATATCATGATTGCATATGGTTATGTCTTAATTACTTTGCAAGAACATTTTATTTGATGATTACCTTCTTGCTCGTCCATGCTTAATTAATTAGTCTTCTAGCTTTTATGTTTAAATTAATTAACTTCCTATTGGTGTTGCAGGGCGGCCATGCGACAAAAACTACTACCACTGTCGGCCTCCAGTACATCCATGAGATCTCTCATCGCATACATATGAATAAAGAGGGAATTAAAACAGATGTGAAGACGAATATAATTAACATCCCTCTCCTCGAGATCACTAGTCTTACATGTATGGATCTAGCTGCATGTGGCATCTATATAAAATAAAATAATGTTGAGGGAAGTCTCAATTTGCATATGTAATGCATGGTTTTCTACGATCATCTATATTGATAAATATATATAAAAATTATTTATCTAACTATCGAGTTACCATTTGCAAACAGTCTATCATGTTTGATGTATGTATATATTTGGTTGAACATGTGAATAGGGAAAAGGTTAGGTTGAACATGTGAATAGGGAAAAGGTGGAGAAGAAAAAGACTATTCTGTAAGGGTTTAAGCAAAAAAAAAGTGTAATCACCACTTAGCGGCTTCCTGGCCCAAGCCCATAGGAATCCAGAGGGAGGCATACCACGATTATCACTGGTGTGGTGAGGCATCTGGGGTCGAGCGGATTAAAGCCAGCAGACCAGGGTTTTATCTCCGTGCACAACTGGTGACGCTCGAACCTGTGATCCCGAAGCAAACGGCCAGGCGCCTTACCATCCGATCCAGCCCGTGGGGGCTATTCTGCAAGGGTTTAAGCTCCTATATAAGGAGGGAGCAAAAGAGAGAGTGCTACTCCTATATGAGGCAACAAAAGAGAGAGAGCAAGTATATATACGTAGCAAGCTTTCATCGTCGTTCCCTTAAACCTTCTCTCCATTGTACATTTTCGCTCGCCATGAACAATCAATACGTTTGGTTGTATACGTGGTTCTACATACCGTTATATCCTAAAAAATAAACGTTCATCAAATATAATCTCGAAACACAATCAGAGATACGTAGTTCTACGTACCGTTATATCCTGGAAAACTGGAAAATAAACGTTCATCATTTATAATCTCGAAACACAATTAAAATACATGGTTCTACGTACCGTTATATCCTGGAAAACTGAAAAATTTAGGGGGTGTTTGGTAGTTTTTTTTTCATTTTCATTTTCTGTAGAAAATGCAGTTTTCTGGAAAACGTATTTGGTTTGAATTTTCCAGTCTTGTTTTCCAGAAAAAGATATAACATTTTCTGGAAAATTAAAAATGAAAGAAAGTCATTTTCCAAAAAAATAAAAAAATATATTTTTTGAAAAATAAAAATAAAAAATAGAGAAACCAAACGTATATAATCTCGAAACACAATTTCAGAAGGAAAAGTTTTTTTTCGTGGTGCCCTAAAAGCCACCGTCGACCCCTCCCTTCCGCCCCAATCTTTTTTTTATTCCTCCCCCGAACACGCCGATGCTTCCCCTCTCCACTGATCGCCACCTTCTTCTCATCACCGGCGCCGATTCGCCCCTGTCCCACCTCAATCGACGCCGATCTCCTATCGTGGGCCACTGTCCCTTTTCTGGCGAGCCATACTCCGTGCGAGCAACCGAGGCTGGCAACCAATGCCGATGTTCCTTAATCGCGCGCGTCGCACACCTCAGCGTGGCGTCGCTACTGCGCTCCCCTACCATAATCGTCGGTCTCCTTGGGCATCGCCTCTTTTTTGCACCACAGTCGACGCCGCCCTAGTCACTGTCGGAGTACCGATCTGCCGCTGTCCTCGCTCGCTGTCCTTGCTCGTGTGCTGGCTACAGCTGATCCGCAACGATCGCCGATTGTTCTTCGAGTCTCTGCCAAACCGCCGGAGAAGAGGTAAAGTTATGTATGTTGATGTTTGGGCGATTGGTGTTTTTGATAGCAATTTAGTTGTGCTAGCTGTTTGATTTATGCAATTGCTGGCTATTGTGCTAGCTGTTTGATTCATGAGGAGATCGTTTGTTTTGAGGAATACTTTTGTGTGCTCCATGTAGTTTTAGATTTGGAATTTGGTTGATCGGTAGAAGCTTGGATGGAGATGATATATTGTTGTGTGCATGCTTGGGGCTGAAAACTTTGCGCCTGTTTGGGATGAGGATATATGTTTAGCGTACTTTTGATTTTGGGTTGTGTGGATCTACCGTGAGTTTCAATTGGGGTTTGGTTTATTTTGATGACCCTTGTGCTATGTGACACTTAGGAATTGGTTTATTGATTGGATTGTATTGTAGATGGAGTTTTGATTTGGTTTTGATACAAGGCAAATTTCTTCAGAAAAAGGGAAAAAATGCCAATGAAATTATATATATATATATTTCAAAGATTGTGAATCTAGCGATTTTCTCAACTTTAAAAAAAATGCTTTTGGAAAAAGAAATAAAAAAACACCTACCAAGCTTATCTTTAAATTTGGCCAACTGCAAAACAAGTCAAGAACACCTTCAACTGATCTCTAACTCTATAAACAGATAAGAATGGAGCAGGGCGGAGCCATCCTTGGGCTAGGAAACCCTTTTGTCTTCTATGTCATTTTCTGTTTGTCTTCTATACTTGATTTCAAATGTAATATTCACGTATAAATGAAATATATTCATCTTCTTTACCTGGTCGCCCGTATGTTGCGTGTCCTTTTTCACCTCTTCTCCCGTATAGACTTTTTTACCCATGCAAGATCTAACATTAGGGGAGAGACGAGAACTTACTGTGTGGCTAATCGTCTGCGCGGGCAAGGACAGGACTCGACCTGTTCAACACTTCGCCCAGGCCGATATATCTTTGGTGTCGTCAGCAACTGTAGATGATATAAGTCCAAGTTATTCCCGACAGCGGTTCCTCAGCGCTATGCTCAAGTTTACTCGTCTCTGGTTGGGCATCCTCATCACCGCGATCAGGTCTACAAATCTCGGGCATCCTCGGCACCACGAGATGGTAAAGACATTGCTTGCTTTTGGTCGGCCATCCTTGGCACCACGGCCAGGTCTACTCGTCTTGGGCATCCTCAGCACCACGAGGCGGCAGAGATTTAGGCTACCCCTGGTCGGACATCCTCGGCACCACGACCAGATCTATACATCTCGGGCATCCTCGGCACCACGAGATGGTAAGATCTTCGCCTTTTCCTGGTCGGGCATCCTGGCACCACGACCAGGTCTACACATCTCGGGCATCCTCGGCACCACGAGATGATAAGATCTTCGTCTTTTCTGGTCGGGCATCCTCGCACCATGACTAGGTTACTCATCTGGCATCCTCGCGCCACAGATGGTAGTTTTACTCCTGTCGGCATCCTCGACCACGTCAGGTCTACACATCTCGCATCCTCGGCACCACGAGATGGTAAGATCTTCGTCATTTCCTAGTCGGGCAACCTCGGCACCACGACTAAGTCTACTCATCTCGTGCATTCTCAGCGCCACGAGATGGTAGGGTTTTTAGGCTACTCTTGGTCGGGCATTCTCGACACCACGATCAGGTCTATACATCTCGGGCATCCTCGGCATAACGGCCAGGTCTACTCGTCTTGCGCATCCTCGGCACCACGGCCAGGTCTACTCGTCTTGGGCATCCTCGGCACCACAAGACGGTAGGATTTTTAGCTCCTCCTGACCGAGCATCCTCGGCACCACGGCTAGGCCTACTCATCTCAGGCACCGCGAGATAGCAGGATCTTCAGCTCTTCCTGGTCGGGCATCCTCAGCACAACGGCCAAGTCTACTCGTCTCGGGCATCCTCGGCACCACGAGACAGTAGGATCTTCTTAGCTCTTACATCGGGTCTTGATGTGGCGTTTTGTTTGTTTCTTTTATTACTGGAACTGCAATGAAGTACAAACATACATACAAATACATATATTGCCCATAAGGCTCACCGAGTACGATACAGCTGGAGGTGATTTGCATATCAGGACCTCTCCAGCTTTTTGCCTTCATCATCTTGTAGATACTAATTACCTCCGATGAGCTTTCTGACAAAGATGTAAGGGATGCTCTATTGAGGCTCGAGCTTTCCAGGATCGCCGACCGGCTTGATTCTCTTCCAGATCTTATCTCCGACTTGAAATGTTCGGGCGCTCACTCAGCGATTGTACACTTGCTGTATACGCTGCCAATATGCAATTAGTCGAGTAGCTACCTTATCTTGCATTTTTGTTATCAGGTCCAGGTCGATTAGCCGTTCCTGATCATTGACATCCTTGTTGCAGTGTTGCGTCGGACGGACTCATCGCCTATCTCCACCGGAATTACCGCTTCCGCTCCATACACCAGATTGAAAGGATTCTGACTTGTTCCTTCTTTGGGAGTAGTGCGGTACGACCATAGGATGCTCGAGGGTACTTTGACCCAACTGCCTCCGACGTGGTCCAACTTTATCTTCAGCCCTCTAATAATCTCCAGTTGACTACTTCTGCTTGGCCAT
Organism: Boesenbergia rotunda; assembly: GCA_024364735.1. NCBI lineage: Eukaryota > Viridiplantae > Streptophyta > Magnoliopsida > Zingiberales > Zingiberaceae > Boesenbergia > Boesenbergia rotunda. Next base: position 62,869 of record JAGFNQ010003006.1, on the reverse strand, counting down.
TGTCTTGGGGATATGCGACTGAAGTGAAGGCTTGGTGAATACCTAGTCCTTCACACCACTCTCTGAGTTTACGCCCTACAAACTGTCTGTCATTATCCGACACCAACTTGTAAGGAATGTCGTACCTGCAAACTATATCTCTCCACATGATTTTCATCACCGAGGCCTCCATGATGTGCACAAGTGGTTCAGCTTCAACCCACTTGGAGAAGTAGCCGACCATCACTAACAGGAACTTCTTCCGCTAAGGGTCGATTGGAAAAGTACCCATAATGTCCATTCTCCACTGATCGAAGGAGCACAAGACAGTGGAGACTCTGAGTAGCTCGGTCGGGTGATGAGTGATATGCTGATGCTTTTGACAGGCTTCGCATCCGACCACGAATTTGACGGCATCTGCCTGCAGCGTGGGCCAAAAATATCCAGCCAAAATAATCTTCCTAGCCATGGATCTTTCCCCGATATGGCTTCCACATATGTCTTCGTGAATTTCTCGCATGATGTAGTCGACTTCCCCCGGACCAATACACTTGAGTAGAGGTCGGGCAAAGGATCTCTTATATAATTGATCCCCGACTAGCGTAAACCTTACAACCCTGCAATAAAAGAGTAGACATTCCTTATCACCTGCTGCCATAGCTCCACTGCGTAAGAACTCCACATAGGACTTTCTCCAATCAGGTAATACAGTGTCAATGACTTCCTCTTCAATTTGGGTCATGACTCCTTCCGAAACACTAGGCTCTTACAGCGTCCATAATGTAATAGAGCTAGCCAATTTGGTTAGCTCATCCGCCTTGACATTATCAGCTCGGAATATCTTCTTTGTAGACACTCATTCTTAATTTCGAATTCGTCTTTTATCTACTAAGCTACAAGCTGAGAATCTGAGTGTATGATAACCCGAGAAGCTCCCACTTGGCCGCTTGGAGCCCCGTTAGGATCGCTCCAGTGGCTTATATAGGATGGGGAGCTCAGCGAGGTATGCTTTTAAATTCGTAAAAGCTTTCTCGCACTTATCATCTCAATCGAACTTGACAGCCTCCTCAGAATTTTGAAGAATGGCAAAGTTCTGTCTGCAGATCTGGAGATGAACCGGGACAGCTCCGTAATCCTGCCATTCAGCCGTTATACGTCTTTGAAATTGTGATTTCTCCGAGTTAGCCTCAATCCCCCTTTTCATCACCATGTGCCCGAGGAACCGACCACTCTTCACCCCAAACAAATACTTAACGAGGTTCAGTTTCAGCTTGTTGGCTGTCAAGGTGGCGAATGTTTCTTCTAGGCCGGTTGTCATGTCCTTCCCCTTCTCAGTCTTGACCAGTATATCATCTACATATACCTTAATGTTCCTCATGATCTGGTGGCGGATGACCTTGTCTATCATTCGCTGATAGGTTGCTCCGGCATTATGCAACCCGAACAACATGACATTGTAACAGTAAGTGTCATCGGCCGTCACGAAACTGACCTTCTCTTGGTCTTCCTGAGCAAGGGGAACCTAGTGGTGTCCTTGATATGCGTCCAACATTGAAATGAAATCACAATCAAAGGTAGAATCCACTAGCTGATCAATGCGAGACAAGGGGTAATAGTTTTTAGGGCAGACTTTATTTAAATCACGGAAATCAATACAGACCCGTCATTTACCTCCGGGCTAAGGGACATGTACAACATTCGTCAACCAGCTCGGGAATTGAACTTCTCTTATGTGCCCGACCTTCAACAACTTTGCGACCTCCTCCCTAATCATCTTGTCTTGTTCGGGTGCAAAGTATCTTCGCCTCTGTTTCACTGGTCGGGCTCCAGGGGTTATATACAACCGATGTGTGGCCAAGGCAGGGGGACTCCCTTGATCTCTTCAGTAGCCCATGAAACACGCCCCGATGGTCCATTAAGCAGCTAACAAACGGCTTCTCAGCTATGGCGTCAGATCGACAGCAATCCTGGTAATTCCTCCAGCTTGTTGAGGATGGATTTGGACCTCTCGCTTTCGACCTCCCAGTATTCTTCTTTAGGCCCTTCTTCTTCTCGAGGATTGGCCAAGTCGATTTGCAACACCTCATGCGTTCTCGGGTTCCAGTGGGCTTCTGTTCTAACCTCCCCACTATAGCATCGCCAGGAAGCCAATTGATCTCCCTTGACCTCAGCTACCTGTCTGTCCACCGGGAATTTAATCTTCTGGTGGTAGACTGAGACCACCTTCTGGAATAGGCTGAGCGCCGGACGCCCCAAGATGGCGTTGTAGGACGATGGGGCATCTATGATCATGAAGGGTGTCCTCCTCGTCCTCTCCAGTGTGTCATCCCCCAGTGATAAAGACAGGGAGATCTACCCTATCGGCTGTACTCTGTACCCGGTGAAGTCGAAGAGCGGGGTGGCGATCGGATGTAGCTCATCCTCATCGATCTGCATTTGGTCTAGAGCCGCCTTGTATAGGTTATTGACAGAGCTACCTGTATCTACAAAGACACGCTTAACCTCGTAATTAGCTATTCTGGCGAGGATTACCAGGGCATCTTCATGGGGGCTTCCACATCCTCCAGATCGTCAGGGTCGAATGAAATAATCGAGCCCTAGCGCTTTCTCTGCTTGTCCCAATGGCGTAGTTCTCCAGCCGGTGTATGGGCCTTTGTTGTCCGATGAGAATCTTCTCCAGTCAGCCCTCCTGAGATTACTCCCACGTGGCCCGATGGAGGTCCGCGCGCCGGAGCTTTGCCCTTCTTGGGATCTCTTTCAGGGGAGATAGATTGGTGGGGTACTATCTCTCGACTCCTTCCCCTTGAACGTGACCAAGATCGACGCCTGGATCTGTCTTTCCCCAATTGTCGTCGATGAGGGTAACGACTTCGGCGAGGGGATCGCCGTCATACCCCGCTTTGTTCCACCATTTGCGAGGCTTGGCATCTGCGTCCTTAGACCTCCTCTTCTTCAAGGTATAGCACTCCTCTATAGAGTGCGTTGTACTGTCGTGGAAGTCGCAGTACTTCTTCGGTGGTTCAAGTTCCGCGGTGTTGACCGCCTTCACCAACCTCTTCTTACCGACCCAGTGATCTTTCCCGGAGCGAGGATCTTTTGCCCGAGCTGGTGTGGGTGGTTCTCTCCTCTTGGATCGTACCAAGATCTGGATAAAGGCTCCCGCTGAATCCTTACGGTGGGCGTGATGCACCTCTTCGATGTTGATGTGCTTGACCGACTGCCCCAATAATTCGTTGAAGTTGGACAGTTCTACACCAACTACCGAAAGAAATCGCTTTCGGAGAGTCCTTGCATGAATGCGCTGATGAGAATCTCCGAAGTAGCAGTTAGCACGTCTTGAGCCACCCAATTGAACCGCTGGATATAGTCCTTTAGCGGTTCTTTAATCTTCTGCTTGAGGGCGAACAGATTTAACACCGTCTTCTAGTATCGCCGGCTGCTGGCGATGTAGTGCAGGAAGACGGTTCTAAACTCTAGAAAGGAGTTTATTGACTTTTGGGGCAGTCTCTGAAACCATTCTGGGTGGCCCCTGATAAAGTGTTTAAGAACACTCGGCACTTCACACCATCTGTGTACTGGTGTAACAAAGCCGCGTTCTTGAACTTACAGACGTGGTTCTCTGGATCCGTCTTCCCATCATAGTCAACAATTCCTGGACCACGAAATTACTTAGGTCTGGGATCCGCTATGATATCCGGAGAAAAAGGGGTAGACGGAGACTTCATGAGGGCTTTGGAGGTCTCAATTTTCCCTGGCCCCTCCTCTTGTCGTAAGGCGCTAGAGGCGGCAGAATGCACCTTTTTCATTTCACCTAAGGAATCTCGCCAGGGCACTGGAGTTGTCATTGTCAGTCCCGCCAGTGACGAGATGGATCTTCGATTTCGGTGATTCGAGGTTGACATCCTTGGGATTTCGGCCTGCACTGAAATTGCTCGTCATGAGGCGGCTTGCTCGATCTGGTGTTGCTCCAGTGCCCCTTTGACGACGTTGGCGACTAAACGATCCAACTCTTCCCTTGTCAGGATGATTGGTTGTCCCTCTAGGTCTGCCATCATAGTGCTCCTTCTGGTGCTTTGATGCTTCCCACAGATGGCGCCAAACTTGTTCCGGAAGCGAACAATACGGATGACGAGTCACCAAAGCGCAGCCCACGAAGACGGTGACGGGAAGAGGATGTCAACGCCCTGCGAGATTAACACGAGCGTTAAAGGGAACATTAAGGTCTTAATTGTCGTGCATTGCAGACAATATACCTGAGGTCTTGGTCACACATGTCCCCACGTTCTCCTCCATGTCCCTTAATCATCGGCTACTTGATAGATATCCTATCTTTTGGTAGCGGTCGCTGCGATCATTAAGGTCTTAATTGTCGTGCATTGCAAACAATAATTATCCGATAATTTTTCTGTTCTGGAAAGAGGGACGGTTACTTGAAGTCGGACTTTCTGACTCCTATGTTGATTATTGGGCTCCACTCTCCCGGGTCAATCTCGGAGTCTCATCTCCCAAGCTGACCTCAGGATCTTCATTCATTTTTCCGAGATAGTCTCGGGAGCCCGATACCCGATTTGACCTCGGGGGCTTTCCTCCATTCTCCCGAGGTAGTCTCGGGAGCCCGATTACCAATTTGACCTCGGCACTCTGATCCATTTTTCCGAGATAGTCTTTGTCTGACCTCGGAGCTCTAGTTCGGCGGACTGACCACGTAGCTTTCCTGAACCACACGTTCACCTTGGGATGTTCCTATCAATCTTCATCCAAATCTATCACATAACAATGAATCGGTCCCAATGGGCCAATGCCGTCCCGTTAAGAGCCAAATCAGGCTGATCATATTGGGTCGGACCCAATATGTCCCATTTTTTATCATATTGGGTCCTAAGCCAATTTGCGTCCAAGATCTAAGGTTGTCATGTCAAGCGTGTGAGCCCAATGGGCCTATTTTTATAATGAATTTTTTGAATTATTTTTTAAAATAATATTAATATTTTTATATTTTAAATAAGCATGCTAAATTAAGCCCATTGTTGACTCGGCGTCGTTAGGACATTGCTGATCAGAGAGACTTCACGTGCTCTCCTTCTCAGCAGTTACGATATTGCATCTTTCACGGCCGAAAGGAAAGAAGATTCTCAGCAGTCGTGATATCGCATTCAAAGATAGGGTTGACGAATGGAGCTAAGTTTAGTTTTGTGACATTCAAATTTATTTGATAAAATAATTAGGTCAAATCAAATCGAATAAAAAATCAATCAAACGGTTGAAATAGTTATTCAAGTTTGATTTCTATTTTGCAAACTCAAGTTTGCATGTTTTAAATTTGACTTAAACTTAATTCGTTTTGATATTTTTATACTTTTAAATTTATTTGATCGGTTGTTATGTTTGATAATATACATTTATTTGAAATTTATTTATTTATTTATTAGGTTAATAAAAATTTTACTGATCAATATAATTTACAAATTTTAAAGTTCGTAAAGATTATTCATTAATAATTCATCATCTTTGTCCATGAACATTAATAAAAAAATTAATATAAATATTTTTAAATTTATTTATTTAATTTAACAAATAATTCAAATTTATTTATTTAATTAATTTATATATATTAAATGAATATAAATAATTAACAATCAAATTTTGACACGAATATTCGAAGAAGAAAACGAAAGGCACAGCGGTGTTTTTAAGCGTGGAAATAATTGCACTTTCGTTATCAATTCCAACCCTCTTTGACTTGGTCAGTTGACTCTAGATTTATTGATTTTGTTCTTATCAATTTGGTCTGTTGGTGAACCTAGCTTCATAATTTGTCTCCCCAAGAAACACTGAAGCTTTTATTCTAGAAATAACATATTTTTTCCTAAAATTTAATATTTGTGGAGCACTCCTATCAATAGAGACCAGACAGAAGAATTCAGCCAAGAAAAATAATAACACCGTTGCACTAGAATATATAGAATTTATGTTTATCTAATGCTTTATTAAATTTTAAGATTTATATTAATTATTTGAATCTAGCCTGTGCCATTATTTTATAATCGAAATCTTAGAATATAAATGGGATATACTTTTTTTTTTTGTCATGTTATGTATTAATACTGTACGTACATATTCATAAATCTAAAATATAGATTGATCAGGCGTTATTTTCTTGACCCTTATTGAATGTGCAGACTGTAGAGTATCATTAATTGTTTTAAAAAATTTACACATGCATGTATGCATCAAACATTCAGCGCTATTTGCAAATTGTTCCTCAATATCCAGATAGGTAGTCTTTACATGTAAGTTTATTATTATTATTATATATATATAATTATAATTTCATTGATATATTTTTTCTTTCTTCTGAAGAAATTTGGCTTGTTTTCAGAATGTTTATAATTATTGAAAAGTCATCACCAAGTCTGCTCGACCCGTCTTAATTGGCAAAGTCTTAAATGGATGACAAAATTGAAGTCATTGTGAAGAAGGGATGATAGAAATATTCAACATCCTTTTAGTTTATAAAAGTACAAACTGTCTGTCCATATGCAAATATTTTTAATTATTTAGAAGCCGTCATTGTTTTGTATTTTTAATTATTTAGAAGCCGTCATTGTTTTGTATTTTTAGTTAAAAAAAATTAAATCCTTTTCCATTGGACATTAGAACGTCTAGTATTTCTTATCGAAAGCTTCAACTTTCATTAAAAGTCCAGACATCAGAACGTAGAGTAGAAATCTACATATATTTCTTCTAACAAACTGTGTCAGAATTAATATAAGTTATTCATGAGATCTTCTCTTGACAGCAGTAGTGAATTCGCAATATGGAACTTCCTTTGTCAGCCGAAAGGACAGAAGATACGAAAGCTGCGTGTTCAACGTTCAAAGGAGATCTTTAACACTGTTGAATTGAAGTTATTCAAAAAGAAACCAGATCAAACTGAAAGGGAGAGCAGTAGTGCCTTGACAATGTGTGGAAATATGAGCAGTTTCCTTTTCATTTCCAACAAGTGGACAGAAGTGGACTGAAGGGAAGAGGAAGAGGAAGATGATGATGAGAGGTACTGCAACAAAGTGGAGATCCAACATTCCTGCCACCAGGAATGTTAAAATTTCATTGTTATTTTTTTTTCATTTTCAGAAAAAATGTTTATAATGATTAAAAAGATCATCAATGAGTAGTTCTGGTTGAATCGTCGTATTCTGCAAAGACTTAAATCAATGACAAAATTGAAGTCTATGTGAAGAACTGGCCATGGAAATATTCAGCATCATTTTAATTAGTTTATAAAATTACAAATTATATATATATATATATATGAATTTTGTACGAGTATTTTTAATTATTTAGAAGCTATGGATGTCTAGTTTTGTTAGTCGTATTCTTTATTTGGAGGTGGGAGATAATCTCTGCTCGGTACAAGAGTCAAAAAATTAAATTCTACTATTGAAATTAATCTTCAAGTTTGATTAAAAGACCAGATATCAGAAGATAGACTAGAAATCTACATATTTATATTCTCTAAAAGGTTGGTTTGTATTAATGTTAAAGATGTCAGAAGCTAGCTAGTAGTTTCAATATTATCTATTGAAATTATTTAATTATTTATATTTTTCTTCCAAATGGTATATTACTTTAGTACTGCTGTGATGCTTATTGGTATATTTGAATGATAGTTTTCCTTAAATACTGAATATACTTGATAATTAACCTTCCTTTTGGGGTTTAATTACTGTGTTAAATAAATAAATGACAAACTATTTTCTTAATCCTTCTTAACCTTCCTGGCAGCCGAAAGGAAGGAAACATGAAGCTTCGTGTTCCTCGTTCAAAGTAGATCTTTGGATTGACAATGTGGAATCAAAGTCATTCAAGAGAAACCAAAAACTGAAAGGGAGAGCGGTCAGTGTCTTGACGACAAACCACCAAAAACTTTGGCTTCACATTTATTAATGTAAAAACAAAGTGATTCCCTCACGTTGATATCGATGATTGACAATTGACTATTCAAATATCTATAGCTACACAATGGAGTTTATGTTTCTATTAGATTTTAGAGATTATATATAGTATTTAAAGCTTTTGTTATCATGTCACTGTTAGAGCACTCATAGAGCTGGAATATGTCATTTTTAGTCAAACTGTCACATTTATTCCATATATATAATCTTAATTTAAAATATAGACTCATGCTTAATTTATTTTATTTTTAAACCGGTGGACTTTAAATAATTTAATTTTATATAGTAATTTTGATCATCTACACTTAAAAATAAATCTCTCTATGAATGTGCCCCTTCCTCCTCTAGAGTAATTAGATAATATCTTTTTTATTCAATTTTGAACAATTAATTTAGACAATATCTTTCTTATTCAATTTTGAACAATTTAAGTGTATGTATATAGAAGTCTCGATCAAAATTATTATATGAACTTAAATTGTCCAAAACTCAAATATGAATTTGAACGTAGTGCTTGTTGGCACATTTAGAAAACTCTGATTAATTTGGATAGTTTTATTGAATTGATAATTATCCTGTCGCGAAGTGAGGTGAAAGTTCCAAAGATGAGATAGTCTCCCGAGTGCCACGAGCTCTGCTGACTTGGCTTCGACCTGTGATAAGATGGCGGTTAGCAAACCCGCCGGGATTTTCCCCGGTCAGACCCTCCGACGGTCAAGTCAGTATCCACAGAAAATATAGTGGAACAAAGGAAATGCAAGAGAGTAAAGTAGAGGGCGATTGCGCATACTTGCGAAATGAGGAGGGGAGGGGCTTATATAGCCGGGGGAGCTGACAACTCATGTCCGTGTCAACGAGACAGGGGTGTGGTGCTTGTCAGCTCGTAGGAGAGCACCTAGAGGTACCGCGGCATGGCGTGGGGTGCTCGGATGGTACAACCGTATCGAGTCGGCAGGATAACCGCGAGGTGTGTTATAAATGGGTAAGGCGTGTATTACCCCAACGTCATGGTCGTACTTCGGATGCACTGATGTAGGGCGGCGTAGGGGAGAGCTGGTCCGGAGACTAGGTACCGACCGGCGAGTCCGAATGTTATGGACCGGGTCGAGTCATGTCCAGGGAGCGTGGGCTCCACGCGTCCGACTGGGAGCTAAGAGACCTGAGGTACGTCCTGAGTCGGGGGTTTGTTGAGTTATGTCTGTCTTGTCATGTTTCGGGTCTATTAGTTATCCGGCCGATGGGGTACTGAGGACTAAATCGCCCGACCCGCCCTCGGTCGGGAAAATGGACTTGGGGGGACCGAGTTAGGGGGTGCTCGAGCTCGGCCCGCCCGATCCCAACCGGGGTCGGTCGGTTAGTGCTTCGGGAGGGTTCCTGGCTCGGGAACTCCTCGGGTGAGGCCTTCACCGACCCTTCTGCTGGGTCTTTATGGTGCCAGGTTAGCTGGCTGAGCTGGCCAAGCTATCCGTAAGTAAGGCCGGGATCACTTTCTTTCGGAGGTTAATTACAACGCACATAAAAAATAAATAACAGATTATTTTGTTAAAGGAAAGAAATTAAACATGAGGCTGCGCGTGTTCCACGTTCAAGGAAGGATTGGCTTTGCCTCCGGGGCTATGGTGAAGCGGTAGGACGATTAGTCACTATATTAGGCATCCGTAGTTCGATCCTCAACTATGACGTATTTACAGAAATTTTTTCTCCAAATAAACACGAATCCTGAGACGCTGGTCTTCTAGACCGCCACTCCGATGCTTCTTAATTTATCCTGACGGAATCTTTAAGGAAGGATTGGCTTTACGTTAAATTGTGGAACCCAATTGATTCAAGAGAAACCAGAAAGAAACTGAAAGGGAGAGCAGTCATTAATGTCTTGACAAACTGTGGAAACGGCTGCATTTTTCTTGAGACACTCCTTGGTTTTGTCTAGTCAAACCATCCAAAACTGTCAATTCATATTTATTGTAAAAATAAAGTAATCTTCTCAAAAATTAAATATTTGTGGAGCAATTTTTTTAATTTATATTATTTCAAGCTGTTGATGTCATTAATACCATTGTCAGAATTAGAAATAGAAGACAAATTAATTGTATATAGATGACATTTTTTTGTAAGTATCGTTCGAACCAGTGGGATGAATAATTTCGATCATTTTTCATTGTTCATTTTTGAATGCGTATGTACTACATTCTGATTTTATTAAATATCTACCTCCTTGGGTTAATCAATCCAAGAGTGCACTTTAATTATCACTCCCACGATAAAGGTTTTTTCTTTTAATTTGGAAACTTTCTAAAGGTGAAGTAATTTCATACAAATTTGTACTTACAAAAATATAACCAATAAAACAACTACCATTATAAAAGAAATCAAAAATTGTTTTATAATGAAGAATTTTACTTTGCTAATTCCTTTTTTTTACTGTGAATTATCTTTTAATATGGGAAATACAACAACATTCTCTCCAAATCCTCAAGAATTGATAGGCAACAATCTTCTTCGAATCCCCTTTATATAGATATTATTCACTTATTATCGTCTCGTAATCAATTGACCTTACTCATTAATCGATTGTAACATTAGATCTGACCATTCACGGGTCTTTTTGCTAAACAATCAATTGATGAATCATTCCAATTGATTGTTGGATGTTAATCGATTTGACATCCTTCTATTTATTCGAAAAAAATACTATCAATTGATTGTCTCAATCAATTATTGTAAATCAATCAATTATCTGAATCAATTATTGTAAGATAATCAATTATCTCAATCGATTTCGATCCCTTTGTTCATTACTCATCTTCTACCAATCAAGTGTTTTGGATAAATTGATTGTCCAACCCTAATCCAAATTTGAGATTTACAAATTAATTATCACCTTTTATCTATCGATGAATAATTCTAAATTTAATCTTTTCCCAATTAAATTTATATTCTATATGATGTTTAATTGACCTTAATTTATTAAGATTTTTATATTCTACGTTCAGATAAGTAAGAGAAGTACGACCGTGAAAAAGTGTGAAAATATCCGCACTTAATTTCCTCGTTGAATTGTCTCCGCATACCACCACCACTATCACTTAATTTCCTCCAGAATTTTGGGATGTCGGGTTTTTAGATTGTTTATCATGAACATTTTTTAATTTATCCTGATGATCGATAGAAAATTTTTTGAAGCCGAGTCGATCATCCCAAATTCATCTATTACTTAATCCAAAAACATATTTATTATAAAAATTAAGTGGTTTCTGTACATTGACATCGATATATATTTGACAATGGAGTTTATGTTTCTATTCGATTTTAGATATTATATTATATTATTTAAAACTTTTGTTATAGAAGACGAACACTTCATTTTTGGTAAACTGTCACATATAAAATGAATTCCATATAATCTAAATTTAAAAATATCGACTTTAATAGTATTTGTTTTATAATATTAAATAATTTAAATTTATATAGTAATTTTGATCATCTGCACTTAAATATAAATCTTAGGTACATGGAGATTTTACTCGTTAGTGACAGAAATAAAAATTAATCTCTATATTAAGGAAATTCAGTCTCCAATATAGTAATTAAATTTAATGCAGTCGTTGTATCAGAAAACACACCGTCCCATCTTTATTTATCCCTAATTTAGTCGTCCTTAATTTTGTGACCGGATTAATTATCGTCTCTAAATTAGAATTAGTGACTGAATTATTAGGTCATTATTTAATGATCCCTTTTAATTCGGTCGATAATTTATGGATCAAATTTTAATCCAGTCCGGTCGCTAAAATAGCGATCAACATAATTCAATTGGCAATATCAAAACAACCGTGTTACCTGTCCGTTACTTTCTTCTTAAACTAGTGATGGAATATAATTCCATCGATCGAATTTAATTTCGGGCTATTTTAGGGATCGAATTAAATCCGAGCGCTAAAATTTATGACCGATTTAAATTTCAATACCTAAAATAATAACCAAAATAAATTCGATCACTAATTAGCGACCGTTATAATTCGGTCCAAATTAAAAATTCAATCGTTAAGTTAGACTGAATTTATTCCGGTCGCTATTGTAGAGTTTTTTTTTCACAATATCTTTCTTATTCAATTTTGAACCATCTGAATGTATGTAAAAAATTTTGATCAAAATTATTACATTAACTTAAATTGTCCAAAACCAGTTGCATATATATATATATATATATATATATATATATATATATATATATATATATATATATATATATATATATATATATATATTACCAAAAATATAGCATGTGCCCAATTACTCAATCCCAAATATGAATATCTGTTTTGTTCTCCGATTGAACTCTCTTTAAGTACTATTCAGTTAATTAAAAGGGGTACCTTTTAAATTTCATCCTTTTTATTTGTTGAGATAAAATTACGTAGAATTACAGTATGTTAATACTATAGAAATTGAGAAAAAAAATAATCGAGAAAAATAAAATGTAAAATTATAAAATTATAAATAAATAATTAAAATATATACAATCTAACACCTTCTCAAATTCACGATGCTACAGGAAGAATCGAGAGTTTATCAAACAAAAGGAAGTGCAAAGTTGAGTGAATCTTGGTAAACATATTAGTTATCTGCAGTGAGGAAGAAATAAAAAAATAGTGTGATAGTGTCAAGCTGTAAATGATGATGAGTGAAATGATAATCAATCTCAATAAACTTTATTTTCACATGAAAAATAATATTATGAGTAATCTGAATGATACTTTGATTATCACAATGAAAAATAATAAATTGTTAAAGAAAATTTTTGACAATATATATATATATATAACGGTAGGCGTACATGCGTTACATATTTGCATTAATTAATTTATTTTACTTCATCATCGCCATTAACAACAACATAATAATAAGACATATTCATCTGAATATATATATATATATATATATATATAGAGAGAGAGAGCTACGAATCTCATGGAGATCTAGGTATGCTCCTCTTTCATTCACATCTACTGTAATTAGGCTCGCAGTTTATCGATTCGTCTAGTGCATACATGCATGAGAGACTTCATGGAGTCGGAGGCCTACAATTTCTGTAATAAGAGCATCCTCTGCCTGCTGCAACACCAATAGAAAGTTAATTAATTTCACATAAAAACAGAGAGAAGGCTAAATAATTAAGCATGAATGACTAGAAACTAATTATCAAATGTCTTTTGAAGCAAAACTTACTTGAAGGAGGTGTGACGCAATTGTATGCTTGGCCGTTCTTGCTATGGCATACAGCTGCAACGCTCAGTTGAAGGGTAACAGTTAGTAACAGGGCAAATTAAACAAGAATTAAGCCACAACTAGCACTGACACTAATTAATCCATGTCGAAAACAAATTAATTAACGTAAAGCATTAGTTTTAATTAAAATGATTCTGATTACTAACGTTTGTTAGGGTCTAAGGCTCGGTGGCCAGGGTCGTCGTCAGCTGTTGCTCCGACGGTCGGCGGCAAGAAGGCAGAAGTGACGAGGAAGATGATGAGAGGAACTGCAATGAAGTGGAGAGATCCATCGTTCCTGGTTATTCTACAAGGAATCATCGCCTTTCCCATAATCCTACTGCAGTACTGCACTAGCTAACTAGCTTGCTACTCAATAAACTACTGGATGAAGTTACATATATAAGTACTCTATAATTCTCGTCTATTTATAGAGTCGGGGAAGGAGGGGGGTCGTCATAGCAACAGGATACATTTCAAGATAAGCTTCGGTTTCGTTGTCTCTGGATAAGCCTCAACTTAAACCTCATTTAGGACCTGGAGCTACGAAAATATGTTTATGGGAGTTTTTTTTTTAAAAAAAAATTGAGATTATTGCTAGAATATATCCTTTTAGACCCTGATTGCAGTGATTAGGAATCTAGCACCAACACAGCTTTAAAAATTTTTAAGTTTCATTTTTTTTGTAATTAATCTAGCGTATATTTTAGACTTAATAAGTTGTATAATACTTTTTTAATATTATAAATAAAATTATTATAATTTTAATAATCTTTTTTCATTTTCAAAGAAGGTATATATCCAATTATTGCCATGGGCGGTGATAGGAGTGTAATCAAACTCAACCGAACTGAATAGTAATAGGTTTGAGCTCGCTTTGATTTTTCCCTAAGTTCGATCTTAGTTCGATTCGAACTTTAATTCTTAAGCTCGAGCTTGGTTCGTAATAAAATTAAGAGCAATAATATACAGCATGAATTTGTAACATAAAACCCAACATGAATGACGTGACACTTTTTATATACACATCCGATTACCACTTGGACACCAACGGCGGCCTCCGGCCGCCGCCCCAAACAAAACTATACCCTGGGGGGCATAGTGAACCCGTCGGGGATCGCTATAATTAAAATGTCACGTCATTCATGTTGGGTTTCATGCTACAAATTCTTGTTACATATCATTTTCTAAAATTAAATAGTTCGGGAACCACTCGAGTTCGATTTGAAAATAACTCATTAAAAGTTAAACGATTTTAATTGAACTCAACTCACATATTCAAGCTCGAGTTCGAGCTAGCTCATGAAAATCACCAGTAGAACATGAAAATCAACTGCAGAACATAAAATTTACTTATAGAAATGAATATATAGCATTCAGAATGAAAGCCACGAGAATCCAATTAATATAAAATTAAACAACTTAAAACGGCATGTTAACGTCTGAATTGCAAATAACACTAAATAGTTCTTAACAATATATAACTTGAAAATTAAAGCCAATAAACAGTACATAAATGGTAAGGAAATTAACAAAATTCAACTAAAATTTCGACTGCCAATTCAATTAACCTTTCTTTTAATCTTCCTACTACCAAACAGACAAAAGCAGAAATAGTTAATATAAGATATTTGAATGATAAGAAAAATTTTAAAAGGATAAATGAGTAGAGTTTTCAATGTGTTACATCAAATTACATAGCAAAATCATAAGATTAAATGAAGATTTTATAAATATCACTTAAAGGGCGATAATAAAGGCAAGATCTAAGTCAATTAAATCTCATCTCTGGCTTTTTCTTTTACATATAAATACATGAGTTATGATAATATCTCAGTTAAAAATTTAATTGTCAATCGATGACACGTCTAACGTCGGATCATCATTCGGATACCGTCAACAACCTCCGGTCGCCGTCCCGAACCAAACTATATCCTGGAAGCACGGTGAACCAGTCAAGGATCGCCACAATTACCATCTTACATCATTCACCGTCGATCTTGACGTGTTCACCGTTGCAAGTGATCCCGACGGGTTCACCGTCCTCCCAAGGTATAGTTTAATTTAGGACGACGATCGAAGGCTTCCGGTGGTGTCCGATCGATGATCAAACGTCGGATGTGCTGCCGATTGACGATTAAATTTTTTACCGAGCCATTTTCACACTGAAAATATATGAAAAAGATCATAAGTTTATAAGATAAAAAAATATCTCTATTGACATAAAATATTTTGAATAGAGCTTAAAAATAAATTCATGAGATCGTAGACCTAAAATAGACAATATCATACCATTATAAAAATATATAAATTCTTTTGATTATAATACATATAACAGTAAGTCAACAATTAATTAAATAAGATATTTAATACTCACCTTTAATTTTCTCTTAATTCCATAATGAACACGCAACCAATTGGATGCACAAAGTAATACTTGGACTGTATATCTTCCAAAGAAGCCCAATGAGGATCAATTATCCTACCACCGATACAAAAAGCTGATTCAGAAGCCATACCCCACCACCGACACTAAAAGTTGGTTCAGAAGCCATTACCCTACCATTGGCACTAAAAGTTGATTAGAAGCTACCGTAGTTATCGGAATTGATACTACATCACAAGTCATTTTTGATATGATCTTGTTATTAATTCTCCACCATGGCAATACATCATAGTCAGTTTCATTTTCACAAATAACACACTCTTTGTCAAAGTACACATTAAATTCAACATTTTTAATACAATTAGAAAATTATGCCCTTACTTTATGATAGACGGTATATATTATATGACATGGTTACAATTTAAATAAATACTAAATCCTTCTACACTAATGCAGTATAAAGTAAATCGGTTGTCTCTTACAAGGAATATAAACAATGTATAACAAATCTTAGGTTGTAATTTTTTCCGAACATGAGATTTGGGTTTTGAGTTCCAAGACTACTAATTGAAAAACAAGGCAAGTAATGAAAATCTATTCCAACTTAAACTACAATTGCACGCGAATTAAAGAAAAACAACATCGAGAAAACATTTAATGAAACAAAACTAGAGGATGTAGCAAAATCTAAACTAATCTAATCTAATTGTGTTCAAATGAAGGGCACAAACATAATGGATTTGAAACTAACGAGCAACGTAAACAATTAACTAAAGGAATTAACAAACTAAAACCTAACTACTCAAAGAAACATTCCACCGAACACCTAGCAAGCGTCATCCGATCAAACCCTATGTATATGAAATCTAAAACATGAGAACTTGAATTCAATTACAATCAATCATCCATATGCTAACACAAACAATCAATGCATCAAGGAGGTAAATGATCAACACAAACATCAAAGGATCAAATCTGGATAGAGGGTTGATCGGAGATGATGATGCGTTGTGGCCAGATCTGATCGGAGAAGCTGGGGATGGATCTTGCTGTCCAGATCGAAGCAGAGGGAGCTCAAGATTGTCCAGATCGAAGCAGAGCTATTAATCGCCAGGTGGAAAGGCTATGGAAGCTCAAGATTGGAATCCGGAATAGGAGGGAATCCCCTTCCTCCTCCGCCAATCTCAATGAGAGGAGTGAACGCGACAATGAATGGCGTCTGATGATGTGTAGGACGTGGGTTGGAGAAGTGATGTCGCCGAGATAGGAACCCCTTTCCTCGGTACGGTCGGCGATCGGAACAGGGAACCGTTGACTCCCATCATCCTATTTAGGATGATAATGGGTGGGATTTGAATTACGATAAGGTAAGTATTCAGTTAAAATCGAACTGAACCGAATCGAATAGATCGAAAATCGAATAAATCGAAATTTTTCAACAAAACTGAATCAACCGAATTTCTTAATAAAAATCGAAAAAACCGAACCGATAAAATATCGGTTAATTCGATTTTTAACCGATTTAACCGAACTTTTAAAATTTTATTCGATTTTAATTAAAAAATCAAGATTTTATTTAATTTAATTATATTTTTAAATAAAAATAATTAAATTAATATTCTTATTCGGTTTATTCGGTTTAACCGAATTACAAAATTGAAAACCGAAAACCGAACCGAATTAACCGAAAACCGAACCGAATTTCGAAAAAAACCCGAAAACCGAATTAACCGAACCGAATTCCAAAATTCGGTCGGTTCGGTTCGGTTAATTCGGTTTTTTCAAATTTTTGCTCACCCCTAATAGGATTTTATACCCTTCTTATTCATCCATATTTATTATATTCACCTCCATATCTATCGGATATTTAACTTTTATACTCGTTCACATATTCGTCGGAGGATCGGATATCCATATCATATCCATCATCCTATTACTATCAATTATTTTCTTTTTATTTTTTGAAAAAAAAATTATTTCAATGCACATGTTTGCTCTTCCTCATATTGTGCTCTTTCAATTTAGTGAGCATTTTTCATGGAAAAGAAGATGCAATATATATTGGTGATCGAATAAAGATACCAATTAAGTTTTTTTTCAAAGTGGGAAGCGGACTAAAGTTTTTTCTTTCCCAATAAAAATAAGACATATATATATATATATATATATATTTATATATATATATATCGGGTAGAAGTTTATCACATCCGCCTCCATACCTATACCCAAATACCTAATTACTATAATCGGGTCTAAAAATTACCTCCATATCCTCCTCTATTCAAATCGGATGTCAGATTTCTATCAGATTCTGGAGAAATTGTCATCCCTACCTCTGTGGCATTCTCTTTTGAATCTCCGCTGTCCAATCTAGATCTGAAATCAACGGTTGATAATCACAGATCTGATCCAAGGTTGGGATGAGTTCAGGTCTTGATCCAAGTCTCCAAATCTTGATCAATTGCAGGATCTATTCTCTCTTAACTTATATGAACGAGATCTTTGATAGATGGTATCTTGAATGGGTGGTCCAAATTGATCCAGATCTTTGTCTCCTCATTTAAACCTAAATTTAAGTTCACTTTGGTCTGATTTGATTCATGTCCATAATCCCTTGAATGTCTACAAATGTCACATTCAAATAATAGCATTAAATATCATAAAATAAAAATATCACAAATTAAAGATGAATTGCATTAAAATTCAAAATGAATCCAAACTCATAAAATGTTTTTAAAATGTGAATTTACACAGACGAGAGGATTAAAAGCGTGAATATGGGAACATAAATAACATTACAAAATGATAGTTGTCACTTTACCTTCACCTTTTCCTCTCCGATTTAAATTATTTCAATCAATAGAACAACCTCTTTCAGTTTCATTTTAAACATTGCTTCCCCCGGGCTATGGTATAGCGGTAAGGTCATTAGTTGTTAATCCATGCATCGCGGTTCGATCCCCAGCTATGGCGTATTTTGCAGGAATTTTTCCTCCAAATGGGGCGCGAATCCTGGGCCGCTGGGCTTCTAGACTGGCCACCGCGAGCGCTTCCCGATTTACCCTGGTGACCGGTGGGAAACTTCCGTGGGGCCGGGCCGGTCACCCCAGGTTCAATTTGTCTGCTGCCTGGCTCATCATTTTTTTTTATGTCTATGAGCGTGCCCCCGGGGCTATGGTGCAGCGGTAAGATCACTAGTTGTTAACTCAGGCATTTGCGGTTTGATCCCCAGCTACGGCGCATTTTGCAGGAATTTTTCCTCCAAATGGGCCCGAACCCTGGGACGCTGGACTTCTAGACTGACCACCGCGAGCGCTTCCCGATTTACCCTGGTGACCGGTGGGAAACTTTTGTGGGGCCGAGCCGGTCACCCCAGGTTTAATTTGTCTGCTGCCTGGTTCATCATTTTTTTTTATGTCTATGAGCGTCAATATTCAATCTCCGGAGTTATAGTACAAGGGTAAGATGACTGGTCATTATCTTAGGCATTCACGGTTTGATCCCTAGCTACGTCATATTTTGTAGGAATTTTTCTCCAAATGAGGCGCGAACCTGACATCTATGGTTCGATCTCTAGCTACGTCGTATTTTACAGGAATTTTTCCTCCAAATGGGACGCGAACCTTGGGGCGCTGAGCTTCTAGACCGTCCACCGCGAGCGCTTCCCGATTTACTCTGGTGATCGATGGAAAATTTTCGTAGAACCGAGCCGGTCATCCCAGGTTTGTCTGCTACCTGGTCCAACATTTTTTATGAGCTTCAATATTGTTTCGGGTCTATGGTGCAGTAGAAAGGCGACTAGTTGTCATCTCAAATATCCGTGGCTAGAACCTCAGCTATAGCATATTTTGCAAAAAAAAAATTCTCCAAATAGGGCTCGAACCCTGAGACGCTCGGTTTCTGAACCGCTCACTGCGAGCACTTCCCGATTTACCTTGACGATCGATTAAAAATTTTCGTGGTCCGATCGAATTCGACATTACCCAACCTCGTTAATCATTTTTTTTATGAGCTTCAATACTCATTGTAAAACTTACACAATGTCTCATAAATCATAGATATATGCTCAATTCTATCACCTACAATAGATCTTTGAAAAAGATCATTCAATAAACTTCATCTTATTTCTTAGATCTAACACTACTACTACAAAAATCAATAAATTGTAATCACCCAATATTTATCAAATTTAGCCTTCATCTTGGTAGTCATTTGTGCTATAAAACTTCATCTGCACTTGCTTCATTTAACAATTTTTTTATGATATTGAATTCAGTAAGGAATAAGCTAGAAGTAGGATATTCACTTCCCAAAATGAGATAAATTACTTAACTAAATTACTCAAGAAATGAACAAACAGAACAAACTTTCTTCCAACCCCCCTCACTTAGCAAAAAAAAAGCATAAGCTACATCCCCTCCTGCATATTTAGGAAAAAAAACGTCTTTGAACTATCAAGAATCAGATAACATGCAAATTGTTGCATTCCACCTCGTGCAACAATCCAAAACAAGTATTTATGAAAATAATTTTAATTGTTTTAATATTTCACTAAATATATTAACATTAGCATATGAGACAACTATGTGTTTCATGCTTTCACACACATTGAAAACATATCGTGAATCTTAGATAACCCATCTTGCACTGAAAGATTCAAAATATGTGCGCAACATCTTCATGAAATAATTTGCTATTGAGAGGAATATTATTTTTATAGGAGACAAGTGACAATCATATACGAAACCTTCTAATCTGACTTCCCTAAATCAGCAGTCAAACTAACTATTGGTGCTTGGATGGCTAGAGAGGGGGGGTGAATGTAGCCAGACACAGAAATTTGAACTCTTTGAAAAACTATTGCACTTTGATGGTTAGCAGCGGAAGCAAAGCAAACAGAAAGAAATAAAGACAGAAACAGAAAGTCACAAACTCTAACACGAGGATGTACAAGGTTCGGGGATAACTTGCCCCTACTCCTTGGCGTGCTCGTGAGGTGGGCAATCCCTTGATCGTCGGCAGATCAAGCCCTGAAAATCTGGATAATCGAATCCTCCTTCTCGGTGGAGAAACCTTTCCACACAATGTCTCAACAGAAGGATGAAAATACAGCACAGAGATAAAGGGAGCTTACAGAGCACGAAGGAGACAGTTTATAAAGCACTACTCACAACACAGCAAGATCCTGGCAAGAGCCTTCACTCAGCTCTTCCTTTTGGCGGTGTCTGCCTGCTAATCGCAAACTTCTCCACTGGCTCCGAGCTCTCAATATTTCAAAGTATCAGAGTGTATGCAAAAGCTTCAAGACTCAGAGTGATTGGGGATGAAGAGTTGTTGCAAGAAGAGATCAAGAGACCCTTCTCTTCTTCGCCGGCCAACACTTAACCTGCTGCCACCAGACGCTCCTTTGCAGCTCCCAGCTGCTCATCTGCAACTGCCCCAACTACGCTGACCTCTCATGGACTCCCTGAACTCTCCTCAGCCGAGCCCCAGTCAGCATCTCAGCTGTTGCCAGTAGCGCAGTCGTCCGTTGAAACCTGAGAAGAGGAAAACGTCCAAACCTGCTAACAGAAAGTCCCCAGTTGACTCTCCTTGAGTAATCCTGAGTTACCTGCACACTTAGCAGTTATTTAGCACAGCAAATCAACAGAGAATCGATTATCAGAAGATCAGAGCAGATATCAGTAGTGTTCAGAAGGAAATCAGAGCGCGATCAGAAGTCTGACAGCGTATTTGAATTAAAGCTGTCAGCTACTGATCGGTCCACAGACCGATCAAAGAGGACCCTGATCGGTCACCAGACCGATCAGGGTAAGCCCTGAACGATCAAGCTCCAACCTGATCGGTCCACAGTGAAAAACTGGGAATCACGAACATCTTGTGATCGGCCACACTGACCGATCACAGATCATGGATCGGTCACCGGACCGATCCAACACTTGCTGGAGGAATTCCAGCTCTCGCAGGCCAAACCCTCTGATCGGTCTGGTGACCGATCAGGCCACTCCCTGACCGATCAGGTGCCATCCTGATCGGTCGGGATGAGGTATTCGCGATATTTGATCGATCTGAGGGACCGATCAAGGTTTATCCCATAAACCTACATATCTCTCTCTGATCGTTCACCAGAACGATCAGAAGACAAACAGAAGCCAAACAAAATGCTTCTGTTCTCTCCCTGATCGGTCACCAGACCGATCAGACGTTCTTGGTTCGGTCACCAAACCGATCCACAACAGAGAGTTCGTGCCAACTCCCTGATCGGTCACCAGACCGATCCAGTTACTCCCAATTCAACTCTAAGTCAAGAGAACGACTCCCTAGCCTTCTCTGACTCGTGCTTAGTCCCCCGGACCAAGACTTCGTGCCCAACTTCACTCAACGGGACTTCATTCAACCTAGCTTCACTCGCTAGGACCTGGCTTCACTTACCAGGATTTCGGTCACCTGGCTTCACTCACCGAGATTTCAAGTCACCCGACTTCACTCACCGGGGTTTCCAATCACCTGGCTTCACTCACCAGGACTCGGCTTCACTCACCGGGGTTTCCAATCACCCGGCTTCACTCACCGGGACCCAGCTTCACTCACCGGGAGTCGTGCCCAGTCCCTGACCAGGACTTAAACCAGACTCATCTTATTAACCTAAACTAAAGTCGGTGTCAACACCAAAACAACAATCTGGGTCAGACTGCACAACACTAACCCTATTCACATTTTTTAATGATGTCATTGTAGGATCGATGCACGTGAGAGGGGGGGTGAATCACGTGACTTTTTAAAAAATTAAATCAGAGTGCTTTAAAAAGCGTGCACAGCGGAAATGAAAGAGACGAAAAACAAACACACAAACACGAACGATTTTTACTTCGTTCGGAGCCTTCGGCGACTCCTACTCGAAGGCCCAGGTCCCTCGGACATTTCCGTTGGGCAATCTACTAAAACTCTCTATCGGTCAACCCCGATAGAGTAGGCGAGTACAAATGAATTGAAAGTGTGACAACCCCACACTTTCAAGTAATTAAGTGCAATAAAGTATTAAAAGAAATTCTTCTTTTTACCGACGTCCGGAGTAGGTCGACTCTTTCGGGGCAGCGGGACGTCGTCGGCTCGAAGTGTAGCGTTTCCGGAGCAAGGCGCGAGCGTAGAAGAACTTGAAAGCTTTAGAAGAAGTGTCGTTTTTGAACCTTGGTCGAGGGGCTCTATTTATAGCCCTGGGGGCGCCCGAAACGTCCGGGGCGCCCCTCTGCGTGGCTGCCGATCCGCAGCCCTCTCGGTCAAGCACTTGATCTCTTTATCTTCGGGATCACCTTTGACTGGGGCGCCCGACGCGCGCGGGGCGCCCGATTTGACCGGTCAAAGCCTCATCTCCTTGGCTTCGCGAGGGCGAGCTTCGGCAGCTGGCAGTGAGGTGGCACAGGGGGCGCCCGCGACATGAGGGGCGCCCGACGCGCGCGGCTGTCGGGGCGTTTACCTCTCTGCTGACTTTGGGTTGACTCTGGGGCGCCCGACACATCCGGGGCACCCTGCTCAGCTACGGCCTCACTCCTTTGAGGCTCTCTGAGCTGCAGAATCATAGTCCTTCGGTCCTGCATCCAGGGTTAGTCCAAAACAAGGCTAGCACAATTTTATATGGACTAAAATAAGATACAATTCTAAGTTAATTAGATCCTGTCTCCCAGACCAGGATCTAACCAGGACTCAACTTAGATCACCTAAATGGGTCTAAGTTGGACCGCGCCTAAAGTCCAAGATTGGACTCGTCCTCACTGGGTCGCTCCTCCAGTGACTTACCTCACTTACCCTTTGTGCAGCTCAACCTGACTTCTTGACCCACCAGGACTTCCTGCCAAGGCTCAACCACCTTGGTCTTCCTGCCAAGTCTCAACCAACTTGGTCTTCAGCCAGTTGTCAGGTCCCGCGGACCCAACTGGACTTCCCGCCAGGACTCAACCATCCTGGACTTCAGCCTGGTGTCTGGTCCTAAGTCTTTCAACCCTGCACACTTAGTAAAGAGGTTAAATACCAACAACAACCCTAACTTTAACCACTTTGTCATACATCAAAACCCGAGTTTGACCGTTAGTGCAAACTGCACCAACAATCTCCCCCTTTTTGATGTAATGACAACCTAGGTTAAAGTTAGAGAAAAAACTTGCAGATACATGCAAGTAAATAAGCATGAAGGTACATGGTGCAAAATTAAGTAGCAAACAGAATTTTCTAAGCTTTAACCCTACTCTCCCCCTTTGTCATTCATCAAAAAAAATACGTATATTAAGTTACGGAGAGTCGAATCCAAAGCTAAGTGATAGGGAATACTAGACTTAGGCAAAATAGATTAAGTAAGATAAAATAGCCTAAGTGAAAGAAGACTCCCCCTAAATCAATTTTTCAAAACTAACAAATAGTTTTCAACAACATTATTTTTAAATGAATTAGAAATATTTTCAAAGTTTAAAAGGAGATTTGCAAGACCCAAAAATACGGATTTTTCAATGCTAAATAGGAATTGCAAGGAACTATTTATAAGCATAATAACTTTTAAGGGAGTAGAAATATAGGCTAAGTGTTAGAAAAAAAATTAGTCTTAAATTTATTAACTTAGCTTAAAAAAAATTTCTTTTAAAATTTTTTTTTTTTCAGAAAATATAATATCAATCTTAAAAAAAATTTTAGGGATCAATATTTATCAAAATTTTCAAATGTGTTTTGTTAAAAATGACATTTTGCAAAAGTATTTTGACCTCAACTCCCCCTGGACCAAGTAATGATTGTGGTCCCTTTTCATATGTCTAACTCTAGTTACTGACTAACTATCTAGATGATAGTAGTGTTCACTGAGTTAGTCAAGTCAAGTAATAATGTCTAGCTCAGCGTTTAGGGCAAGACTACTTGACTTGATCACTGTAACGTTGGTATTTTACGCCCAGACTTACTGTGATGCACTGACTTTAAGCATTCGGAAGTCCAGGCAGAGTCCTATGCATCTCACAACCGTTCTATGTTTTTGCAAACACAAACAAGTTAATCTTATGTGTTTTGTGAGATGCGGCTACCTAATACTATAGTTAAAATATTCCTAAATTTTTTTGTCCCTTTGAGATACCTGAATATCCTTTTAACTAGGGTTAGATGTGATTCTTTAGCACATGTTTGATACCTAGCACACATACTAACTGCAAAGAGAATATCAGGTCGACTTGCAGTTAGGTAAAGTAAGCTACCTATAGCACTTCTATAATACTTAAGGTCAACAGGTTTGCCATTTGTGTCACTATCTATAGTTTGATTGGTAGCCATAGGTGTCTTAATTTCTTTAGCACTATCCATTCCAAATTTTCTAAGTAATTCTTTAGTGTATTTTTGTTGATAGACAAAAGTACCCTCACTAGTCTGTTTTATTTGTAGCCCTAAAAAGAAAGTTAATTGACCTACTAAACTCATTTCAAATTCAGTTTCCATTATCTTTGTGAAATCTTGTAAAAAGTCAGAGTTGGTTGAGCCAAATACTATATCATCTACATATACTTGGGCTACAAAAATATCATTTTTTAGGGTTTTGACAAATAGTGTTGGGTCAATTTTGCCTTGGTTAAAACCTTTTGAAACTAAGTAGTTAGACAGTCTTTCATACCAGGCCCTAGGTGCTTGCTTAAGTCCATATAGGGCTTTCTTAAGTCTAAAGACATAGTCAGGGTGTTCTAAGCTTTCAAAACCAGGAGGTTGACCTACATAAACCTCTTCTTTAATTAGGCCATTTAGGAAGGCTGACTTAACATCCATTTGATAAAGCTTAAATCCCTTATGGGCTGCATAACTTAAGAGCATTCTAATGGATTCAAGCCTGGCTACAGGGGCATAGGTTTCATCATAATCAAGACCTTCTACTTGGCTAAACCCCTTAGCTACTAGCCTAGCCTTATTCCTAACTGTTTCTCCTTGTTCGTTAAGTTTATTCCTAAAGACCCATTTAGTTTCAATAAATTTCTTGCCTTTAGGTAGGGGTACTAAGTCCCAGACTTGACTACGTTCAAATTGGGCTAACTCTTCCTGCATGACTATGATCCAATCAGGGTCAAGTAAAGACTCTTCTATAGACTTGGGTTCAATTTTTGAAATCAAGGTAATTTGACTAAGGTTCCTAAAAGCTGATCTAGTCTGAACCCTTAGTTCTGGATTACCTAAGATTTGATTAGTTGGGTGGTCGGAGCTAACTCGTACAGTTCTGGGTTGGTTAGGTTCAGTTTCAGGTGTGGGTTCAGTTAGATCATCGTTTTGGTCCTCAATTGGCCTTTCATCAGGGTCAGTACTGGATCTAACAAAGTCAATTGGTTGGTAGGTGGTTTGATCAGAGTTATTTGGGTCAGATTTTTCATCAAATTTTACATTTGTAGTTTCTTCAATTTTTAGGGTAGTCTTGTTATAAACTCTATAGGCTCTACTGGTAAGGGAATAACCTACAAAGATACCTTCCTCAACCTTAGAAGTAAATTTTCCTAAGTGTTCTCTAGTATTTAAGATATAGACTTTACATCCAAATACTTTAAGGTATTTAATGTTAGGTTGTTTGTTATAATAGATTTCAAAAGAGGTCTTTCCTAGGTTTTTAATTAGAGTTATTCTATTTTGTACATAACAAGCTGTACTAACAGCCTCAGCCCAAAGGTATTTAGGTAAGTTGTATTCATTAAGCATTGTTCTAGCTGCTTCTTGTAGTGTTCTATTTTTTCTTTCTACAATTCCATTTTGTTGAGGTGTTTTAGGGCAAGAGAATTCGTGATGGTAGCCTTTTTCTAGACAAAATTGATTAAATTTATGATTTTTGAATTCTCCGCCATTATCGCTCCTAAATCTTTTGATTTTAACCCCCTTTTCATTTTCCGTTAATTTACAAAATTGAGTGAGTGTATTAAAAGTTTCATCTTTATTTTTTAAGAATTTTACCCAGGTAAATCTTGAATAGTCATCGATAATTACTAGGCAGTATAGGTTCCCATTAATTGATTTAACCCCATGTGAGTCAAATAGGTCTAGGTGAATTAATTCCAGAATTGACTTGGTTTGAGTTTGATTAGTTGGTTTGTGGGTTGACCTAGTTTGTTTTCCTTGTTGACAAGCATTACATAAGGTTGACTCAAGGTTAGATAACTTTGGTAGGCCTCTAACTAAACCATTTAGTTTAGGTAGTTTTCTGAAGTGAGTATGTGAAAGTCTCCTATGCCAGAGCCAAGTCTCATCCTTATGGGTTAAGAGGCAATTTTCTAAGGGACAGGTTAACTTAATTTCATAAATGTTATTGTGCCTAAGTCCTCTAAGTGTGATGTTTGGGTTGTCATTGTGTTTGATCAGACATTCATTGGATCGGAACCTAACCTTATAACCAGTGTCACACAATTGGCTAATGCTTAGTAAATTGAAGTTGAAATTTTCAACAAGTAATACATTTGTTATTATGAAATCAGACTCAAGTTCAATATTGCCTAGGCCAATTACCTTAAGTTTACCATTGTTTCCAAAAGCAACGGTCCCTAGTCTTTTGTACTTGAGTTCTGTAAATTTTGTGGGATCCCCAGTCATGTGTCTGGAGCATCCACTGTCAATGATCCATTTGTTTTCCTACAGTTAAGTAAAAAGTTTTAAACCTTAGGTTGAGTTTTTTTTTTGAAAAAATCTAAAAAGATTTAAACACTTGAGTTTGAATTTTAAATTTGAGTTATGTTAAGTTTGACTTTGAATTTGATTTTAATTTGAATTTTAATTTTAATTTTAATTTGAATTTTAACTTGAATTTGAATTTGAATTTGAATTTGAATTTTAATTTGAATTTTAATTTGAATTTTAATTTTAATTTTAATTTGAATTTTAATTTTAATTTGAATTTGAATTTTAATTTGAATTTTAATTTTAATTTGAATTTGAATTTTAATTTGAATTTTAATTTTAATTTGGATTTTAATTTTAATTTGAATTTGAATTTTAATTTGAATTTTAATTTTAATTTGAATTTGAATTTTAATTTGAATTTTAATTATCAATCAATAATTTAAATTTGGTTATCCTTATTCATCTCACTCGGTCTAAGTTATCAATCAAGGGAGTCCTATGATTTTGTGAGATGGTTTTGAGTTTGATTAGAAAAGTTAATTTGACCTTGTGTTAGATCCAAGTTTAACAAGTAGTAATTTAAAAGTACACTTCAATAATTGGCTTCCAGGCCATGGCGAGGCACAGTGGCCTTCTTTGGCCGAAGCCTTATTGGAGCAACAACCATTTTCTAGGCAAAGCCGCTTAAAGAAGTTGAACTTTTAACTTACTCATTGAAAACCTTGGTACTAAATAGTACAAGATTCAAATTAACTTTGAAGCTAATCCTAAGTGCCCACCTGGGCAGAGGCTGATTTTAAGGTGCCAACTAGTTTGGAGCCTCCCCCTAAATTGTAGACTGGGTGTCTAGGGTCAATGTAATGGATGTCCCTTTTTGGGACATAAAATTGATTCTGACCTACTTGCTTTGTTAGATAAGCTTTCGGAACCCACGCTTTTCGTTGATTTTTGCGGGGGTGGATAAAGGAGATAAAAGATCTTTGGTTCGATCTTGATTTATATCCTATCCCAGATTTGTTGTACATGCCCTTTTGTGATCCAAGAATAAGGTCAAGGTTCTTGGATCGGGTTGTGAAAGTTGCTAGTAGATCCTTAAGTTTTAGGACTTCACTCTTTAGGGTTAAGTTTTCAGTTTCAAGCTCAATTAATTTTTGATTTTGAGTTTGTTCAGTTAATGTTCTGGTATTAATTAATTGCTCCTTAAGGTCTTGATTTTCCTTAAGAAGCTGGTCATTTCTAGATTCAGTTTCAAGCAATTTTTTATTTAAAACAGAAATAATTTTAAAAAACTTTTCATTTACTGAATCTAAATATACCTTTGTAGAGCCGTCTGAAAATAGTCCGATCTCTTGGCTCGACTCGTATTCGGAATCCTCGTCTTGATCCGAGTCCGATTCTGGTCCGGTTGCCATCAGTGCGAGGTAGCTTGCGTTCTTTGGTTGTTCATCGTCGGAATCGTCCGAGCTTTCATCCCACGTGGCTTGAAGAGCCTTCTTCTTTTTGTTCTTTGTGGGTTGGTCCTCTTTCTGTTTAGCTCCTCTTTGGTAAGTCCGCACTGGAGGGTGTTCTGGGCTTTGAACTCGGTCTGAGCCTTTTTCTTCATTTCTGAGTTCCATCTGTCGGGCCTTAGTGGAGCATTATTTCCCTCATCCATTGGCGGTGTGTAGCCTGTTTGAACTGCAAACCACTGATCCATGTCGGTCTTCAGATACACCTCCATCCTTCTCTTCCAGTAGGGAAAGTCTTCCCCATTAAAGAGGGGAGGGCGAGCAGTGCTATAGCCTTCACCTTGGGCCATTTAACTTCTGTGCACACGAAATAAAAGTAGAAAAAATATCCCAAGACTGGGTCTTGGATTAGTAGTGCGGGAAATGATAAACTAACTAAAAGCAACTTGAACAGTGTTGCACCAGATTCAAGTAAAATCAAACGAACGGAAAAAAATAATCCAAATCTAGGCAACAATACCTAATTTAGATCAAGTGTAGCGAAAAACCAAAACTCGAAAAAAAACTGGATTTCCCCCGGCTCTTATGGCGGTTGCACCGATACAGAGCGTACCAGGCTCTGATACCACTTGTAGGATCGATGCACGTGAGAGGGGGGGTGAATCACGTGACTTTTTAAAAAATTAAATCAGAGTGCTTTAAAAAGCGTGCACAGCGGAAATGAAAGAGACGAAAAACAAACACACAAACACGAACGATTTTTACTTCGTTCGGAGCCTTCGGCGACTCCTACTCGAAGGCCCAGGTCCCTCGGACCTTTCCATTGGGCAATCTACTAAAACTCTCTATCGGTCAACCCCGATAGAGTAGGCGAGTACAAATGAATTGAAAGTGTGACAACCCCACACTTTCAAGTAATTAAGTGCAATAAAGTATTAAAAGAAATTCTTCTTTTTACCGACGTCCGGAGTAGGTCGACTCTTTCGGGGCAGCGGGACGTCGTCGGCTCGAAGTGTAGCGTTTCCGGAGCAAGGCGCGAGCGTAGAAGAACTTGAAAGCTTTAGAAGAAGTGTCGTTTTTGAACCTTGGTCGAGGGGCTCTATTTATAGCCCTGGGGGCGCCCGAAACGTCCGGGGCGCCCCTCTGCGTGGCTGCCGATCCGCAGCCCTCTCGGTCAAGCACTTGATCTCTTTATCTTCGGGATCACCTTTGACTGGGGCGCCCGACGCGCGCGGGGCGCCCGATTTGACCGGTCAAAGCCTCATCTCCTTGGCTTCGCGAGGGCGAGCTTCGGCAGCTGGCAGTGAGGTGGCACAGGGGGCGCCCGCGACATGAGGGGCGCCCGACGCGCGCGGCTGTCGGGGCGTTTACCTCTCTGCTGACTTTGGGTTGACTCTGGGGCGCCCGACACATCTGGGGCGCCCTGCTCAGCTACGGCCTCACTCCTTTGAGGCTCTCTGAGCTGCAGAATCATAGTCCTTCGGTCCTGCATCCAGGGTTAGTCCAAAACAAGGCTAGCACAATTTTATATGGACTAAAATAAGATACAATTCTAAGTTAATTAGATCCTGTCTCCCAGACCAGGATCTAACCAGGACTCAACTTAGATCACCTAAATGGGTCTAAGTTGGACCGCGCCTAAAGTCCAAGATTGGACTCGTCCTCACTGGGTCGCTCCTCCAGTGACTTACCTCACTTACCCTTTGTGCAGCTCTACCTGACTTCTTGACCCACCAGGACTTCCTGCCAAGGCTCAACCACCTTGGTCTTCCTGCCAAGTCTCAACCAACTTGGTCTTCAGCCAGTTGTCAGGTCCCGCGGACCCAACTGGACTTCCCGCCAGGACTCAACCATCCTGGACTTCAGCCTGGTGTCTGGTCCTAAGTCTTTCAACCCTGCACACTTAGTAAAGAGGTTAAATACCAACAACAACCCTAACTTTAACCACTTTGTCATACATCAAAACCCGAGTTTGACCGTTAGTGCAAACTGCACCAACAGTCATGACTTTTTCTTCTCAATTTAATAAGAAACTGTGCAATCTTTTATCATAGTAGCACGATTAATCTTCTGATAATATGGAGTAACAGTCCTCCCCAATAAATAGAATATTTTATATTTTGAGAAAAGGAATGACAGCTAAAGAATAATGATCATGTGGGAAAGAATCTAGACCCGACCTTGGGTCGGGTCCTGCCCGGACCCGGCTCGGGTCAACGGGTCGGGTGACCCGTTGATCCGGTTCGTCGGGCCGAACCGGAACCGGCCTGGCAGGATGCCGGGCCGGTTCCGGTTCGTGCAGCCAAAAATCGCGAATCGGCGGTTAACCGCCAGTTCCAACGGATGAGATCATTTGATCGTTTTTTGATCAATGACTATGATTTAGTAACTGTAATGATCCGAACTCTATAAATAGGGAGCGCATTTCATCATTTTCATACACAACACAACTTCTCTTCTCTCAATCTCTCATTCTCAAATCTTAAATCTTAACTTCTCTCCGTGTTCTTCATTTTTCGACGATAATGGAAGGAGGTCACGGAGCTTCATCATCTCGATCTTGGAGGGGAAAAGAAATAGCGTACGAGGATCCCAACCTTCAAATTCAATCCACCAATGATGAGACCGAGGTTCAGCCCCAACGCCCTCCGATCCCCGAAATGCAAGGAAGTACCGATGCGATTACTTCTAAGGTTCGGGAAAATCCTCCATTAAAATAATCTATTTTCACTAAACATTTTGAGAAGGTCACACTTCCGTCGGGAGAAATGCGTGCAAAATGCAAGCATTGCAATGCTTCTTAGAAATTCCAAGCCGGCGGCGGCTTTGGGTCGTTGAAACGAAGCACCCGACGAAATATGGCTTTGACCGCTCTCAAACACAATTATCTAGATTTTCTAGCAGTAGTAGTACTGATTCTGGTTTATTTTTATATTCGGATAATAAATTAAGAGAATCATTAGCTAAATTTGTTTCCGTAGAACATATTTCTTTTAGTTTTGGCTCTAAATGCACATTTGAAGTTTTTTGTAAAGAATTTCTTAATCCTGCTGCTAAACGTGTACCTTGGACTAAACTTACTCGTACAATTAAAAGATTAGTAAAACAAGGGAAAAAAATTTAATTGATGAATTTAATAAATTAAATAATAAAGTTTCTTTATGTTCCAATATTTGGAGTGATCATTGGCAAACTCATTCTTATATGGGTGTAACATGCCATTGGATTGATAACTCTTGGATCCTCCAAAAAAGATTGTTAGCTTATAGAGTTTTTGATGAATCACATACTGCTCATAACATTGCACAATTATTACACTTTATTTTAGAAGAATATGAATTGACTCAACAAATATTTTCAGTATCATTAGACAATGCTAGTTCTAATACCGCTTCTATAGTTGAACTAAAATCTATTTGTCAATCTGTTATTGGTGGTTTATTTTTTTCATATTCGTTGTGTATGCCATGTTTTAAATTTATGTGTTCAAGATGGATTAAAACTTTTACAATATTATATTCAACCAATGAGAACCGCAATTTCATACTTATGATCTCATCCATCTATGATGAAATAATAGGGTAGATTTTATAAATCTAATGGAATACGACCTAAAAAATTTCCACGTGATGTTCCAACACGTTGGAATTCAACATATCAATTATTACAAGATTCTTTTCAATATAAAGATTTATTATGTTTATTTTTTGCACAAAATAGTAATACTAATATACATTTATTTTCACAATAATGAAATATTTGTAATAATATTTGTGAAATTTTAAAAGTTTTTAACGATACAACTGAACAACTTTTCGGTGTTTATTATCCCACTGCTCATTTAATTTTAGTGAATTTTTGTAGTACAGTATTAATATTAAATGAACATGTAAATAATGAAGCTTTAACTTTATGTATATTGGTTATGAAAACTAAATGAGAAAAATATTTTTATTTTATTCCTGAAATTTATTTAATTGCATTTGCTTTAGATACTAGATTTAAATTAGAAGTTTTACAAGAAATGTTAACTTTATAATACGACGCTTTAATTCCTATTAAAGATTCTTTCTCTCCGGATCCAACTAATATTATATATAATATTAGAAATTATTTATATGATCTTTATAATCAATATTATGTTAAATATAAAACACAAACTAATATTTCTGAAATACAACAACCTACTACTACTAATTTAAAACTTACAAAAGCACAACTTTTATTAAAAGAATGGACGAAACGTCAATGAGGATCCTCAAGTTCCACACAGGAACTTGAGAATTATTTTATGACTTCTTTTGATTTTAATGAAGCAGATAGCGAAGACTTCGATATCTTGAGGTGGTGGTCACAGAAGGCTCAAAGCTTTCCCGTTCTCTCCGTGATCGCAAAAGAAATTTTAGCTTCTCCAGTGTCAACTGTTGCTGTGGAGCAGACATTCAGTGTCGGCGGCAACATATTAGATGAACGACGATCAACTATGTCTCCCGACTCATTGGAAGCTCAGGCATTACTTGATGATTGGACCAGAGCCGAGAAGCAAATGCAAGGAATGCAACTTTCAGAAGACGAAGTCGAAGAATTTGATACCGAAGGAACAAATACAACGAGAACGGGAGGAAATAGAAGTGAGTGAGAAAGAGTGAAAATGTAAATAATGTAAAATGGTAAAAATGTAAAAGAACTACGTGGGCTTTGATTCCCCTACACCCTAAGGGGATACATAGACAACTTATATAAGTTCAAGCTCTTTTTTAATAAAATTTATTTTTTTAATTAATTTTTAATTTTTAATTTTTTTAATATAATAATCTTGAACCGTGGCGAACCGTAAACCGGCGGTTCTGAACCGTGAACCATAACCGACTTGGGCGATTAAAGTTAAGGGTCGACTTCCGACGAACCGTCGAACCGACAATTCTGAACCGTCGAAACAGTCGAAACAAGAAGATATGGGATTTCAACTATTTAGAGAGAAAAAATCAACTATGCAATAAAGTAGCATGCATAAGCTAATAACATAACAAGAAGATATGGGATTTCAATTTTCATGCACAGGCAGTTATACATATATTTTTATCCTTTGATATTATGATTTA
Source organism: Boesenbergia rotunda (assembly GCA_024364735.1). Classification (NCBI taxonomy): domain Eukaryota; kingdom Viridiplantae; phylum Streptophyta; class Magnoliopsida; order Zingiberales; family Zingiberaceae; genus Boesenbergia; species Boesenbergia rotunda. The sequence continues at coordinate 29,124 of JAGFNQ010003006.1, read as the reverse complement.
ATCCGAATAAAAGTGAAACTGTCACTTCAGTAATTCTTTCATGCCGACCTATACTCTTCGAAATGGGATAAATCAAGGGGTATTTATCCTAGGCTCATAACTTAGTCTTTTTATGGAAAGATCAAACATCCAATAAAATATTTTATATCCGATAAAATATAAACGATTCAGGTAGATATCAACCGCGTACGTCAATGCGTGAAAGCTGGTATTATTTTGTAATGCTCAATCTTATAATGGCCAATTTGTTACCATTTTAAGAATATTATTCGATAATTTACCAAAAGATGTATCTAAAAATAGATATTTATCAAACGCTATATCATGATTTTATTTTTACCAAAAGGCACACTTAATAATAGTGAGCTTCCTCTTATACCCCTCCTATTATCTACTATCTTTCTCCTTTTCTCTCAGTAACAAATTTCGAGACGTCTGCAGATACTTTTTCAGACTTTTATTTTAAAATAATATATTATGAAATCGACGCTGAAAACGTTGTAAGGTAAACATCAAAAAAATATTTCAGTTAACAAATATCTCATCCAACGTGATTAAAAATATAAATAAATAATTTTATATTGATTAATAGAAATTAATATATAATATATTATATATATATATATATATATATATAATATTAATAAATATATTAATAATATTTAATAAATATATTAATATCTCATCCCATGCTCTTTATTAATAAATATATATAAATATATTAATATATTAATAATATATTAATATATAAAAAAATTTGAAAAAAAACGTTGGCTGAAAATTAAAAAAAAGAGCGTCTATTGATTTCAGGCCCACGCTGGGCCTGAAATCAATACTTTCAGGCTCAGCGTAGGCCTGAAATATTTTTATTTCAGGCCCAGCGTGGGCCTGAAATTTTTTATTTCAGACCCACATTGGGTCTGAAATTTTTGATTCAGGCCCGACGTGGACTCAAATTTTTTTCTATTTTAAAAATATATTAATATATAAAAAAAACCAATCAAAACACTTAATTTCAGATTCAAACACAGGGCCTGAAGTCATCTTAGGAGGGTCTGAAGTCAAATAACTTCAGATCCAATAAATAATTAATTTAATAAATAATAATTAAATATAAAAAATATTTTTAAAATTAAAAATTTTCAGTGCCCTGGGGCCTGAAGTCATCAGGCCCTCCATCATTGATATAAAAAAATTTTTTATAAAAAGGTTTAATATATAATTACATATTATATAGGAGTGGTTTGGTATATCAGTGAGTTTGGTGCCGAAACATCTAATAGGAGTGGTCTAGGAGATGAGATTTTGGGTGTCGAAACATCTAATCTTGCTGTATCACCAATGCTATAGTAGTGGTTTAGGTATATCAGTAAGTTTTGAGCAAAACTCACTGATGGACCTACCATATTTGGAATTCTGAAAACTCTATATCAGTAGACAGGGTTGAGCTAGGAGATGAGATTTTAGGTGCCAAAACCTCTAATCTTGCTGTATCACCAATCCTATAGGAGTGGTTTAGGTATATCAGTGAGTTTTGAGCAAAACTCACTGAAGGACCTACCATATTTGGAATTCTGAAAACCCTATATCAGTAGAAAGCGTTGAGCTAGGAGATGAGATTTTGGGTGCCGAAACCTCTAATCTTGTTGTATCACCAATGCTATATGAGTGACTTAGGTATATCAGTGAGTTTTGCTCAAAACTCACTGATAGACCTACCATATTTGGAATTCTGAAAACCCTATATCAGTAGACAAGGTTGAGCTAGGAGATGAGATTTTGGTGCCGAAACCTCTAATCTTGCTGTATCACCAATGCTATAAGAGTGGTTTAGGTATATCAGTGAGTTTTGAGCAAAACTCACTGATGGACCTACCATATTTGGAATTCTGAAAACCCTATATCAGTAGACAGGGTTGAGCTAGGAGATGAGATTTTGGGTGCCGAAACCTCTAATCTTGCTGTATCACCAATGTTATAGGAGTGGTTTAGGTATATCAGTGAGTTTTGAGCAAAACTCACTGATAGACCTACCATATTTGGAATTCTGAAAACCCTATATCACTAGACAGGGTTGAGCTAGGAGATGAGATTTTGGGTGTCGAAACCTCTAATCTTGCTGTATCACCAATGCTATAGGAGTGGTTTAGGTATATCAGTGAGTTTTGATCAAAACTCACTGATATACTTACCATATTTGGAATTCTGAAAACCGTATATCAGTAGACGGGGTTGAGCTAGGAGATGAGATTTTGGGTGCCGAAACTTCTAATCTTACTGTATCACCAATGCTATAGGAGTGGTTTAGGTATATCAGTGAGTTTTGAGCAAAACTCACTGATGAACCTATCATATTTGGAATTCTGAAAACCCTATATCAGTAGACAGGGTTGAGCTAGGAGATGAGATTTTGGGTGCCGAAACCTCTAATCTTGCTGTATCACCAATGCTATAGGAGTGGTTTAGGTATATCAGTGAGTTTTGAGCAAACTCACTGATGGACCTACATATTTGAAATTCTGAAAACCCTATATCAGTAGACAGGGTTGAGCTAGGAGATGAGATTTTGGGTGCCGAAACCTCTAATCTTGTTGTATCACCAATGTTATATGAGTGGTTTAGGTATATCAGTGAGTTTTGCCAAGTATGTCAGCACCTGCCTGACATGTCAGAGAGTTAAAGCAGAACACCAGAGACCAGGAGGTATCCTACAACCCATTCAGATTCCAGAGTGGAAATGGGAAGACATAGCCATGGATTTCATAGTTGGTCTACCAAAGACAACTAATGGCTATGATGCTATTTGGTAATAGTAGACAGATTGACCAAGTCTGTCCACTTCTTGGCAATCAAAGTGTCTTATTCGATTGAAAGATTAGCCCAGCTATATGTACAGGAACTGATCCGACTACACGGAGTCCCGAAGACCATTATCTCTGATAGAGATGGTCGTTTCACTTCACACTTTTGGGAGTGCGTACAGACAACGCTAGGCACCAAACTGAAGTTTAGCACAGCTTTCCATCCCCAGACTGATGGACAGACAGAGAGAGTGAATCAAATTCTAGAAGATATGATCAGAGCTTGTGCATTAGATTTCAAAGGCAGTTGGTGCAAATATTTATGTTTAGCTGAGTTTGCCTACAACAACAGTTACCAAGCCACTATTGGTATGACACTCCTATGAAGCTCTTTATGGTAGGAAGTGTAGATCTCCCCTCTGTTGGTATGAAGGTAGTGAGAAGAAAGAAATGGGGTTTCAGACTGACCTTATAGATGATACCACAGAAGCTATAAAGAGCATCCGCCAGAGAATAGAAGCTGCTCAGAGTAGGCAGAAGAGTTATGCCGATGTACGCCGTAGACCGTTAGAGTTTGAAGTTGGGGATACAGTTTTCCTCAAAGTAGCTCCTATGAAGGGTGTAATGAGATTCGGCAAGAAAGGCAAGCTATGTCCTCGATACATAGGACCCTACCTAGTGACGAAAAGAGTTGGCAAAGTAGCTTATGAGTTGGAGCTACCTCCAGAGATGTCAGCAATACACAATGTGTTCCATGTCTCAATGCTAAAGAAGCATATCCCAGATGCCAACCAAGTGATTGAGCCACAGATAGTGCAAGTTCAAGAAGATCTCAGTTATGAAAGTCGACCTATTCAGATAATAGATCGAGCAGATAAGAAGCTGAGGAACAAAGTGGTACCACTAGTAAAAGTCTTATGGCTGAATCAGAAGTATGAAGAGGCAACCTGGGAATCAGAAGATAGCATGAGGCAAAGGTATCCAGAGCTGTTCTAAGTTCGAGGACGAACTTTTTATAAGGTAGGGAGGATTGTAACACCCAATAATTTTCGTGAATTATTAGGAATTTTTCTGAATTTTCTAGTATTTTTTCGAATTAAAATAAAAGCACAAAAAAAGGATCGAGCGGAGGTTTGGTCCCGCAACCACAAGGCAAAGCAAGCCCTTAAGGGCGTCCGGATAACCAGAAGGGCGGGGGTATCAAGCACAGAAAAGGATGAAACCAATTAATGTTATAGGTAAGTTAGGCTTTTCATGAAGAGGTATTTAAACTTCCGCTTAAGTTGTGTTAAGACCGCATTAGGTTTTTGGAGGCTGCACGAACAGGGGGTTTGGGGGTTGCGAAAACAAGGGTTTTCTTCCTCCTTTTTATTCCTCTCGAGTGGAGAACCTAGGTCTTCTTCCCTAGGGCCAAGGAGTGGAGTTTCCTCGCAAGGAAGAGAAGAGGAGTCCTACGCTAGTTTTTTTTCGAAATACTTAGTGAGTTTTCTTCAAGAAAAAGGGTAAGTAAATCACTCACCTGCAATAGAAGTAGTTTCGTATGTAGATTCTCGTTGTAGAACCGTAATTTTGTAATCTAAGTGCATACTTTGAGAATATTGTCTTATTGTGTGATTTAAGTTTCTAAAGAATATATGTTCTTATCATAGAACTTGAATTTGAGTAGGTTTGTATGTGTGATCTAAGTATGATAAGACCAAGTTCTTGAAAAGTCCCAAAAATGAGTTTTGGATTAAGGGCACGCAAGGTGCTCGATGAAAGTTCCAAGTAAGAAAGGTAAAGTTTGTAGTGCAAAATTTATGCAAAAAGAAAGATAGCTTGATAAGTATAAGCATATTGAGTAAGAAAGTATTTTACTTTTGTAAAGTGACATGTACCGGGCAAATGAGAGGCCCACAGAAAGTTAGAAGGAAGCTCTAATAGGGTGCGGTGGCTAGCTACCCCGAAACCTATTAGGGATGCGCGCATTGGTACATTGATACCATAATACAGTGTCAAGGCCTGAGAAAGTTGATTATTATTTTGAAATATATGAGTATATGTAAGTGTTTCAATTTTCTTAAGTGCATGTTTTTGTTATGTATGTTAACATGGTTATGTTACAAGCATGTTAAAGAGCAAGAGCAAAGAAGTTAATGTTTTAAAGTATGGAAATGTATAAGTATCAAGTCTCAAAAGAAAGCATGAGCATGTTAAGTTTGCAAGTGTTTTGATGCAAGTAAATGTTTTCAAGCATGATTGAGCATGATAAGTGTATGAAAGTTCCCATGTGCAAATATTTTCAAGTGCATGTATTTTGAAGCAAGCATTCTTTGAAATGAGCATGTTTATTATCGATAACATGTATTTGTGAGTTAGGATTTACTTACTAAGCAATTCGCTTATTAGTTGCATTTCCTTCTATTGCAGATAAAGGTAAAGAATAAGCATAAGCTATGGAGGCGAACGGGACTTGCATTGATGTTCAGTGGCGGCGGAACCGTGGAAGAGATCTTTGGGATAAGTCTTAGAGGCGTTTTGATTTATAGAAACTCATGGTTGATGTTTTGGATTGGTAGGATGTGATCACCTTATTTAAACTTTACATGGAGTCAAAGTTGGGTACAAAGATAATAGAGATTGCATGTGTTTTGATAAGTTTGTTAAATTTCGTAGAAATCCTAATTTCAAGTTATTGGATTCGTTTTGAGTTGTTAAGATGCTTATAAAACTAGTATGGAGTTTAGATTTGGAGTTGTTTCGTTATATGCATTGGAAGTGTGTGAATGGTGGACCCTTGAAAGGAGTTCCCAGGTCTGAAACTGCAGTTTTTAGGCGTGCCAGTCGACTGGTTCAGATACCAGTCGACTGCCCTACCGAACAGAACCTTCTGTTCGATGCACCATTTGACTGCTAAGAGGCCAGTCGACTGGTGCCGGGCACAGAATGTTTCTGTGGCTGACACCAGTCGACTGACTATCTAGCAGTCGACTGGTACCATTGAAAATAAAGTGTTGTAGGGTAGATGGTTAGTGCTTCAGTTTTACAACTATGAAGTCTATGGGTCAAATCCTTGCAAAGCAAATAAAATGAAAGTTTTTTTTTAAAAAAATTCTGAGCAAGTTAAGGGAAGTCAAGTAGTTGTAACCTAAGGCTAAGAATAAGGTAAAGTTAAGGTTAAGTAAAAGTGGCGTCCGCTTTAAGGGAGAGAAGTTAAGGGGTCGTCACAGAGTGGTATCAGAGCAAAAGATTCCACCCCTCCGCCACACTGACATCAAGCATCAATCCCGCCGCCTGCCAAGTAAGAAGTTCATATGTTGTAGTTTTTGTATACTTTTCATTATTGACTGCTAGTATCAGTAAGTGAAAGATGATAAGGATGTATGTTAGTATTAATATATGCTATTATGTGCATGATCAGTATATGCTATATGAGTAAGATGATATGATATGAGTATGATGATATGAGAATGATGATAGTGAAGTAATGTAATGTCCTTAGTGAAGTAATGTCATTATTCTTTTTATGAGATAATAGTAAGAGAATGATAAGTTGACGTCCTAGAAAGGCTCAAAACGAGGAGCGAGCTTCTAGAGGGTAAAAGGCAGAGTCAGTACCACCACCAAATCTCTTAGAGGTGGTGGCGCAGTTACAGAAATAGTTAACAGAACAACAGCAAGTTATTACCACCTTAATGGCTAACCAGCAGGCTGCTCCCTTTACTCCGCCGGTGGAGAATATAGTAGCACCAGTTGTGACCGAAGATCCATCGGTTACATCTGTAGTCCCGGCAAGGGGGGTACGACAAGAAGTATACCTCATCTAGTGGCAGATATTGAAGCCAGGAACTTCTCATGCACAACCGAACCATGGGATGCTCAAGCATGGTTCAAGTCTTTAGAAAGCATAGTAGAGCTACTGGACTGGCCTGAAGTAGAGAAGATAAAGTGTGCATTTTTCTGCCTTACGGGAGATGCTAGAATATAGTGGGAGAGAGTCAAGGCCAAGAGAAATGTCAGCCAGATGACATGGGCCGACTTCGAGACTGAGTTCTTCGAAGAATACTTTCACATGCGAGTAACCAACAAGCACTATGATGAATTCATGGAGTCCAGACAAGGAGAACTATCCGTGGATGAAGCAGTGAAGATGTTTAAGCGGTTAGCTCATCTGTGCCCAGAGCTAGTTAGCACTGAAAAAGAAAGAGTCAGGCTAATGTTGAAAATGTGAAGGCCTGAGATAGCGTTAAATGTGGCCAGCGGTGTTAAGAGGCCGCAACCCTCCGAAGAACTGATAAGTAGTGCTTTGATCACTGAGCACTACTTAAACAGTACAAAGGCCACCAGAAATGTTGAACGATGAAGTTCTTAACAACCTTACCTTCGGGAGAGGTCATGGCATCTACTCAGTGGCTACGAGCTGTATTAATTCAAATTTCCAACCGAGAGCTCTATAGTGATTTAGTAGTCCTTGAGATGAAGGATTTCGATCATTTTAGGGATGGATTTCTTGAGCAAGTATAGTGCCTCTAATGAATGCCGCAAAAGAAAAGTCAAGTTCACACCAGAAGCAGAACCTCCATTTGAGTTTATTGGAGACCCAAAGAGAAAGACAAAAAGGTTCTTATCTACCTTACAAGCTCAGAGAATGTTAGATAATGGATGTTCTGGTTATTAGCGCATATAGTAGATGCAAGGCAAAGAGAAGAGTTAAAGTAAAAAGAGGTACGGGTAGTCTGTGACTATCCGGAGGTGTTTCCTGAAGAGTTACCAGGACTCCCTCCCAATCGAGAAATTGAATTTGAAATTGAGTTGGTTCCAGGAACCAACCCAATTTCAAAGGCACCTTATCGCATGGCACCAGCAGAACTGAAAGAGCTGCAAGAACAGTTACAAGAGCTGCTCGACAAGGGTTTCATCCGCCCTAGTCATTCACCCTGGGGAGCTCCTGTGTTGTTCGTCAAGAAGAAAGATGGATCCATGCGAATGTGCATAGATTATCGAGCCTTGAATAAGGTAACCATCAAGAACAGATATCTCTTGCCAAGGATAGATGATTTATTCGATCAGTTGAAGGGAGCCACGGTGTTCTCCAAAATAGATCTGCGATCAGGTTACCATCAACTCAAAGTGAAGGAGAGTGATGTGCCAAGGACTGCTTTCAGTACAAGATATGGGCACTACGAGTTTGTGGTCATGCCCTTTGGAGTGACAAACGCCCCTGCGACGTTTATGGATCTAATGAATAGAGTGTTCAAGGACTTTCTTGACAAGTTCGTCATTGTCTTCATTGATGATATCCTAGTGTATTCAAAGACTCAGGAAGAACATGAAGAACACCTGAAGATAGTGTTGCAGACCTTACACCAGAGGAGTTGTACGCCAAATTCTCAAAGTGTGAGTTTTGGCTTGACCAGGTGGCATTCCTAGGCCACATCATTTCCAAAGAAGGCATTATGGTAGACCCAGCCAAGATTGAAGCAGTTAGTAACTGGAGTCGACCAACGAATGCTAGTGAGATCAGAAGTTTTCTGGGTTTAGCAGGGTACTACAGAAGGTTTGTAGAGGACTTTTCAAAGATAGCTTCTCCACTTACAGCCCTTACCAGAAAGAATAAGAAGTATGAGTGGACTGAAGACTGTGAGCAGAGTTTTCTTGAGTTGAAGAAGAGACTGACAAGCGCTCCTATTCTTACAGTACCCGAAGGTGATAAGAGCTTTGATATATACAGTGATGCATCAAAGCTAGGACTTGGAGCCGTACTTATGCAAGAAGGCAAAGTCATAGCTTATGCTTCCAGGCAACTCAAGGATTATGAAAAGAATTACCCCACTCATGATCTGGAGTTAGCAGCTGTAGTCTTCGCTCTAAAAATATGGAGACATTATCTGTATGGAGTGCAGTGCAAGATTTATACAGATCACCAGAGTCTGAAATATTTCTTCACTCAGAAAGACCTCAATATGAGACAGCGAAGGTGGCTTGAGTTAGTGAAGGATTATGACTGTGAGATCCTTTACCACCCTGGTAAGGCAAATAAAGTAGCAGATGCACTAAGTAGAAAGACTTGTGCCACTTTGATGTCCTTGTCACATTATCACCACCATTACAGAAGGAAATAGTAGATTATGGAGTTGAGATCATTTATGGGCAGTTAGCTCTATTGACACTAGAGTCAACCTTGCTTGAAGATATACAGAAAGAGCAAGCTGAGGATTCTGATATCCAAAGGATCAAGCAAGAGATACAAGAAGGAGAAAGTAAAGAGTTTAGAGTATCTGACAGTGGGATACTCTATTATGGTGACCGTTTATGTGTCCCTAATAGTGAAGAGCTGAGAAAGAAGATTCTTGAAGAAGCCCATAGAACTCCCTACTCAATGCACCCTGGTTCCACTAAGATGTACCAGGACTTGAAAAGAAGATTTTGGTGGTCTGGAATGAAAAGAGACATAGCCAAGTATGTCAGCACCTGCCTGACATGTCAGAGAGTTAAAGCAGAACACCAGAGACCAGGAGGTATCCTACAACCCATTCAGATTCCAGAGTGGAAATGGGAAGACATAGCCATGGATTTCATAGTTGGTCTACCAAAGACAACTAATGGCTATGACGCTATTTGGGTAATAGTAGACAGATTGACCAAGTCTGCCCACTTCTTGGCAATCAAAGTGTCTTATTCGATTGAAAGATTAGCCCAGCTATATGTACAGGAAGTGATCTGACTACACGGAGTCCCGAAGACCATTATCTCTGATAGAGATGGTCGTTTCACTTCACACTTTTGGGAGTGCGTACAGACAGCGCTAGGAACCAAACTGAAGTTTAGCACAGCTTTCCATCCCCAGACTGATGGACAGACAGAGAGAGTGAATCAAATTCTAGAAGATATGCTCAGAGCTTGTGCATTAGATTTCAAAGGCAGTTGGTGCAAATATTTATGTTTAGCTGAGTTTGCCTACAACAACAGTTACCAAGCCACTATTGGTATGACACCCTATGAAGCTCTTTATGGTAGGAAGTGTAGATCTCCCCTCTGTTGGTATGAAGGTAGTGAGAAGAAAGAAATGGGGTCTCAGACTGACCTTATAGATGATACCACAGAAGCTATAAAGAGCATCCGCCAGAGAATAGAAGCTGCTCAGAGTAGGCAGAAGAGTTATGCCGATGTACGCCGTAGACCGTTAGAGTTTGAAGTTGGGGATACAGTTTTCCTCAAAGTAGCTCCTATGAAGGGTGTAATGAGATTCGGCAAGAAAGGCAAGCTAAGTCCTCGATACATAGGACCCTACCTAGTGACGAAAAGAGTTGGCAAAGTAGCTTATGAGTTGGAGCTACCTCCAGAGATGTCAGCAATACACAATGTGTTCCATGTCTCAATGCTAAAGAAGCATATCCCAGATGCCAACCAAGTGATTGAGCCACAGATGGTACAAGTTCAAGAAGATCTCAGTTATGAAAGTCGACCTATTCAGATAATAGATCGAGCAGATAAGAAGCTGAGGAACAAAGTGGTACCACTAGTAAAAGTCTTATGGCTGAATCAGAAGTATGAAGAGGCAACCTGGGAATCAGAAGATAGCATGAGGCAAAGGTATCCAGAGCTGTTCTAAGTTCGAGGACGAACTTTTTATAAGGTAGGGAGGATTGTAACACCCAATAATTTTCATGAATTATTAGGAATTTTCTGAATTTTCTAGCATTTTTTCGAATTAAAATAAAAAGAAAAAAAAGGGTCGAGCGGAGGTTTGATCCCGCAACCATCAGGCAAAGCAAGCCTTAAGGGCGTCGGATAACCAGAAGGCGGGGGTATCAAACACAGAAAAGGATGAAGCCAATTAATGTTATAGGTAAGTTAGGCTTTTTCATGAAGAGGTATTTAAACTTCCGCTTAAGTTGTGTTAAACCCCATTAGGTTTTGGAGGCTGCGCGAACAGGGGTTTGGGGCTGCGAAAACAAGGGTTTTCTTCCTCCTTTTTCTTCCTCTTGAGTGGAGAACCTAGGGCTTCTTCCCTAGGGCCAAGGAGTGGGAGTTTCCTCGCAAGGAAGAGAAGAGGAGTCCTACGCTAGGTTTTTTCGAAATACTTAGCGAGTTTTCTTCACAAAAAGGGTAAGTAAATCACTCACCTGCAATAGAAGTAGTTTCGTATGTAGTTTCTCGTTGTAGAACCTGATTTTGTGATCTAAGTGCATGCTTTAGAATATTGTTTTATTGTGTGTTTAAGTTTCTAAAGAATACATGTTTTTATCATAGAACTTGAATTTGAGTAGGTTTTGTATGTGATCTAAGTATGATAAGACCAAAGTTCTTGAAAAGTCCAAAAATGAGTTTTGGGTTAAGGGCACGCAAGGTGCTCGATGAAAGTTCCAAGTAAGAAAGGTAAAGTTTGTAGTGCAAAATTTATGCAAAAAGAAAGATAGCTTGATAAGTATAAGCATATTGAGTAAGAAAGTATTTTACTTTTGTAAAGTGACATGTACCGGGCAAATGAGAGGCCCACAGAAAGTTAGAAGGAAGCTCTAATAGGGTGCGGTGGCTAGTACCCCGAAACCTATTAGGGATGCGCGCTTAGTACATTGATACCATGTTACAGTGTCAAGGCATGGGAAAGTTGATTATTATTTTGAAGTATATGAGTATATGTAAGTGTTTCAATTTTCTTAAGTGCATGTTTTTGTTATGTATGTTAACATGGTTATGTTACAAGCATGTTAAAGAGCAAGAGCAAAGAAGTTAATGTTTTAAAGTATGGAAATGTATAAGTATCAAGTCTCAAAAGAAAGCATGACCATGTTAAGTTTGCAAGTGTTTTGATGCAAGTAAATATTTTCAAGCAAGATTGAGCATGATAAGTGCATGAAAGTTCCCACGTGCAAATATTTTCAAGTGCATGTATTTTGAAGCAAACATTCTTTGAAATGAGCATGTTTATTATCGATAATATGGATTTGTGAGTTAGGATTTACTTACTAAGCAATTCGCTTATTAGTTGCATTTCCTTCTATTGCAGACAGAGGTAAAGAAAAAGCATAAGCTATGGATGCGAATGAGACTTGCATTGATGTTCAGTGGCGGCGGAACCGTGGAAAAGATCTTTGGGATAAGTCTTAGGGGCGTTTTGATTTATAGAAACTCATGGTTGATGTTTTAGATTGGTAGGATGTGATCACCTTATTTAAACTTTACATGGAGTCAAAGTTGGGTACAAAGTTAGTAGAGATTGCATGTGTTTTGATAAGTTTGTTAAATTTCGTAGAAATCCTAATTTTAAGTTATTGGATTCGTTTTGAGTTGTTAAGATGCTTATAAAACTAGTATGAAATTTAGATTTGGAATTGTTTCATTATATGCATTGGAAGTGTGTGAATGGTGGACCATTGAAAAGAGTTCCCAGGTCTGAAACTGTAGTTTTCAAGCGTGCCAGTCGACTGGTTCAGATACCAGTCGACTACCCTATCGAACAGAACCTTCTGTTCGATGCACCAGTCGACTGCCAAGAGGCCAGTCAACTGGTGCCGGGCACAGAAAGTTTCTGTGGCTGACACCAGTCGACTGACTATCTAGCAGTCGACTGGTATTATTGAAAAGAAAGTGTTGTAGGGCAGATGGTTAGTGCTCCTCTTTTACAACTGAGAGGTCTAGTGGTAAAATCCTTGCAAAACAAATAAAATGGAAATTTTTTTAAAAAAAAAGAAAAAAAAATTCAGAGCAAGTTAAGGGAAGTCAAGTAGTTGTAACCTAAGGCTAAGAATAAGATAAAGTTAAGGTTAAGTAAAAGTGACATCCCCTTTAAGGGAGAGAAGTTAAGGGGTCGTCACACCTTATGTATGGAAATTGTGGGAGATACTGTTGGATCGAGAGAAACGATAGAGGGGGGGTGAATATCGTAAAGCGTTCGGATTAAGAGTTAGAGTAATTACGTAGCGGAAATTTAAATCAAACACACGCAAACACCAAGTTTTTACTTGGTTCGGAGTCGCGGTCGGCTCCTACTCCAAGGCCCACGGTCGTTGACCGTTTTCTGCGGGCAATTCTATATGTTCGCAAAAACAGTTTACAAGATTCTATTACAAAATTAGTGCAGTAAACTAAAAAGTAACTCTTCTTTTACCGACGTCCGATGTAGATCGTGATTTCGGAGCAGTAGGACGTCGTCGGCGCTTGAATCTCGAGTCGGGAGGTTTCAGGAGCAAAGCGCAGGAGCAGAAGAGCGTGAATGCGTTGGAAGAGTTGATTGCAGAAGCCTTGGGGTCGAGGGTCCTTTTATAGGACCTGGGGGCGCCCGGAACGTCGGGGGCACCCTCCCACGCGTTAGCTGATCCGAGTTCCTCTCGGTCAGCTCTGATCCCTTCAAACTCGGGATCAGGCTTTGACGGGGGCGCCCGGGACGCTGGGGCACCCGGATTGACCGGGCCAACTCTTATCCGTTGGCTTCGCTGGAGTCTGCTTCGATTGCTTGAACTGGGGGTGCCCGGACCATCCGGGGCGCCCGGGAGTATGGGGCGCGCCCGGGAGCACGGGGGTGCCCCGCCCATAAGCTGCCGAAGCTCACTTTGCTTTACTTTGTTTTGTGTTCACCTTGGGGGCACCCGGGACACTCCGGGCGCCCTACTCAGCCTCTGCCTCACTCCTTTGAGGCTCTCTGAGTTGCAGACACTTGTTCCTTCGGTCCTGCATCCAGGGTTAGTCCAAAACAACATAAACCAATAATGTGTTAGTTTTATACAGCCTTAGCTGTCTTGGTTCTAACTTTGGGTCTCCAAAATGGAACCCTAGGTCGAACCGATGCCTACTGTTCCCTCGACGGGGAACGCGTCCTCACCTACTCTTCTCGGGAGAATTTACCAGATGTTAACCGGCTCCTCCGGTTGGACTTTTGCCCAGCTGTCCTTCGCCAGGTGCCTAGTGTCCTTCGCCAGGTCTTTAGTATCAGGCTGTCCTTCGCCTGGTGCCTAGCAGTCCTTCGCCAGGTCTTCAGTACCAAGCTGTCCTTCACCTGGTGCCTAGCAGTCCTTCGCCAGGTCTTCAGTACCAAGTTGTCCTTCGCCTGGTGCCTAGCAGTCCTTCGCCAGGTCTTTGTTATCCTGACATTCCTTCTCCAGGTGCCTAGCAGTCTTTCGCTAGGACTTTGTTATCCTGGCATTCCATCGTCAGGTGCCTAGCAGCCCTTCGCTAGGACTTTTCCTGCACACTTGAGTAATAGGTTAGATAAACATTATACCTTAACTTTTGAACCCTTTTGCCATTATCAAAATAGAGGTTTGACTTGGGTGCTTTCTGCACCAACAATCTCCCCCTTTTTTATTTATGGCAACCTTGGTTCAAAAAGTTAAGTTAATCAAAACAAGTAAAATGAAATTTTGTTCTCTTCCCCTGGAAGGAATCTCCTCATAGATTTTTCAAAAGTTCGTAGGGTTTTTGAAAATAGATTCTAAGTTTAAAGTTGGATTTACTTAGAATAATTTTCAGCAGAACCTTTAAGGAATAATTTTCCAAAATAATTTTCGTTGTGTGCTTTGGAAAGTTTGTATTTATAAGAAAATTATTGACACCTTAAGTTTAGCTACTTAGACAGCTTAAGTTAGGAAGGTTTTGAAAACTTAAGTTTTGAGAACATACGTCTTAAGTGCTTAGGAAAATTTTGAAAGCTTTAGTTTTAAGTACTTAGTAAATTTTTGAAAACTTTAGTAAATTTGAAAACTTTAAGTACTTAGGAAATTTTGAAAACTTTTAGTTTTAAGTACTTAGGAAATTTTGATAACTTTTAGTTTTAAGTACTTAGGAAATTTTGAAAACTTTAGTTTTAAGTACTTAGCAAAGCTAAGCTTTGAAAACTTTTAAATACTTAGAAGACCTTAGTACTTTTGAAAAATGAATTAAGTACTTTTTGAATATAAAGTTTGAAATTTTGGATTTAGAGAAAAAATTTTAAATTCTCCTTTCCTATCTCTCCCCCTTTGCCATATATCAAAAACAACGAAGTATAGCAGAAACAAGATAATTAAATTGCATAACAGAAAATAATAACTTGCATAATTCGCTGTATTGAACCAGTTCAGGATATGAATTAAACCAAATCAGTTTCAATTTTCTCTTTTAGGGTTCTATCTAACTCAATTAGCTACTTACTAGCTGCAATAAGTAGTAATTTTCACTAGGGTTAGTCAAGTTAAGTGTTCTGTTCAAGTTAGATTTTCTAAACTTTGTTGGTGCAGAATGCACCAAAGTCAAACCTGTGTTTTGATAATGGCAACAAAGGTCAAAAGTTAAGTCTTACTTGTTGTCTAACAAGTTACTCTAGTGTACAGGAAAAGCCCTAGCGAAGGACTGCTAGGCACTGGCGAAGGAATGCTAGAGTCAAAAGCCCTAGCGAAGGAATGCTAGGCACCTGGCGAAGGAATGCCAGGGTAAAAAGCCCTAGCGAAGGACTGCTAGGCACCGGGCGAAGGACAGCTCGGCATCCAAGCCCTGGCAAAGGACCGCCAGGCAAAAGTCCAACCAAAGGAGCGGTTGGCATCAGGTAAATTCTCCCGAGAGGAGTAGGTGAGGATGCGTTCCCCGTCGAGGGAACAGTAGGCGTCGGTTCGACCTAGGGCTCCATTTTGGAGATCAAAGTCAGAACCAAGACAGCTAAGGCTGTATAAAATAATAATTAATTGTTTTATTGTGTTTTGGACTAACCCTTGATGCAGGACCGAAGGAACGTGTGTCTGCAACTCAAAGAGCCTCAAAGGAGTGAGGCAGCAGCTGAGCAAGGCGCCCTGAGTGTCCAGGGCGCCCTCAAGGTGAACCAGAACCAAGCGAAGCAAAAAGGGCTTCAGCTGCTTACTGGGCAAGGCGCCCTCAGCAGCGAAGGCGCCTTCGCCAGCCAAGGCGCCCTCAGCAACCAGGGCGCCTCCGCGCCCAAGACTGCGAAGCTTCAGCTTTATCCAGAGCCGAGATTTCTGCGAGGAAGAAGTCAGCCAAGGTGCCCACTATGACCAAGGCGCCCCCAGAATCAAACTTATCCCTATTCGGATGGGATAACTGTTGACCGAGCTAAATCCGGATCGGCTGACACGTGGCAGGGCGCCCCCGACGTCCAGGGCGCCCCTGGGTGCTATAAATAGCACCCAACGTCCAAGCCTTCAACATCAACTTCGTACCAAAGCTTCCACGCTCTTCTGTGCTCACGCCTTGTCCCAGAAACTGCCCAACTCGAGCGACGACGTCCTGCTGCTCCGGAAAGTCAACCCACAACCGGACGTCGGTAACAGAAGAAATTTTTTATTAAAAGTTTATAGTGCTATACTTGTAAATCTCTTTCTGTAAACTGATTTTGCGTTCATATAGAATTGCCCAAAGTAAACGATCAACGATCGTGGGCCTTGGAGTAGGAGTCGACCTAGGCTCCGAACCAAGTAAAAAATACTGTGTTCGCGTGTCTTAATTTCTTTCCGCTGTGCAAATTGCTCTCTCCATAAATTCGAAAAGTTTTGTCGATATTCACCCCCCTCTATCGACTCTATCGATCCAACAAGTGGTATCAGAGCGGGGAAGTTCAAACTTGGTGCAACCACCAGTTTGAAAAATTCTTTTCGGATTTTCTTTATTATTTTCGAATTTTTTTTCCGTTCGATTTTTTTCGTTAATCGAGGTTGGTGCAACACCCCTCGATATTTTATTTCCCTTATCCAGCACTACTAATCCAAGACCTAGTCTTGGAAAATTTGTTTTTCTGTTAATTGTTTGTTACAGATGGCCATGCAAGAGGGATTCAGCACCGCCAGACCTCCACTTTTCAGTGGAGAAGACTTTTCTTACTGGAAAAGTCGTATGGAGGTCCACCTGAAAACTCAGGTGGATATGTGGATCATCATCCAGTCCGGTCTGGAGATCCCCCGAAACGCTGAAGGACAACCACAAAGCTACTACGAATGGGACAACTCCCTTAAACGCAAGATAGAAGCCGACGCAAAAGCGACACAAACCCTACAATGCGGGCTGACAAAGGAAGAGCTGAACCGCGTGGGCCCCTTCAATAGTGCAAAGGAGCTATGGACAAAACTGATCGAGCTGCACGAAGGGACTTCAGATACTCGGATCAGCAAGAGGGATCTGCTACTAAACAAACTCTACACCATCAAGATGGCCGACAACGAAACAGCAGCCCAGCTCCACGCACGAATCCAAGAGGTAATGAACGGTCTTCACACAATAGGTCACAAGGTTGAAAACCGTGACCTAATAAGGTATGCTCTAAACGCCTTCCCTAGAAACACCTTGTGGGCATCTATGGTAGATGCATACAAGGTCTCTAGGGATCTTTCTAAAATAAAATTAGACGAATTATTTTCTGAACTAGAACTGCACGAACAAACTAACACCAATATGGTCGAGAAAGGTATTGCTTTTCTTGCAGGCAAAACTGGAAGGACAACGAAGAAGAAGCCTGAACCTGAAACCGAGTCTAACTCAGACTCAGATTCAGAAGAAGAAGAAAGAGATCAAACTAAGCTGGTCCGGCTCGCTCGAAGCTACTACAAGGAGCTGAAGAACCGAACCAACAAATGAAAAACCGGTCGAAGAAAGGATGAACCAGCTGAACCAGCAAACAAGCCCAATGTAACCTGCTACGAGTGCAAGAAAAAGGGCCACTACAAGTCAGAGTGCCCTAACCTAAAGGAGACTAAAAAGACGAGAAGAAAGAAGGCACTGCAAGCAACCTGGGACGAGTCTTCCTCAGAAGAAGAAGAAGAAGCACCCCAGTCCAACCTCCTAGCTCTGACCGCCTCAAATAAAGTCGAGACAGAGTCAGAATCAGAACAAGAGGACGGCGAGCTGACCTTCACAGAAGACGGAGAAATTAAGGTAACAGGTTTTAATAGATCGCAATTAAGTGAACTAATTTCTTTTCTTTCTCGAGATTTGGCAAAAGCCAAACTCCGGGTCGAAACCCTCCGACAGGAAGTAAAACTCCTGAAAGAGGGAGCTGACTCTAAACCCTTAACCGAGAAGGTTCAGGAAGGAACTCCTACTCAAGTTGAAAAACATGAAAAGGAGAACTCCTCCCTGAAAACTCAGGTTAAGGATCTTAGATCAGCTTTAGAACGATTTACATCTGGTTCCAAGGGTCTTGACATGATCCTTGGAAAACAGAAATCAGTTCTAAATCGATCCGGATTGGGTTATAGAACCAAATCCCGGCAAAGATCATACTTGGTTGTACTGAATCAGTCCAGAGGTAAAATTCAGGCATGGGTACCTAAACTATACCTGAACAAACCGACTGGATCAAATCAGTATTGGATCCCCAAGGACAAGATTCACATCTTGCCTAACCATCACCGTGGCTTTAGTCCAGGGGGAGCCAAACTGAAAATTATATTCATTATTAGATAAAATTGTTATTCTTGAGTTCAATTGCTTGATTGATTGTTTATTTAATTTCTGCAATATACCATGCTTAGACTTAGACTAGCTTAAGGACTAAACAGACTTAGCTGAAATTTGACAACATAGTATTGGGTGGAGGTGAGATGATAGTACGTTAGGGAAGCCAATTTGGCGGAACTAGCCGAAGCTACCGATCCAAAACCTAAACTAGTTAGACCAGAAATTTTTCAAAGAATTTTTGAAAATGAAATTTCATTAAAAGGCTTTGTCAAGGAAAGGGTGGATGATCCCATAAGGCTACGGCCAAAGAAGGCCTAGTGCCTCGCCAAGACCTGGAAGCCAATTTCTGAAATTCAAATTCAAATTATTTTTTATCAAATTCGAATCTAACACAAAATTCAGTTATTTATAGATTTAAACATCGTTTCAAAATTAATTAAGTTTTCAAAATCTAAGTGTTTTCAAAATTAATTAAGTTTTCAAAATCTAAGTGTTTTCAAAATTAATTGAAATTTTCAAATAATTTTACTAGTCAAAACCTGTCTCACAAACCCTATAAGGTTAACGTGATTGAAAACCCTAGATTTGGATGAGACAGTAAAATTAAGACTAAATTATGATTCCTTTAATACCTGTGTTGCAGTAAAATTCTATATTTCAAACCATGGTCAACATAGTCAAACCACGGTCAACACAGTCAAACCACGGTTAACATAGTCAAACCACGGTTAACATAGTCAAACCATGGTTAACATAGTCAAACCACGGTCAACATAGTCAAACCACGGTTAACATAGTCAAACCACGGTCAACAGAAGTCAAACATCATTTTGTAAGAGACCATGTAGCCAGGGGTGAAATAGTACTTAAACATATTGACTCTAAATCTAACTTAGCTGACATATTCACAAAACCCCTACCTGAATCTGAGTTCAGTTCACTAAGAAGGCAGTTAGGATTGTGCTCTGTAGAATAGATTAATTTTTTTTACCTGATTTAAAATTTTTTTTCTTCTAAAAATAGAATTTGAAAAACTGCTTTACTCAATTTCAAAATCAATTTTCATTTTCGACTTAGTTTTATTTTTTTTTCAAAACTACCCCCTTTAAAAATTAGGGATTTTTTGAAAATGGACTTAGCCTAGGCCCTAACCCTAGAACTGCATGAACCTATAGACTTAGAAGCCAGCATCTCACAAGCACCTTAGGGTACTTATGATTGATAACCTAGAAAGGGTTGAGATGCTTAGGTCTTTGCCTTAATTCAAGATGCTTTAAGTCAGTGCATCTGCAGTAATTGGGGCACTAAATACAACTTAAACAGCAATCAAGTTAAGTGTCAAGCTTAGAAAATCTAACTTGAACAGAAATACTTAACTTGACTAACCCTAGCAAAAACTACTGTATATAACAGTTAGTAAGTAGCTAATTGGGTTAGACAGGTCCCTACAGAGAAAATTGGATGATTTGATTTCGTCAAATTATAAAATGGTTCAGTACAGCAAATTCTTTTATGAAATTTTTTGCTACATTTATCTGTTTTTGATATATGGCAAAGGGGGAGAGATAGGAAAGGAGAGAGTAAAACATTTTGTAGAAATATTTTTTTAAAAAAATTTTACTCTATCCTTTATTCAAAAAGTTTTCAAAATTTGCTTATCCTTTATTCAAAAAAGTTTTCAAAATTTGCTTATCCTTTATTCAAAAAGTGTTCAAAATTTACTTATCCTTTATTCAAAAAGCTTTCAAAAATACTTAAGCTTTTTAAAATTTTTCTAAAATTACTTAGTAGAGAAACTTTTCAAAAACCTTTTCAAAGTTAGCTAAGTACTTAAGCAAAAATCTTCTTCAAATTATTTACTAAGTACTTAAGTTTTCCATTAACTAATTAAGTACTTAAGTTTTTCAAAATTAATTAAGTACTTATGTTTTTCAAAATTAATTAAGTACTTATGTTTTTCAAAATTACCTAAATCTTCCAAGTTCATTAAGTACTTAAATCTTCAAAATTATTAAGTACTTAAGCTTTCCGAATGTACTAAAAGACTTATTAAGTAATTAAGCTTTTGAAATCTTACCAAGTACTTAAGTTAACACTTTCAAGACGTGTGAGTACCTAAAAGCTTAAAGTTTTCAAAGTACAAATAAAGGTTTCTTAACCCTACGAAATTTTGAAAAAACTAGGGGGAGATTCTCTCCAGGGGGAGGGAACAAATTTCCTGCTTTTGATTAAAATTAACTTTTTGAACTAAGGTTGCCATAAATCAAAAAGGGGGAGATTGTTGGTGCAGAATGCACCAAAGTCAAACCTGTGTTTTGATAATGGCAACAAAGGTCAAAAGTTAAGTCTTACTTGTTGTCTAACAAGTTACTCTAGTGTACAGGAAAAGCCCTAGCGAAGGACTGCTAGGCACTGGCGAAGGAATGCCAGAGTCAAAAGCCCTAGCGAAGGAATGCTAGGCACCTGGCGAATGAATGCCAGGGTAAAAAGCCCTAGCGAAGGACTGCTAGGCACCGGGCGAAGGACAGCTCGGCATCCAAGCCCTGGCAAAGGACCGCCAGGCAAAAGTCCAACCAAAGGATCGGTTGGCATCAGGTAAATTCTCCCGAGAGGAGTAGGTGAGGACGCGTTCCCCGTCGAGGGAACAGTAGGCGTCGGTTCGACCTAGGGCTCCATTTTGGAGACCAAAGTCAGAACCAAGACAGCTAAGGCTGTATAAAATAATAATTAATTGTTTTATTGTGTTTTGGACTAACCCTTGATGCAGGACCGAAGGAACGTGTGTCTGCAACTCAGAGAGCCTCAAAGGAGTGAGGCAGCAGCTGAGCAAGGCGCCCTGAGTGTCCAGGGCGCCCTCAAGGTGAACCAGAACCAAGCGAAGCAAAAAGGGCTTCAGCTGCTTACTGGGCAAGGCGCCCTCAGCAGCGAAGGCGCCTTCGCCAGCCAAGGCGCCCTCAGCAGCCAGGGCGCCTCCGCGCCCAAGACTGCGAAGCTTCAGCTTTATCCAGAGCCGAGATTTCTGCGTGGAAGAAGTCAGCCAAGGCGCCCTCTACGACCAAGGCACCCCCAGAGTCAAACTTATCCCTATTCGGATGGGATAACTGTTGACCGAGCTAAATCCGGATCGGCTGACACGTGGCAGGGCGCCCCCGACGTCTAGGGCGCCCCCGACGTCCAGGGCGCCCCCGACGTCCAAGCCTTCAACATCAACTTCGTACCAAATCTTCCACACTCTTCTGTGCTCACGCCTTGTCCCAGAAACTGCCCAACTCGAGCGACGACGTCCTGCTGCTCCGGAAAGTCAACCCACAACCGGACGTCGGTAACAGAAGAAATTTTTTATTAAAAGTTTATAGTGCTATACTTGTAAATCTCTTTCTGTAAACTGATTTTGCGTTCATATAGAATTGCCCAAAGTAAACGATCAACGATCGTGGGCCTTGGAGTAGGAGTCGACCTAGGCTCCGAACCAAGTAAAAAATACTGTGTTCGCGTGTCTTAATTTCTTTCCGCTGTGCAAATTGCTCTCTCCATAAATTCGAAAAGTTTTGTCGATATTCACCCCCCTCTATCGACTCTATCGATCCAACAAACTTGACACTTAACTTGATTGCTGTATATATTGTATTTAGTACCCCAATTACTGCAGATGCACTAACTTAAAGCATCTTGAATTAAGGCAAAGACCTAAGCATCTCAACCCTTTCTAGGTTATCAATCAAAAAGTACCCTAAGGTGCTTGTGAGATGCTGGCTTCTAAATCTATAGGTGCATGCAGTTCTAGGGTTAGGGCCTAGACTAAGTCCATTTGCAAAAAAAACCCTAGTTTTAAAAGGGGGTATTTTTAAGATAAAACTAAGTCGAAAATTTTATTCTTAAAAACTTTTCAAAACTAAGTAAAAGGTGATTTTAAAAGTATTTTTAAAAAAACTGCGTTTAAAACTGATTTCTGAAATGATAAAGAAAACCAACAGTAGACTTACCCTATTCTACTAAGCATAATCCTAACTGCCTTCTTAGTGAGCTGAACTCAGACTCAGGTAGGGGTTTGGTGAATATGTCAGCTAAGTTAGATTTAGAGTCTACATGCTTAAGGACTATCTCACCTCTGGCTACATGATCTCTTACAAAGTGGTGTTTAACTTCTATGTGTTTAGTTTTGGAATGTTGGATTGTGTTCTTAGTTAGATTTATTGAGCTTATATTGTCAATGAATACCTGAGTTTGGGTGTAGTTGAGTTGGAAGTCCTTTAGAGTGTGCATCATCCATAATAGTTGTGCTACACATTCTCCTAAGGCAACATATTCAGCTTCAGTTGTGGATAGGGCTACACAGTGTTGTTTTCTGCTGCACCAACTTACTAGACTATTTCCTAACAGTTGACAGCTTCCACTTGTGCTATTTCTATCTAATTTACAACCAGCATAGTCAGAATCTGAGTATCCTGATAAATCAAAGGTTGAGGTCCTAGGATACCAAATTCCTACATTTAGGGTGCCCTTAACATATCTTAGTATTCTTATTAGAGCTGCTAAGTGCGTTTCCTTAGCACAGGTTTGGTTTCTAGCGCATATCCCTACAGCAAAAAGAATATCAGGTCTGCTGGCTGTAAGGTAAAGTAGACTTCCTATCATACTTCTATAGAGTTTAAGGTCTACTGGTTTACCATCAGGGTCACTATCTATTTTTATATTAGTGGCCATGGGGGTACTTATGCTTTTAGAGTTATCCATTTTAAATTTCTTTATTACCTCTTTAGCATATTTGGACTGATGGACATAGTTTCCATCTCTAGTTTGTTTGATTTGTAACCCTAGGAAAAAGTTAAGCTCACCAACTAAGCTCATTTCAAATTCATTTTTTTATTATTTTAACAAATTCTTTTAGAAAGTTTGAGTTGGTGGACCCAAAGATTATATCATCTACGTAGATTTGGGCAATAAATATATCTTGTTCTAAGGTCTTAATAAATAGGGTTAAGTCAATTTGACCTTGTTTAAATTCTTTAGAGATCAAGTAAGTTGATAATCGTTCATACCAGGCCCTAGGTGCTTGTTTTAATCCATATTGTGCTTTAGTAAGTTTATAAACGTGGTCAGGTCTTTCTAAGTCCTCAAACCCAGGGGGTTGTCCTACATAAACTTCTTCTTTAATGAATCTATTTAGGAAGGCTGACTTTACATCCATTTGGTATAGCTTAAATCCTTTATGGGATGCAAAGACTAACAACATCCTGATGGACTCAAGTCTAGCTACTGGGGCATATGTTTCGTCGTAATCTAACCCTTCTACTTGGCTGAATCCCTTCGCTACTAAGCGGGCTTTGTTTCTGACTATTTCTCCTTGATCATTTAGCTTATTCCTAAAGACCCACTTAGTGTCAATGATGGATTTGCCTTCAGGTTTAGGTACTAGTTCCCAGACTTGGTTCCTCTCGAATTGGGCTAATTCTTCTTGCATAGCTATGATCCAATCAGGATCAGGTTGGGCTTCATCTATAGTCTTAGGTTCTATTTTTGAAATCATTGCTACTTGACTAAGGTTTCTATAGGAGGATCTAGTCCTGACTCCTAGAGTTGGATCACCCACAATTTGATCGGTTGGGTGACTGAGTCTGGGTTTCTTGTTTTTTCTAGAACTTGGTTCAGCCTCAGGTCCGGCTGGTCGGTTTGGTTCACTATTTGATTCAACTCTTTGAGCTGATTCAATAATTGGTTCATTTGACTCACTAGCTGGTTCAATAGTTAGTTCGTTTATGGGTTCATTTAAGGATTCATCACTTTGTTGATTATCTTCTTGATCAGTGTTTGATGAAGTTAGATTTGGTTTTGAGTTAATTTCTTTATCAAATATTAGATTAGTTGTTTCTTCGATTTTCTTGGTTTGGTTGTTGTAAACCCTATATGCTCTACTTGTTATTGAATATCCTAGGAAGATGCCTGGGGTTGACTTAGACTGGAATTTTCCTAACTAGTCTTTGGTGTTTAGGATATGGACTTTGCATCCAAAGACCCGTAGGTAGCGTAGATTTGGAAGTCTTGTTGGTGCAGAAATGCACCTAAGTCAAACCTGTGTTTTGATAATGGCAACATAGGTCAAAAGTTAAGTCTTTCTTGTTTTCTAACAAGTTAATCAAGTATGCAGGAAAAGCCCTAGCGAAGGACTGCTAGGCACTGGCGAAGGACTGCCAGCTTCAAGCCCTAGCGAAGGACTGCTAGGCACTGGCGAAGGACTGCCAGCTTCAAGCCCTAGCGAAGGACTGCTAGGCACTGGCAAAGGACTGCCAGCACCAAAAGCCCTAGCGAAGGACTGCTAGGCAACTGGCGAAGGACTGCCAGTTCACAAGACCTGACAAAGGACCGTCAGGCAAAAGTCCAACCAAAGGAGCGGTTGGCATCAGGTAAACTCTCCCGAGAGGAGTAGGTGAGGACGCGTTCCCTGTCGAGGGAACAGTAGGCGTCGGTTCGACCTAGGGCTCCATTTTGGAGACCAAAGTCAGAACCAAGACAGCTAAGGCTGTATAAAATCATAAATTAATTGTGTTATTGTGTTTTGGACTAACCCTGAATGCAGGACCGAAGGAACGTGTGTCTGCAACTCAGAGAGCCTCAAAGGAGTGAGGCAGCAGCTGAGTAAGGCGCCCTGAGTGTCCAGGGCGCCCTCAAGGTGAACCAAAACCAAGCGAAGCAAAAGACATCTTAGGCTGCTTAATGGGCAAGGCGCCTTCAGTAGCGAAGGCGCCCTCGTCAGTCAAGGCGCCTTCAGCAGCCAAGGCGCCTCCAGCTCATCACTGCGAAGCCTCAGCTTCATCCACAGCGAGATCTCTGCGCGGAAGAAGTCAGCGAAGGCGCCCTCTACGACCAAGGCGCCCTCACGGTCAAACATTATCCCTGTTCGAGCGAGATAAAGATTGACTGAGCGATCTGCGGATCGCTTGACACGTGGTAGGGCGCCCCCGACGTCCACGGCGCCCCTGGGTGCTATAAATAGCACCCAACGCCCAAGCCTTCTGCAATCGACTTCAAACCAACGCTTCCATACTCTTTTGTGCTCACGCCCTGCTCCGGAAACTGCCCAACTCGAGTCGACGACGTCCCGCTGCTCCGGAAAGTCAACCTACAACCGGACGTCGGTAAAAGAAGAGTTTCATTTTCTTATTTACAGTTTATGTTGCTATACTTGTAATCTCTTTTTGTAAACTGAATTTGCGCTCATATAGAATTGCCCAAAGTAAACGATCAACGATCTTGGGCCTTGGAGTAGGAGTCGACACAGGCTCCGAACCAAGTAAAAACCACTGTGTCCTTTGTGTTGGTTTTTGTTTTTGTTTAATTCCGTTGCGTACGTACTCTTTAATAAAATCCGAAAGTTTTCCGATATTCACCCCCCCTCTATCGGGCTCCTCGATCCAACAAGTGGTATCAGAGCGGGGTTATTCAAACTTGGTGCCACCACCAGTTTGAAAATTTCTTTTCGGATTTTCGAATTCTTTTTAATATTCTTTTCTTTTTCGTTCGATTTTCTTGTTAATCGAGGTTGGTGCAACACCCCTCGATATTTTAATTTCTTAATCCCGCACTGCTAATCCAAGACCAAGTCTTGGGACAATTTTTTTTGTAAAGTTTTCTGTTACAGAACAAATGTCTATGCAAGAGGGATTCAGCACCGCTAGACCTCCACTCTTCAGTGGAGAAGACTTTTCCTACTGGAAAAGTCGCATGGAGGTCCACCTGAAAACTCAGGTGGACATGTGGATCATTATCCAGTCCGGTTTGGAGATCCCCCGAAATGCGGAAGGACTTCCACAAAACTACTCGGAGTGGGACAACACTCTAAAGCGCAAGATAGAAGCCGACGCAAAAGCAACGCAAACCCTACAATGCGGGCTGACAAAGGAAGAGCTGAACCGAGTGGGCCCCTTCAACAGTGCAAAAGAGCTATGGACAAAACTGATCGAGCTGCACGAAGGGACTTCAGACACCAGGATCAGCAAAAGGGATCTGCTACTAAACAAGATCTACACCATCAAAATGGCCGACAACGAAACAGTAGCCCAGCTCCACGCACGAATCCAAGAGGTAATAAACGGTCTTCACGCAATAGGTCATAAGGTCGAAAACCATGACCTAATAAGGTATGCTCTAAACGCATTCCCAAGAAATATCTTGTGGGCATCTATGGTAGATGCATACAAGGTATCCAGGGATCTTTCTAAAATAAAACTAGATGAATTATTTTCTGAACTAGAACTGCACGAACAGACTAACACCAATTCGGTCGAAAAAGGTATCACTTTCATTGCAGGTAAAACTCCAAAGACAACGAAGAAGAAAACTGAACCTGAACCCGAGTCTGACTCAGACTCAGAAGATGAAGAAGGAGAACAAACTAAGCTGGTCCGGCTCGCTCGAAACTACTACAAGGAGCTGAAGAACCAAACCAACAAAAGGAAAACCGGCCGAAGAAAGGACGTACCAACTGAACCCGCGAACAAGCCTAATGTGACCTGCTACGAGTGCAAGAAAAAAGGCCACTACAAAACAGAGTGTCCAAATCTGAAAGAGTCCAAGAAGACGAAAAGAAAGAAGGCACTGCAAGCAACCTAGGACGAGTCTTCCTCAGAAGAAGAAGAAGAGGCACCCCAGTCCAATCTCCTAGCTCTAACCGCATCAGAAAAAGTCGAGTCAGAATCAGAACAAGAGGACGGCGAGCTGACCTTCACAGAAGATGGAGAAATAAAGGTAACTGGTTTTAATAAATTGCAATTAAGTGAGTTGATTTCTTTTCTTTCTCGAGACTTGGCTAAAGCCAAACTCCGAGTCGAATCCCTCCGACAGGAAGTAAAACTCCTGAAAGAGGAAGCTGACTCTAAACCCTTAACCGAGAAGGTTCAGGAAGGAACTTCTACTCAAGTTGAAAAACTTGAAAAGGAGAATTCCTCCCTGAAAACTCAGGTTAAGGAATTTAGAACAGCTTTAGAACGATTTACATCTGGTTCCAAGGGTCTTGACATGATCCTTGGAAAACAAAAATCAGTTCTAAATCGATCCGGACTTGGCTACCGAACCAAATCCCGACAAAGATCATATTTGTCTGTACTGAATCAGTCCAGAGGAAAAATTCAGGCATGGGTACCTAAACTGTGCCTGAACAAACCAACTGGATCAAATCAGTATTGGATCCCCAAGGACAAGATTCACATCTTGCCTAACCATCACCGTGGCTTTAGTCCAGGGGGAGCCAAACTGAAAACTATTTTCATTATTAGATAAACTTGTTATTATTGATTTAAATTGCTTGATTGTTTGCCTGTTTATTTAATTTCTGCAAATTACCATGCTTAGACTTAGGCTAGTTTAAGGACCAAAACAAACTTAACTGAAACTTGAAAACATAGTATTGGGTGGAGGTGAGATGATAGTACGTTGGGGAAACCAATTCTAATAAGATCAAGTTTACTTGGTCTCCTTAGACTGGTGAAACCAGCCGAAGCTACCGATCCAAAATCCAAACTAGTTAGACCAGAAATTTTTCAAAGAGTAATTTGAAAATGAAATTTCATTAAAAGGCTTTGTCAAGGAAAGGGTGGATGATCCCATAAGGCTTCGGCCAAAGAAGGCCTAGTGCCTCGCCAAGACCTGGAAGCCAATTTTTGAAATTCAAATTCAAATTAATTTTTGTCAAATTCGAATCTAACACAAAATTTCAGCTAAGTATAGATTTAAAACATCTTTTCAAAAATTTCAAAATTACTTAAGTTTTCAAAATTTAAATTGTTTTCAAAAAAAATTTTCAAAAATAAACTATCAAAACCTGTCTCACAAAAGCTATAAGATTAACGTGATTGAGAACCCTAGATTCGGGTGAGACAGTAAAATTAAGACTAAATTATGATTCCTTTAATACCTGTGTTGCAGTAAAATTGTATATTTCAAACCAAGGTCAACATAAGTCAAACCTCGGTCAACATAAGTCAAAACAGGTCAAATGTACTCCCTTAGGGTTAAAACCTAGATCTTAGGGCGCCTATATCCGTTTGGGCGCCCCAAGGCTGGTCAAAAAGCCCCTCTGCCACTGCACGCTGACCAGGGCGCCCTGTAGCGTCAGGGCGCCTCCCTATACCCGAGGATGGTCAAAAGCTGCCAAAAGGCAGCTACAGCCTGGTTTAGGGCGCCCTTGTCATGCAGGGCGCCCTTCCACAGACATTCAACGGCAGAAAGCTGCCAAATAGCAGCTATAGCCTGGTCAAGGCGCCCTCGCTTGTCAGGGCGCCCTCCCGAATAAGGGAGCCCGAGACAACCTATAAAAGGGGATCCCTTCCCCTTCCTATCTTCACACCCAATACACTTCTCCTCTTACACTTTCTACCTTCCAACCCTCTCAAGCTCTCAAGCTATCAAGCTCTCATCTTCAAGAATGCCTCCCCGAGCAAACCGGTATTTTTTTTTGTTATGTTGATTTTCTTTCAATTTTTCATTAACTAGCAAATTTCTTTAAGTATACATTCTTTCTCTTAGAAGACGTCAACTTAATCAGGCAGAACCCGGTACTCAACCTAGTCCTGATCCTAGGTTTCCCAATTTAGAGTTGTGTAATAAGTTCTCTCGTACCACCTATAAACCCATTAAGACAAGCTACTTGAATAGACTATTTTTTACTCAATCCTGTCCCCTAGCTATGAACGTCATAAACCACTACCAACTGGACAATCTTGTATTATGCACTCACCCAATCAATACTTCCTTATGTGCAAAATTTTACAATAATATCATTAGACAGGATAATCTTGTATTCTCCACCATGGTTCAAGGTATTCCCCTAACTATCACACCAACTTTACTCAACCGGATTTTTAGGACTACGACCCTCGCAGTCCACCTTCTGTTGTTACCCTTCTAGGGAGCCTCCCTTTGATGCTCCCTATTCTGAGATTACCTTAGATACATTGCACTCATATTTCTTCAGGCA
>JAGFNQ010003005.1:297096-359810 GCA_024364735.1 Boesenbergia rotunda | reverse complement strand
CAATTAAAAACTATCTGATCTCAAATTCAAAATTTAAGTTGATTATTTAGTCGGATCACTGCCTAATTGTCGCCGTCCCAAGGTTAGGATACTCTTCACAACTTTACGTTTAAAAGGATCTTTCCTGAACTTACCTTATTTACCTTTCCTGAACTTACCTTATTTACCTAGTCAAATGTCCAATCCTACTTACTTATTTGAATTTACTCTGCTTAATATTCAATCAATCCACCAGGCTTTTTTCTACTTGATGCCTAATACCCATCAACTTTGTCCCATCAGATGTTCAATTCAACAAACCATTTAGTCTCATTTGCTTGATGTTCGCCCCGGGACCATAGTACAATGGTATAATGATTAGTCACTATCTCTAATATCTATGATTCGATCCCTAGTTACGATCTATATGACCTATTTTATAAGAATTTTTTCTTCAAATGAGATGCGAACTCTGGGATGCTGGACTTCTAGATCGTCCATCGCGAGCGCTTTCCGATTTACCCTGGTGACCGGTGGGAAATTTCTATGGGATCGGGCCGATCACCTCAAGTTCGTCTGCTACCTGGTCCAGTATTTTTTTTTTGTCCCCAGAATTATGGTGCAGCGGTAGGGTGATTAGTCGTTATCTCAGACATTTGAGGTTTGATCCATAGCTACGACATATTTTACAAGAATTTTTCCTCCAAATGAAACGCGAACCCTAGGACGCTGGACTTCTAAACCACCACCACGAGCGCTTCCCGATTTACCCTAGTGATCGATAGAAAACTTCTATAAGATCGAACCAATTACTCCAAATTCATCAGTTACCTCGTCCAACATCACCTGCTTGATGTTCAATACACTTGATTCGTTAAGATTTTCTTTCGTAGTTAAATCAACTTTCAAAGCTTAACTTGGAACTCTTTATAATCATCAAAATAAAATTTTAATTATTTTATCCACACCAATATTTTTTTTTCTTTTTTAATATTTGACATTCAAATTTAAAAAATATTTAAAAAATTAACCTTTGAATTTTCAACTACTTTAAGCTCCAAACTTTAAAAATGGTACCATTTTCAAAACTATAAATTTTCCAACTATAAACGTACCATTTTCAAAATTGTAAAATTTTCAACTTTAAACCAACTTGAGTTTCACCCTCCCTTTACATATATCCAAACCCAACTTTTCAAAGTAACTCCGAAAGATAAATTTCAAAGTATTTTTGAGAACAATTTTCAATTAATGTGCAAAAATTAAATTATTTTCCAAATAATTTTAAAACATTTTTACACATAAGTAAAATAATAAATATAAACAATTAATCATATGAACGAGTGCATACTAAATTAGAATCAACGATTAGAAAGAGCTTGATTAACCATAGAAGCTTGTAAGCAAAATATAGAAGGGTTCAAGCATTCATTACTAACATCCAAACATAAAACAAACATGCATAGATACAACTAGCAGCACAACTAAGGCAACACATAGACTAGAGAATGACAAACATAAAGCTAGTCAAAGGAGACGGCTTGCTGGCTAAGATGCCAAGTCCTGAGAATATTCAGCATCTCCTGTAGCTGCTGCAGCATCACCTCCCGCTGCTGCCGAAGGGACTGACGGCTGCTGGCTAAGATGCCAAGTCCTGAATAAATCCAGCATCTCCTGTTGCTGCTGCAACATCTTCTCCTCTCGCTGCAGCATGACCTCCTGTCGCTGCAGCATATCCTTCTGCTGCTGCAGCATCTCCTTCTGCTCCTGCAGCATCTCCTTCTGTTCCTGCAGCATCTGCTCCTGCCGCTGCAGCATCTGCTCCTGCCGCTGCAGAAATGACCGGAGATCCCCTCTCATCTGCCTAAAACCCTCGTGGATCATCGAATCAGGAGGATCTGCAGGATCATAATCTGGAAACATTCTACAAAACACCTTCACCATGATCATTTCCATTTGGGGAAGTAGCTTTTGTAGAACACATTATAGCTTATGAGCAGAATAGCAAAGAACTATCATGGTCATTAAGCTGGAAAGTGGAAATAATAAATAGATTCCAAGCAAGTGATAACACTGACAATGAGGAGGGAGGAGTGTCCTAGATAGATTCTAGGTCATTCATCTCTTCTTTCTTGGACATTCATTCTAACCTTATAGATGGTAAAAATTATTTTAGGTTTATTACAACCCAAGGCACCACCCTCTGTACATACATATTGCAATACATGAATCGGATCTTCAACACTATCCCCCAAGCTAGACTCAAGTTAGTCCAAAGATATTATAAAATTCCAACTAGCTGCCGTTGATGGATACATCTGTTAGTTGATATGATAAATATAAAGATCTCAAGTAGAAAATACATTGATGACCTCAACCTTTAGCTCCTCTTTGAAATAGCAAATGCATACATTGGTCGCTCATCCATGCACATACTCCAGAAATTTGCAGACTAATGCTAAAGATCATCTACAAGTGGTCGACCCCTTTCCATGTAAACTGAAGGTTTATGCAAATTTCAATGTCACCTTTTGTGATCTGGCTCACAGAGCCCCAACTATCACCTCATTCCTCCCCCTAGCAACTCAGTGTTATCCTCCTCTCCCTTCTAGAGGATGAGCTTCACCTGCTAGCTAAATAGGACCAACAGACCGAAAGAATAGGAGAGTGATGACTCTCATTGAAGATATGAAAATAACACTAGAAGTGAAGGAAAGCATCTTTAAACCATTCTCGTTTTCTTATCATATTGTGGAACTACCCAAAATTACTCAGCTCAAATAGTAGTATATTGGTTATTTTCCCAGAAACCTCTCATCCATTTAGCATTCTCATATATGCTACACTAACTTTTTTTGAAGACTACATAATTTACCAAGCACTTGTCATTAGGTGAAACATGACAAATTAAGCATAAAAACTCCATGATTAATCGGTAGAATGGGTAAGCCTCCTCAGGAAGCCTAACAACCTTCAAACTTTTCATGATCATCACAGTCCTCTCTTAATTTAGCATTGAGGAGTTTTGAATCAATAGCTTTTACGATGAGAATACCTGAACAAATGAATCTGAAGCTTCATTCTGGTTTAGAATTACTTAGCAAAAATCATACTTTTTGAAAAATAAGGGCAGACTATAAAATAAGGGCATGATCTAGGCATGACCTATTTTTTGTTTTAACTATAAAATAAACATTTCTTGTGCATCTTCCACCTTTTATCAATCATTAAAACTATCCATGTCAACCGCCTCAATGATCTTGAGGCATCTAGAAAAGCCCCTAGGCCACCACTTTCTAGGACACTACTTTCTCTTTTAACAAGATCTAATCACAAGTTACTGGAAGGCCATCCATAACTCATGATATGGTTGAAATTGTAATCATATGCGATCCCACTAATGGATGCAAGAATAATCATTATACCCCAATTTTTGCAACAACTAATACCAATTGCCAATCCTGCTTTGTTTGCGTATCTCAATATTTAAAAGCCACTGTGGTCCCATTGAAGGTCGTACCATTAATAATCTGGTTAATTTTCACTTAACCTAAATCATGAATTGGAAGGTTTAGAAATGAACTAAGAAATATATTAAAACTATATTTATTCCACATTTAGGATAGTTTTCAAATCCTAAAATGTATAAAATAATAGATATACGATAGAATCAATAATATTATCAATGGAACAAGCTGATTGTGACTCACAACAAAAATATATAGGTTCATATTTTACATTGATGAAAATATACAAATTATATTGATTTCATTTCAATAAAGAATATCAAGTGGGATGTTAAATGCTAACCATAGAAAAAACATGAAACCACCCCCATTGTTGATGCCACATCCTCATGGCATCAAAAATACTAAAGAATGAGAAAAAAATATTGACCATGCTACCAAAGAGAGACACAAAAAGAAGAACGAAAGACAACTTTGACATGGTAAAGACTTATATGCCACCGTTGATTCCACCTTCATTTGTCACTTTTATGTTTCAATGTGACAAGATTTATCCATCCCGATTGTTGTTGTGTGCTCACTGCACCTTGGTTGTACCACAATGTGTTTTGCTTCTAATATTCATGACAATTCAGAAGCAACCACAAGTAATTAGTCAAGCAGAGTGTTAACAATTTTTCCAAACAAGCACAAAAAACACAAATAACTACAATTCTACAACTAATCACTGACATGAAACCCCAATGTTACATTAGGTAACAAGAGAATGCAATTATCCAAGATCGTGGTTTTAAAAGCTTCCACTTGGGCAGCATATAGGACAACCTATGCAGGTATTGAAGGACACCACTTAAAATCTTTGCATGTGCAGCTACAAATCCTTGTTTAGATCAATTTGACAGTGCTGTTAATATTGTTAAATATATTCCGTGAGTTATGCATCATATGATTGACATATTTGTCACATGTGAAAAAATATAAACTAGAGATATTGAAATATACTTAATTGTCTATATATTAGTCATTTTTATTAGTATAATTTTTAACATTGATTGCATATGCCCCCACATATCGCATATGCACTTGACGGCATAGTGCCTGCATACAATTTTTGAGACCTTATTCAAGATTAAAGGGTTTTGGGTTAACTGAACATTGCTCGCATGCACTTTTTGAGACCTTATTCAAGATCAAAGACTTTCTTCATTAATCCTACATAAAATGATAATAGACCGACTAAATTTGTGACGAATTTTGGTACGAAATGGATGTTGGACTAGCTACGTTACCTAAATGATGCAGAATCAGACAGTGAGATAAAGTGGAAAAAGATAATTGACCATACTAATAAGAGAGTATTCTAGAGTAAGGAAAGAGGACAGAGGTAGGACAGGAAAGCAAATAAGCAAATAAAGAATTCCAAGAATAAGAAGAACCATACTAATAAGAGAGTATTCTAGAGTAAGGAAAGAGGACAGAGGTAGGACAGGAAAGCAAATAAGCAAATAAAGAATTCCAAGAATAAGAAGAATAACACTGTCTATAAGAGAATTAATATCACCCTTTCCTATCTTTCTCATCCTACATCAGTCTGGAGTCAGAGTTGCTTTTTGCAGAACCAACAATACTACATATATAGTTCACAAACCACAAATTCAAAACCCTAATCCCAGATGCCATATGTACTTCCTTTTCTATGTAAAGTTCGATTCGCAGGCAAGAGAAAATGCTTGCTAAGAAGGTCTTTTTTTTTTTTTTTCATGTCATTTACGGGGAGGATTCAAATAAGAAATACCAAATCCACCGAGAAAGGAACCATCACGACTATTCTGAACGCGCAAAATAGATAGCCACAGATCACAGCAAGAAACGAAACAAGGAACAAAGATAAAATCTGACAACAAAAGTAACCGAGAGAGAGAGAAAAAAGGAAATCGCTCTGAACATACCTCCCCTGCAATTACACAGAATACGTTGGCATTAGAAGGACGCAACGATGAAGAAGAAAAGGTAGGTCAATACAGTGAGAGAGGAAGAGCGAACCATTTCGATTAACCGGCGAGACGAGGCGAGCAGCAGCGGAGAGCGGAGAACCCTCGATAGTCCTGTCTTCACGAGAAAGCAATGGTACTTATATATTTTTTTATATTTTAAAAAATTGTTTTTTAAATATTATTAAATGAATTTGATAAAGTTAGAGTAATAATAGTTGTTCATATGTATAAATTTTAATTAGGTATAAATAATTTTGTTTTCTTTATATTATAATAATTTTGACAAAAACTACTACAACAATAATGAAATAAAAGTATTTTTGATTAAAAATGATGTTAATATTTTAAAAGACTAGGATGCCTTTCTAGAGTATAACAAAAATAAATGGTGTCTTTTTTAATTTTACCCAACTTAATATACTCTTGAACTTTTAAAGAAATTTAATGTGTTTTTTTAAAGAATTTTACATAATAATTATATTATATAAAATCAAGATTTAGTTATGGCCGTATGGGATAATAATATATAATTCTTTACGGTGTCATAAATAACCATAACATATATTAATCACATAATACATAATTAAGTTTTAACCAACATTTAATACAAGAACATGGATGCATACTTACAATCATCTACATGAAACTTTATTTTAACACTTGACTATCTTTCACAAATTAAATCTTTGTTAAATATCAAAATATATTTTTTAAAAGCTCATTTCAAAAGCCTTGAGTAGTCGTTCACAAATAACATCCACTTGGTTGTGTTGCGTATGCCTTTTGTGCTCATTTTATGCTTTTATTTTTCATTTCAGGTCTATTTAGACTTATCTAGGAGTTTAATTAAAACTATTATACAGACACAATTTATTTAAATTTCACAAACCCCATGATTGTGTTGCTTGGGCCTTCTCCATTTATTTTATGACTTCGGCAATTTACCAAAAGGCGTACGCAACAATCGGTAATTATCAACGGGCGCACCATGGTTTTATTTTCACCAAAGGGCGCACTCATTACAGTGAACTTCCTCTTATACCCCTCATATTATCTATTGTCTTTCTCTTTCTCTCTCATTAATAAATTCTGTGACGTCAGCACATGCAACGTGACTTAATTACTGACTTTTATTTTAAAATAATATCTAATGGAATCGGCGCTAAATTAAAAAACGTAAGGTAAAAATTAAAAAAATATTTCACTTTAAAAATTTCTCATCGAACGTGATTTAAAAATATAAATAAATAATTTTTATTTTTATTAATAGAAATTAATATATTAAATAATATTTAATAAATATGTTAATGTATAAAAAGTTTTTGGAAACAAACTGTTGGATTTAAAAATATAAATAAATGATTTTATATTTGATTAATAGAAATTAATATATTAAATAATATTTAATAAATATATTAATGTATACATATGTTTTGAAAAAACTGACCGTGGTAGCTTTCAGGCCCACGCTGGGCCTGAAATATTTTTATTTCAGGCCCAGCGTGGGCCTGAAATTTTTTATTTCAGGCCCACGTTGGGCCTGAAATCTTTTGATTCAGGCCCGACGTGAACTCAAATTTTTTTTCTATTTAAAAAATATATTAATATATAAAAAAATCTATCAAAACACTTAATTTTAGATTCAAACGCAGGGCCTGAAGTCATCCCAGGAGGGTTTGAAGTCAAATAACTTCAGATCCTATAAATAATTAATTTAATAAATAATAATTAAATATAAAAAATATTTTTAAAATAAAAATTTTTTGGTGAGGCCTGAAGTCATCAGTGACTTCAGGCCCTCTATATGAAAAATTTTCCCTTAGGCCTGAAGTCATTCGACTTCAGGCCTAAGGAGGGCCTGAAGTCTGATGACTTCAGGCCCAAGGAGGGCCTGAAGTCATCAGACTTCAGGCCCAAGGAGGGCTTGAAGTCTAATGACTTCAGGCCCTCCATTAAATATATAAAAATAATAAAAACTTTTTTTAAAAAAAAAGTATAATATATAATTACATAATAATAAAATGTTATAGGAGTGGTTTAGGTATATCAGTGAGTTTTGAGCAAAACTCACTGATGGACCTACCATATTTGGAATTCTGAAAACTCATTATCAGTAGACAGGGTTGAGCTAGGAGATGAGATTTTGGGTGCCGAAACCTCTAATCTTGCCGTATCACCAATGTTATAGCAGTGGTTTAGGTATATCAGTGAGTTTTGAGCAAAACTCACTGATGGACCTACCATATTTGGAATTCTGAAAACTCTATATCAGTAGACAGGGTTGGGCTAGGAGATGAGATTTTGGGTGCCGAAACCTCTAATCTTGCAGTATCACCAATGCTATAGGAGTGGTTTAGGTATATCAGTGAGTTTTGAGCAAAACTAACTGATGGGCCTACCATATTTGGAATTCTGAAAACTCTATATCAGTAGACAGGGTTGAGCTAGGAGATGAGATTTTGGGTGCCGAAACCTCTAATCTTGCTGTATCACCAATGCTATAGGAGTGATTTAGGTTTATCAGTGAGTTTAGAGCAAAACTCACTGATGGACCTACCATATTTGGAATTCTGAAAACTCTATATCAGTAGACAGGGTTGAGCTAGGAGATGAGATTTTGGGTGCCGAAACCTCTAATCTTGCTGTATCACCAATGCTATAGGAGTGGTTTAGGTATATCAGTGAGTTTTGAGCAAAACTCACTGATGGACTTACCATATTTGGAATTCTGAAAACTCATTATCAGTAGACAGGGTTGAGCTAGGAGATGAGATTTTGGGTGCCGAAACCTCTAATCTTGCTGTATCACCAATGCTATAGGAGTGGTTTAGGTATATCAGTGAGTTTTGAGCAAAACTCAAAACTATAGGAGTCTAAACCACTCCTATAGCATTGGTGATACAGCAAGATTAGAGGTTTCGGCACCCAAAATATCATCTCCTAGCTCAACCCTGTCTACTGATATAGAGTTTTCAGAATTCTAAATATGGTAAGTCCATCAGTGAGTTTTGCTCAAAACTCACTGATATACCTAAACCACTCCTATAGCATTTGTGATACAGCAAGATTAGAGGTTTCGGCACCCAAAATCTCATCTCCTAGCTCAACCCTGTCTACTGATATAAAGTTTTCAGAATTCCAAATATGGTAGGCCCATCAGTGAGTTTTGCTCAAAACTCACTGATATACCTAAATCACTCCTATAGCATTGGTGATACAGCAAGATTAGAGATTTCGGCACCCAAAATCTCATCTCCTAGCTCAAACCTGTCTACTGATATAGAGTTTTCAGAATTCCAAATATGGTAGGTCCATCAGTGAGTTTTGCTCAAAACTCACTGATATACCTAAACCACTCCTATAGCATTGGTGATACAGCAAGATTAGAGGTTTCGGCACCCAAAATCTCATCTCCTAGCTCAACCCTGTCTACTGATATAGAGTTTTCAGAATTCCAAATATGGCAGGTCCATCAGTGAGTTTTGCTCAAAACTCACTGATATACCTAAACCACTTCTATAGCATTGGTGATACAGCAAGATTAGAGGTTTCGGCACCCAAAATCTCATCTCCTAGCTCAACCCTGTCTACTGATATAGAGTTTTCAGAATTCCAAATATGGTAGGTCCATCAGTGAGTTTTGCTCAAAACTCACTGATATACCTAAACCACTCCTATAGCATTGGTGATACAGCAAGATTAGAGGTTTCGGCACCCAAAATCTCAACTCCTAGCTCAACCCTGTCTACTGATAATGAGTTTTCAGAATTCCAAATATGGTAAGTCAATCAGTGAGTTTTGCTCAAAACTCACTGATATACCTAAACCACTCCTATAGCATTGGTGATACAGCAAGATTAGAGGTTTCGGCACCCAAAATCTCATCTCCTAGCTCAACCCTGTCTACTGATATAGAGTTTTCAGAATTCCAAATATGGTAGGTCCATCAGTGAGTTTTGCTCAAAACTCACTGATAAACCTAAACCACTCCTATAGCATTGGTGATACAGCAAGATTAGAGGTTTCGGCACCCAAAATCTCATCTCCTAGCTCAACCCTGTCTACTGATATAGAGTTTTCAGAATTCCAAATATGGTAGGTCCATCAGTGAGTTTTGCTCAAAACTCACTGATATACCTAAACCACTCCTATAGCATTGGTGATACAGCAAGATTAGAGGTTTCGGCACCCAAAATCTCATCTCCTAGCTCAACCCTGTCTACTGATAATGAGTTTTCAGAATTCCAAATATGGTAAGTCAATCAGTGAGTTTTGCTCAAAACTCACTGATATACCTAAACCACTCCTATAGCATTGGTGATACAGCAAGATTAGAGGTTTCGGCACCCAAAATCTCATCTCCTAGCTCAACCCTGTCTACTGATATAGAGTTTTCAGAATTCCAAATATGGTAGGTCCATCAGTGAGTTTTGCTCTAAACTCACTGATAAACCTAAACCACTCCTATAGCATTGGTGATACAGCAAGATTAGAGGTTTCGGCACCCAAAATCTCATCTCCTAGCTCAACCCTGTCTACTGATATAGAGTTTTCAGAATTCCAAATATGGTAGGTCCATCAGTGAGTTTTGCTCAAAACTCACTGATATACCTAAACCACTCCTATAGCATTGGTGATACTGCAAGATTAGAGGTTTCGGCACCCAAAATCTCATCTCCTAGCTCAACCCTGTCTACTGATATAGAGTTTTCAGAATTCCAAATATGGTAGGTTCATCAGTGAGTTTTGCTCAAAACTCACTGATATACCTAAACCACTGCTATAGCATTGGTGATACGGCAAGATTAGAGGTTTCGACACCCAAAATCTCATCTCCTAGCTCAACCCTGTCTACTGATAATGAGTTTTCAGAATTCCAAATATGGTAGGTCCATCAGTGAGTTTTGCTCAAAACTCACTGATATACCTAAACCACTCCTATAACATTTTATTATTATGTAATTATATATTATACCTTTTTTTTAAAAAAGTTTTTATTATTTTTATATATTTAATGGAGGGCCTGAAGTCATTAGACTTCAGGCCCTCCTTGGGCCTGAAGTCATCAGACTTCAGGCCCTCCTTAGGCCTGAAGTCGAATGACTTCAGGCCTAAGGGAAAATTTTTCATATAGAGGGCCTGAAGTCACTGATGACTTCAGGCCCTCACCAAAAAATTTTTATTTTAAAAATATTTTTTTATTTAATTATTATTTATTAAATTAATTATTTATAGGATCTGAAGTTATTTGACTTCAAACCCTCCTGGGATGACTTCAGGCCCTTCGTTTGAATCTAAAATTAAGTGTTTTGATAGGTTTTTTTATATATTAATATATTTTTTAAATAGAAAAAAAATTTGAGTTCACGTCGGGCCTGAATCAAAAGATTTCAGGCCCAACGTGGGCCTGAAATAAAAAATTTCAGGCCCACGCTGGGCCTGAAATAAAAATATTTCAGGCCCAGCGTGGGCCTGAAAGCTACCACGGTCAGTTTTTTCAAAACATATGTATACATTAATATATTTATTAAATATTATTTAATATATTAATTTCTATTAATCAAATATAAAATCATTTATTTATATTTTTAAATCCAACAGTTTGTTTCCAAAAACTTTTTATACATTAACATATTTATTAAATATTATTTAATATATTAATTTCTATTAATAAAAATAAAAATTATTTATTTATATTTTTAAATCACGTTCGATGAGAAATTTTTAAAGTGAAATATTTTTTTAATTTTTACCTTACGTTTTTTAATTTAGCGCCGATTCCATTAGATATTATTTTAAAATAAAAGTCAGTAATTAAGTCACGTTGCATGTGCTGACGTCACAGAATTTATTACTGAGAGAGAAAGAGAAAGACAATAGATAACATGAGGGGTATAAGAGGAAGTTCACTGTAATGAGTGCGCCCTTTGGTGAAAATAAAACCATGGTGCGCCCGTTGGTAATTACCGATTGTTGCGTACGCCTTTTGGTAAATTGCCGTTATGACTTTATTTTTCATGTATCAATTTTAGTTAAACTTATTATGATTTTTTATGTTATCTTAGACTTATTTCACAAATGACCTCCCTCCACCCCTTTGTTGTATGCATGGTTGGTCTTTTGTACTTATTTTATGGCTTTATTTTTCATTTTAGATCTGTTTAAGTCCATATAATAGTTTTGATCAAAATTAATATATAGACTCAAACGGTCTAAATTTCACAAATGACCCCTTGATTGTTCCTTTGGCCTTTTGCATTTGTTTTATATTTTTGTTTTTTTTCGATTCAGACTAATTTAGCTTCATTTAGTAATTTTGATCAAAACTATTATATAAATCCAAACTATGTCTTTTGTATTTACTAGATTTTTTGCACTTGTTTTGTGTCTTTCTGCAATTTAGACTAGTTTAGGTCTATGTAGCAGATATTCCTTTTATGTTTTTGGTTTCCAATTCAGACATAAATATCTATAATAACAATAATTAAGTTTTATACTACTAGATGGGTCGGTTAAAACTATTTCATAGATCCAAACTACCTAAAATTCATGAATATATTAATTGGGCCTTTTACACTCATTCAATACTCATTCAATATGATATTTTAATCTTAGGAAATCATATAACTATTTTAGTCAAAATTGTCACATGGATCCAACCAGCCTAAATTTCATAAATAAATCCTTGTCATATGAATCTTTTGGACTCTTTGGGCTCATCCTATGTTCTTAATTCAGGTCCTTGAATCTAGACGGTCATGTGCCAATTTTAGTTAAAATTATTATATAAACCTATGTTAGAAATGTGAATGGAAAAGAGGGTGGAAAGGAAAGAGACTTCTTTGTGTATGAGTTTTAATCTCCCATTGGAGTTTCGTGATACTATTATTGATTTATATTGTTGCATAAGCATGTATGATGTGAATAAATGTTTGGAGAGAGATTCACTCTCACACGTAGGTACACAAAGGGTGCAAATCCAAAGCCACAGGCTGCTGTGTGGTCAGGCCATCGGGTGCCGATATCATCAGTGGTGAAGTCGCCACGCGTCTTCGTCCCGTGATTTACCCTGATTGACAGGTGGAGACTCTCGTTGAAGGTCATGGCGCAGAGCCGGTCAGCCAAGTGGATTAGTCAGGTGCAAGATTGGATACCCCTTGTAAATCCAAAAAACAAAAACACAAAGAGCCCGTATTACACTGAACCAAGTTGACTCGTGTGCGAGCATGATTTATGGCGTTGAATGTTGGATCAGTCAGAGCAAAATTTGCCTTAGTGAATGAACCAATATTTTGACATTCAAATCTAATTTTGCTACATGCTCAAGTGCATAACAGATGCATTAACTAATATTAAGGTATATTTGAAATCTCATAGCGTTTTGATCTAGGTGAGTAAAGGTATTAAATGGTGATTAATTTGTCAATTAAACGTTGCATAAGATTGGTATTCCTATAAAAAAAGAGGTAATGATCTTGAGCGAGGTAAGTAAGAAAAGAAGAAATCTCCATCCACCTACGTTCCCCTTCGCTTTCATCCTCTATCGTGCATCTTCTGCTTGGCAAAATACCCGTGATAGCATTTAGGTACCTCTCAGTTCGTCGTGATCCATCAGTGCTACATGGCGATCATGGTCTGCCATTGTATATTAGGAAACAGACAACCCACATAACATCAAAGTATAACCAGAGGTGGGGCGAATCTATTTTAAGTAAACTGCTTGAAAGCAGGCCTCGACATATTCTTTTCCCAACTCGGATTCCACTCAGGAGCAATCAGGGACGCTTCTTCCTGACTTGGTGATCCACATGAGACCAACTTGGTTTCCACTCAGGAGCACTCGGCTTTCACTCGAGAGCACTTAACTTCCACTCGCGAGCACTTAGTGTCCACTTGTAAGCATTCTTCTTACCATTGGAATCCACTCGGGAGAATTCATCCCGACTTGGTAGCACTTGGTAATCAAGCGACTTGGTATTTGGTGACTCTAACAAGTCGCTAATCGGGAAGTCGGGTGACATCCTGACCCGGAGTCAACCACTGGAAGCTTAGCAAAGCTAGCCCCGTTGATAGCTTGAGATAATTCACTCGTCACTCAACAAATAAGACTAATTTTGTTTTTGTATTTCAAATTTAGTAAATTTTTCCTTGTATCTCCGACTACAAGATTGCCCAACAACCTAAACTGATCCAAAATTGTGAAGACACTAAAAGTATTGCCTTGAGTGGCTATAGAAAGAAAGTGCATATGAAACATTCTTTGAATTCTTTGAGTCACTTTGGTTCTTATATATATAATTACTCTGCTGCGGATCCTCTGCCACGTGCCCGTGCATGCGGATTAAAGGCACCTATATATATATATATATACAAAATTATTCTGTTGCAGACCTTTTGCCGTGCGCCCGTGAACATAGATTGAAGGCGCCTTCGATGGCATCGAAGGCACCTTAAATTCAACTCAAGGCGCCTTCAATCCAACTCAAGGCACCTCCAATGCAATTGGAGGCACCTTGAGTCAAAATAATTTTTTTTAAAATTGAGGTATATTATATGTATTTAGGGTTCAAGATTTTAAAATTTAGAGGTTGAATTATAGTGAGTTTAGGGTTCAAGCTTTCCTCTAGAGTTATAGTGTTCAAGATAAAAAAAAATTAGATGTTCACGGGATATATTATAAATTTTAAGATTTAAGGGTTGGATTATAGTGGGTTTAAGTCAATAAAATTTATCCTCTAGGGTTTAGGTTAATCTCTTGGATTATAGTATTTAGGATACAAAATTATAGATGCTAATGAAGTATATTATATGTATTTATCATTAATGGGAAGAATTGTTGATTTTTAAAAAATAAATAAAATAAATAACAAACTGAGGTGCCTCCCATGCATGGGAGTCCTCTCAGTTTGTTTTTTTTTCAAAAAAAAAACCAGCTCGAGGCACCTCCAATCGCGTCGAAAATATAGTGTGATTTAAAATATAAAGGGAAGGAGTAAAAATAATCTTGATCAATAGACTAATAGTTCTGATTGTGAAGAAAAGGAGGAGAGTTTTTGTTGGGGCAATCTATGGTCTGGAGTGACCATGTGTTTTGATGTTTGGGAAAAGAGTTTAAGTTAGGTTTACCCTTGTGTTTTGATATGTGTATTGGAGTGTGCAGGTTTGCAGGTTACACATATTGACTTAGCTGGATTCCTTCGGGAACGGTGAAGGGTGGCATAGAGGCAAGCCGTGGGCTTGTGTGCGCACCTGAGGGATCATGGATAGCAGGGACGATGAGTCGAGGGGCGCAGAATTCGAGGCATGTGTGAAAGATGGCATGGAGACAAGCTGGAGGCTTGTGTGCGCATCTGAGGGACGGGATCCAAGGATGAAAAGGGCGCGAAGGCAACAGTCGAGGCTGTTGGTGAAGAGTCAGCTGAGTGGTGAAAGTACGAGTGCTGAGAGAATGTACTCGGGGGAAATCCTAGGGGTCGAGTGCTGAGAGAATTGTACTCGGGGAGGAAAACCTAGGTGGGCAGTCGACTGATAAACACCACAGAAACATTAGTCGACAGCTGGTAGGTGGCTGGAAATTCGAACGTTAGGCTTGCAATGGTCGATTTTCAGTGGGACCAGTCGACTGCCCTGGGAGCAGTCGACTGGGGTTTTGGCAGTCGACTGATAAACACCACAGAAACATTAGTCGACTGCTCTGGGAGCAGTCGACTGGTAGGTGGCTGGAAATTCGAACGTTGGGCTTGCAACGGTCGATTTTCAGTGGGACCAGTCGAC
Organism: Boesenbergia rotunda; assembly: GCA_024364735.1. Classification (NCBI taxonomy): domain Eukaryota; kingdom Viridiplantae; phylum Streptophyta; class Magnoliopsida; order Zingiberales; family Zingiberaceae; genus Boesenbergia; species Boesenbergia rotunda. Next base: position 344,596 of record JAGFNQ010003005.1, on the reverse strand, counting down.
TGCCCTGGGAGCAGTCGACTGGTAGCAGTTGATTTCAGCTTTGAGTTATATTTAAGAGAACTCGGTTTAAGCTGGGAGCTCTTGACGAAATGAGCTTGGTTAGAGCTCATTAGTAGTCTTTGGTGCTCAGAAGTGTGTCCAGGTTTGTGGTGAGGTTTTTCTACCCACAAGGAGCTACACGAGCTAGCTGGAGGGCATTCGGGGAGTGATCCACCGAAGGATCAAGGGATCATCCATCTTACGAACTGCCGTGGAGTAGGAGCGTCATTTCTGAACCACATAAATAGGTTTGTGTTAGCATTGTTTGTTATTGTTATTAATATTTCCGCTTGCACTTGCTAACGTTGTAGGTAGAATAATCGAAAGAAGCTATTCACCCCCCTCTAGCTTGACACCACGATCTAACAAGTGGTATCAAGCGAAGTCCGCTCTCGTTAGAATAACCGCCAAAAGAGCACAAGCTAGAGGAGATGATAATGGAAGACAAGTTGGGTGATGACATCAACACTCCACCCTCCTATGATCATGAAGATTTCGACTACTGGAGGACAAGGATGAAGACTTGGCTTGTAATGGATTGGGAGTGCATGGTGATACTAGAAAAACCATTCGAAATTCCAAGAGATAAGCATGAGAAGAAGCGTCGACCTAGATATTGGACTAAAGAGCAACAAAGTCAATCAAGGGAAAATGAGAAGGTAATTTCGATATTACTTAGCATTTTGCTTAATAATGTATTGAGTGGTGTAGGTAAATACGAAAACGCATATGAGCTATGGAACAAGATTGGAGTGATTCGTGAAAATCCTACACAAGATCAATTAGTAGAAGAGCCCAAGGAGACAAGTCAAATGGTCCAAGAAGAGGAAAAAGAAAAAGAATTGTCAACATCATCAAGTGAAGTGACACAAGATAGTGAAAGGTCATCCATGTCATCAAGAGAAGAAGAAGAGGTCTCAAATTCAAGGATTGACAGGGGAGGAGAGACCCTCATCAATACCGGAACAAGTAGAAGCTCCTACCTCCACCAAAACAAGGACAAAAGACTACATAGTGTGCTTTGGGTGCAATCAAAAGGGACACTACAAGGACAAGTGTCCACTAGGTAAGAAGGAGGTAAACCCTAAACCCGGGTCAATTCATTTAAAATCTAATGTGGGTTGTAGGGAAAAGAAGGAGAAAAAACATATTAGATGCTTTACATGTGGGGAGCTAGGGCACTATCATACCAAGTGTCCGAGCAAAGGAGAGCTCAAGAAAATGGAGCATTTGAGAAGATGGGAGAAGAATGAGAAGAAAAGAAGCTCACATCAAGGGGGAGCTAAAAGGGTAAGAGAGGTAATCCCTAACTTTAAGCATGTTTCAAATTCATCTATGTATGCTAGAAATGATAAAAAATACTTGCTTATGCATAATCATGGATTTAAATATCATGATAGGAGTAGGGTTAATATTGTAGAACAAACCCCTAGAAAAATCATGCATCATGATAAACCCAAGACCTTTATACCTAAGGATCAAGGCATGAATCCCAAGAAGGGGAGACATATGCATAGGAAGATGGGTAGGTTTAGGAATGTCCAAGGTGGACATGTGGATTCTAGGGTTAAAAGCCTAGAAAGGGAAAATCAAGCTTTGAGAGCAAGATTTGATAAATTGGAGAGAGCCCTAGGAAGATTCGCGGTTGGATCTAAGGGTTTAGGTATGGTGTTGGGTGGTCTAAAACCCAACAATAATAAATTGGGTTGGGATATCGATCTAAGATCGGGGTAGGGCTCTAACTATGTCATACCTCCACGCCAGTCAACCACCATCACATATAATGCGAAATTGAGTGGGCGGGGTCTCTGACACTGAACATACTCCACCCTAGGTTGCGAGGGGAAAAGTCACGCTCTCTATCCCTCACTATCCCTGGATAGAGGAGGAGACCATGTCGCATCACCATGTCCTATAATCCACTAACGAAGATTGGAACCGGGACTACATGATAATGCAATTTGACAAGTTTGACAACCCGTTTCAACCACCAGGGAGTCAATGGTCGCCTACGTATGCCCTACACCAGTAGCATGTTTGACGACCTGTCTCAACCACCAGGGAGCCAAGGGTCACCTATATATGCTACATGTAGAGATGATGTATGTCACTATCCCATGCATCACCTATTATCTAATCCTACCATCATCATCATGATATGTAGCAGTCCAGGTAACAATCATGCATCATATCCTAACCCTAGTGCTAGGTATAAAATATGTCATCCGTAATCCAAAATATGCAGTAATATATGATAATAAAGCAGTAAATCTAATCAGATAGCATGTATCAAATGAAGTTATACAGGAACAGATATAACATGTATTCCTATTACTATCCATATCTAACTATGCATAAAAGTATGATTATCTAATAAAGATAAGTCAAAGGTACTCCGCCTTTAATGTAGGTGCTCATAAGTGAAAAAAACCCCTCGTCCAATATCCGCAGGCAAATAATCACGTTAATGTCCTATATCAAACGACAAATCTATTTAATTATTTACACAATAGCAAGTAGCTAATAAAATTCCTAACCTATATTAGGGTTATTCCTAATACTGTAATCATTTAATTAATTTTAATTAAATGATTAATTCCTATTCATTGAGTTTTGGATTCATTTTAAGTTTAGCAAAGCCCAACCCAAAATCCCACCTAACTCAAGACTAGAACCAAACCAAATTAGGCTACCACTAAATTCCATCTCATAATAACTCAAATTCCAAAGTGGAGTCTCACGGCATTAGCATAACCAAAACAACACCGACTACAACCCAAAACAAAAATCCAAGACTCACAACAAAGTCCAAACACAAGAGCAATCTTCCAAATAAAAGATCCCCATCACAAAAAAAAACCCGCCATCTGCACTCCATTTCCGATCAGGGAAAACTACCCAAATTCTACAACTACTAATCTATGCTATAGCAAACTCAATCAAAAATGGATCGGTTATGAATCATCCCCAAATCCATAACCTAAGCAATAACCAACCATTCTTACTCATTCCTACAGATCTATCAACCATCAAAACACAGTAAAACATAAGAACACCACAATAGTACAAGATCAGCTATGACAAAAACCGATCCAAAACAATCAGAAACATTCCAAAACAACACATGCACACACGCCATTTCAAATTCCAACAGGAAAAAACTCACGATCAGAACAGGCAAGAATCCAAGATCGAAGAAGAAATCCAAAACAGAACAACTCACGCCAAGATTCGAACGAAACCATAATAAATTCCAAATCCTCATGATTGCTTATCAAAAGCAGAAATTCAACATCATGTATGTTATTTTTCCAAGATCTAATAATTCCTTACCAATTCTTTCATACAGACCTTTACCAAGCTTTATACCATTTCATACGAGAACAACTATTGCAACGTGCTCACCTGAGCTTGCACTAGCCATAGCTCTTCCACTTGGTTCTAGTAAGATCTAGCCACCAATCAGAGGAAACAAATCGAAGATCCCCTCCCCCTGATGAGTCTTCCTCAACCCTAGATCCACTCCACCACAAGGAAGAATAGGATATGCTCCGAATCGGCAAATGTGTCGAAAATCCTATGAGGACTTCAATCCATAGAGAAGAGTACCAGATCAAGAAGAAAATAAAACGACTACCTACTGGTGAACCCCTAGTGATGAAACCTTGCTGAGGGGGAAAAAAGAAGAGAAATGATAGGGAGAGTGAAAACGGTAGAGTGAAAGGCTGAGTGAATGAGGTGGCAGACATTGTGGACAGCCCAGTCAGCGAAAACGCAGCAGCGAATAAAGGAAAGGAAATCTGAAGAAAATCCCTCGACACCGAACCCTAAAACCCAACCCTTCCTCATTGCGAGCAACCCTGTTCTGCCGCTCCTCCATCTCTGCGTCGCACGCGTCGCCACCACTCCGCGGCTCCCCCATCTCGCGCCGAAAAAACCCAAGACTCCTCCATCCTCCTCTGCGCCGCCACCTCCACTGCGTCGCCCGATCCCGTGCCGGTGCAACCCAAGACTCAGAAATCTTCCTCTGCGTCGCTTCCTCCACTGCACTGCCCAATCCCACACTGGAAAACCCAGAGACTCAGAAAGCTTCCTCTGTGTCGCCAATCCCGCACCGGAAAAACCCCTCTGCGTCACCACTCCACTGCGCCGATCGATCCCGTGCTGGAAAAGACACAGGTCAGTTGTAAATTCTGAATTTTTTGTTCTCTTCTTGTAGGCTGCTTCTTGTGAATGATTCTTGATAAAAGTTTACTGGTGAAAGTTTGGCTCAGAAAGTTTACCTGTGAGTCCCTCCTCATGAATGATTCTTGTAGGTTGCTTCTTAGTGTTTACTTGCTTCACTGGTTTCCTCAGAATGTTTGGCTTGTTCAAGATTAGTTATGGATTTTTGTAGTTCTTAGTGATTACTTGCTTCACTGGTTGAATCAAAAAGTTTGGCTTGTTCAAGATTAGTTGTCGATTTTTGTAGTTCTTAGTTTTTTTCAATTGCATTTTGGCTGTAGGTGTTTCAAATTGCTAAGATGGATGATGAAACAAACACTTCATGGTTGCCATTGAATGAAATGGAAAATCAATTGCAAAATGATTCCCAAGTGTTGGGAGAGTCGTCAAGCTCCAATGAAGCTAATACTCCACAATTTGGGATGAAGTTTCATCTGAAAAAGAAGTTCGGGATTTTTACAATTTTTATGCACAATCAGTTGGTTTTGGCATTTCTAAATTAGGATAAAAAAGGGAGATGATGGCAAGCATAAGTATTTCTTGTTCGGCTGCTCAAAAAATTGTAAGACTATTCCTAAGGGGAAAAATCTCTTTTATCCTAGATCTTCAAGTAAAACAAATTGTAAAGCTAGGATTAATATTATTGTTCATAATGATGGATTATACTCTGTTAATGGTGTTATTCTTGAACACAATCATGTATTAAGTTCAAAGATGTCCAGACATTTTAGATGCAATAAAGTTTAGATGTCCAAACAAAGAGGAAATTATATTTGAATGATCAAGCAGGAATCACTTTAAGTAAGAGTTTTCATTCACTTGTTGTTGAGGCTGGTGGCTATAAAAATTTGGCTTTTGATGAGAGAACGTGTAGAAATTATATTGGTGAAGACTATAGATTAAGACTTGGTTACGGTGATGCAAAAGCCTTGAATGATTACTTTTGTCGTATGCAATGTAGAAACTCTATTTCTTTTACATGATTGACGTGGATGATGATTCTCGCATACGAAATATCTTTTGGACTGATGAAAGAAATAGGGCTGCTTATGATTATTTTTCTGATGTAGTTATATTTGATACTATATATCTTACGAATAGTTATGATATGTCGTTTGCTCTATTTGTTGGAGTTAATCATCATGGTCAGTCTGTGTTGCTTGGTTGTGGTTTGATTTCTAAGGAAGATACCGAAACATTCATTTGGTTATTCAATTCTTGGTTGGCGTGCATGAGAGGGCGCGCTCCAAGAGGTATTATCACGGACCAGTGCAAAGCTATGGAAAATATAATTCTTGAGGTATTTCCGAACACTCATCATCGATTATATCTTTGACATATAATGAAAAAAATTTCAACCAAGTTTGGTAAGCACGCCAACTACAAGATGATAAAGAAAGAGCTAAAGAAAATTATTTATAATTCTTTGACAATTGAATGTTGTGATACCAATTGGCAAAACTTGGTTCAAGATTTTAATTTGGAGAAAAATGATTGGTTGAATTCTTTGTATGAAAGTCGTCATACATGGATGCCTGTATATGTCAAAGATAAATTTTGGGCAGGGATGTCGACAAGTCAAAGAAGTGAGAGTATGAATGCTTTTTTTTGATGATTATGTTCATTCCAAAAATACTTTGAAACTGTTTGTTGAACAATATGACCATGCATTGAAAAGCAAAATTGAAAAGGAACAAAATGCTGATTTTGCTTCTTTTAATTCCATGATTCCAGTAATTAGTGCAATCCCACTTGAAAGGTTTTTCAAAAGGTCTACACAAACAAGATTTTTAAGTTGTTTCACGATGAAATGAGATGTTTGATGTTTTGCAATACTCTATTTTTGAGGGGAAAAGGGAATATATTATTTTTTGAAGTCATCGAAACTATATATGGAAAGGAGGGAGCAACTTCAAAAAATGTTTCTTATTGGGTATAATATAGTGAGTTAGACTTCCATTTGAAGTGTTTATGTCGGATTTTTGAGTTTTTGTGTAGATATTTGGTTTCGGTTCTTGTTAAAAGAAATGTGACTAATGTTTCTGAAAAGTATATATTGGACCGATGACGCAAAGACATTAAACGTGATTATCAAGGAATCATCAATATTTATGATGATTGTTATTCTCAAGAAGAAGATATAATAGTCTTCATCCTTTGATACATGAAGTACAAAAGCTTAGGTCAAAAAATGATGAGAGATTACTATTTTTAACTGAGATCTTAAAAGTTGCAAAAGAAAGACTCATTGAAATTGATATTGATGAGTCCTTGGATGGTGTTCAAGCTAGCAACAAGGTTAATGGTGATTCACGGATTGAGAGCCAAAAATTCCTCTCTCCATTGAAAGTAAGGTCTCGGGACGTCCACTAAAGAAAAGAAAACAATCCATAATTGAGCAATTTGCAAAAAAGGCGGAAGCAAAGTCTCGGAAAAAGGTTTGGTTGTATACCTCAACTAATACTTTGGTTTGGTGTTATGCTATGGTTTATAAAATATATATGATTTTGGGTTTCTTCTTTGTCTACAGTGTTCTAGAGTTGAAAGAAGGGAAGAAGAGTTATAAAATTTGAATTCTAAAAATATAATGGATGATCAAAATAGTCAAAATGTAAGTTGTAACTTGAAGCTTATTAACCTTACCAATATCCTTGCTCGTATCTAACTTTCTGTGATTGTTTCTTGCATTCATCTATTCCTGTGCATAGAGCTTCCTAACATTGTAAACATCTTCATCTTGTGTGTAGTTCTCATTCCTATTCCCGGATTCTCTCTTGAAATATTCTTTAAGTAGTTCTCTTGAAACATCTGCTTTCTTGAATGATGTTGAGGAATGTGCTTCGGTTTATTAGTATTACATGCTAATCTATTTAAAAAAGCATGCTAATCACTTTGTTAATGTTAATTTTGTATTGATCAGGTCTAAAAGTTTTACCTTCTGGATCCCATCCACATATGTTCTCATTTCCTGCAATAACAAAACAACAAAAGATGTAGTAGTATTTGCTAATTATTTTGTAACAAAAACACTTATGCAAACAATCCAAAAATTGTAGTACTAAACACTTTCTTTGTCTACAGTGTTCAGAATGATTCTTTTTTTTAATCATGATTTCTAATCTATTTGTTATTACATGGATGTTCTTTGTCTACTTTGTTGTAGGTTGTCTTCGCTTCAACAGTTTCACAATGTCCATGAAAAGATATATGCATGGAGCTCCAATATGAATGTGTAAGTCAAACTAATTTAATGTGGTGAAAAATGCACTTTAATATGTTTTTCTGTGGTGTAATCTCTTCTGTACTGAACAGCTAACATCCCATTGGTTGATGCAGTTAGGTTCCATAGCTGTTAGGTGCTGGCAGTTAGTTTTGATGGAGTGTTGCATGGCAGCTAGTTTTGATGGAGTGCTTCAGGAAGAATCTATCAGGTTGGAAGGTGCTTGTAGTTAGGTGCAAACTGATTGATGCAATTAGGTGTTTGATGGAGTGATTGTATAAAACACCAACTCTGGGGTTCATCAGTTGCTACTACTCTCTTTCTCCTAATGACATTTAGTTTTGAATGTAGTTTGGTTGCAAAAACATGGATTGTTTGAATTGTTGTTTGAATGTAGTTGGTTGCAAAATCATGGATTGTTTGAATTGTAGTTTGAATGTTGTTTTGAATCAAGTCACCACTGATATCATCCAGCAAGTGATCCTTTTCCTCCTCAAAGTTCTCTCATTCCTTGTTGGGAATTGGAGTGTTTTTTTGCAGTGCAGTGGGTGTTCATCAGCTTTATATTGAAAGTTTGGTGGATGTGCCCTCACGCTGTGTGATTCAGCTTTTGTTTTTCTTTCAAGAGTTTTATGGAACTTTCTTCCTTCTCTTGATGTTTGTTGGGCTCTCTCAGTTTATAGAGTGCAGAGTTTTGTTCCTAATGGGTGAAAAAATAGATAATATTCTTTTTTTCTTAAAGTAATATTTTTCTTTATTAGACGATTAAAGTGCAATTTTTTGTTATTGATGGGTGAAACAACTCCTTCCAATCTTCTTCTTAAAGTAATCTTTTCGCTCTAAGTTATGTAGTAAAGCATACATAACTAAATTATGCTAACAAATTAAACAACCATGAACCATACACCAAACCAACAATGTTGGTAAAAACTCTTGTAAATACATATAGCAAACCAACCATACACCAAATCAAACAACCATGAACCATATACCAAACCAACCATGATACTTAAGGAACATAATTTTACATATAGCAAATTACATCAACCAACTCAAAATCATCACAATATAAGTAAATACAACTACAAAGATAACAATTCTAAACTTCTTATTCATTGAACAAATTTCAGCACTAAACTTCATAGTATCAGAATTGTTGTTAACGTCACTGAATAAATCATTGCACTCAACTGCATCCTTGTAACAATAGATGCTTCAATTCACTAATCTCCAATTCTAATTTTTTGTTCTCCTTCTTTAAATTATTAATAATTTCATTCGTTCTCTTGACAATTCTAGGTCATGCTATAAGAAGAAACCGCATCCATTTTCCTGCATTTGAAATGAACTTAATAAAAAGCCAATAATTAAAAATATTCATAACATTTGTTGTTACCTATGTTATTATATCAAAAACTTACTCTAAATTTTTGACAGGAAAAAAATCGCCTTCCTGGATTGGTTTCTTTCCATGATGTCCATAGATTAGCTCTTAACCCACAATAACATAATATATGGGGAGCACCACATTGCTCGTCATTCATGCGTCTTCGAGTGAAAGATGATGATGATGATGATGGACCACTTGCCATGAATTATCTTTCCTTTCTTTCTGCAATATTTTCCCTACATTTCGCTGAGAGTATCATTATCGTGAAAATATAAACAGCAATACCACACTTTAAGTAAGCAATACCAACAAGGAGTTATGTTCTAAGCTAAAGCAGAATAAAAGCTAAAGCAGAATGAAAGCAGAATAAAAGCCAAGACTCGAAAGTTTTGCATATGTTCTAAGCTAAAGATGCATGTCATCCACATTTTAGGTAATCTGTCAAGGTCGTTTGCATATGAAGTTATTTGCATTTAGATATATAAAGAGCATAAGACAATCTAAAAGCCAAGACTAGATTTTCCTATATCCATAGCCACATTTCTTCAAACTTTGTAAGTAAAATAGTGAAGCAAGTACATTCAGAATAAAAAATTCAGAATAAAAAACTTTCCTACATCCACATCCACGGCCGCAATTCTCCAAACTTTCTTCAACTAGATTTTCCAAGTTGAAGAGAACAGAATCCAGTGAAGCAAGTAACTCTGGAGACATTATGAATCTGAAGAAAGTATTTGTCATTGGCAATTACAATTGGAATGCTACTATGCATCTCTTATTTGTCATTGGCAATTACAGAAGAAAGTATTTTCTATTCGCCCAAAACTTCTTGTGAATGGTTCATCTTGGTTCTCGAAATTGTAAAAAGTATATCCTCCTGAACATGCAATTCGACCTAACTATCCAATTCATTTTGAAGAGAAAATTATCTCGATCATAGTAAATGAAAATCGCAAGATATAGAAAAGTAATACCAAAAGTCATTGGGGGCACACCTCGATGCAAAGCACCAGGCAATGATTTCTGAGTCTTGGGGTTTTCCGGCGCGGGATCGGTTGGCGCAGTGGAGGTGGCGACGCAGAGGGGTTTTTCCAGCGCGGGATTGGCGACGTAGAGGAATATTTCTGAGTCTCTGGGTTTTTCTGGCGCGGGATCGGGCGGCGCAGTGGAGGTGGCGACACAGAGGAAGATTTCTGAGTCTTGGTTTGCACCGACGCAGGATCGGGCGGCGCAGTGGAGGTGGCGGCGTAGAGAAAGATGGAGGAGTCTTGGGTTTTTCCGGCGCGAGATGGTGGAGCGGCGGAGTGGTGGCAACGCGTGCGACTCAGAGATGGAGGAGCGGCGGAACGGGGTTGCTTGCGATGAGGAAGGGTTGGGTTTTAGGGTTCAGTGTTGAGGGATTTTCTTCAGATTTCCTTTCCTTTATTCGCTGCTATGTTTACATTGACTGGGTTGTCCACAGTGTCTACCACCTCATTCACTCAGCCTTTCACTTCCCCGTTTTCACTCTCCCGTTTTCACTCTCCCTATCATTTCTTGAAAAAGAAAGGGCTTTAAGGGCGCACAACTTACGTTTAAGCCCTTGGAGTTCCTATTATCCAATCTTCTTCCTTAATTTCTGGATGTTATGCATTTAGCCCCTCAACTTCTGTCTAATCAAAATTTTCCCCTACTAGGTTAGAACTTTAGCCAAATAATCCTCCATAGTTTGGACTATTCCACGTAGGCTCTAAAGTTTTGGGTTTTCTTTATGCATCATAACCTTCTCAAGTTTAAGGATTCAATCTTTACTCCCCTTAAACTTTGCCTAGAGTCCGGAAACCTCAAAACCTTTTCGGTAAATTTCTCAAAAAATTTAGTTATCAGTTTCTAAGTTATCGTATTTAGCATAGCATATTCTTTGATGTCTAAGATTTTGAACTAAATGATTTTCACAATATGACTTAAAAGTAGAACATATCTTAAAAGTAGAACATATCTTGGCTCATGATGATCTTCAAGAAGAAATTAGAACCTTTTAGACAATTGTATTTCTCCTTCTTGACATCTTTTCTTAGCCTATTTGATGGAGCAAAGACCTATTTATAAGTAGAGGGTGTTGGTGCAGGAAGCATCATATCGAACCTTATTTTGATATTGGCAAAGGATTCAAAGTTAAGTGTTATTTGTGAACTAACGATGTCACTCAAGTGTGCAGGAAAAGTCCTAGCGAAGGGCTGCTAGGCACCTGGCGAAGGGCTGCCAGGATCCAAAGCCCTAGCGAAGGGCTGCTAGGCAACTAGCGAAGGGCTGCTAGTCACCAAGTCCTAGCGAAGGGCTGCTAGGCAACTAGCGAAGGGCTGCTAGTCACCAAGTCCTAGCGAAGGGCTGCTAGGCAACTAGCGAAGGGCTGCTAGTCACCAAGACCTAGCGAAGGACTGCTAGGCACCGGGCGAAGGACAGCTCGGCATCCAAGACCTGACAAAGGACCGTTAGGCAAAAGTCCAACCAGAGGAACGGTTGGCATCAGGTAAACTCTCCCGAGAGGAGTAGGTGAGAACGCGTTCCCCGTCGAGGGAACAGTAGGCGTCGGTTCGACCTAGGGTTCCATTTGGGAAGCCCAAAGTCAGAACCAAGACAGCTAAGGCTGTATAAATCAATATTTTATTGCTTTATTGTGTTTTGGACTAACCCTGGATGCAGGACCGAAGGAACGTGTGTCTGCAGCTCAGAGAGCCTCAAAGGAATGAGGCAATAGCTGACCAGGGCGCTCGGAGTGTCCCGGGCGCCCCCAAGGTGAACACCAAACACAACAAATGCAAAGTGGCCTCGACAGTTCATATTCGGGGCGCCCCCGTGCTCCCGAGCGCCCCCGCTGCTCCCGGGCGCCCCCAGCGTCCCGGGCGCCCCCATGCGCATACCTCGAACCAAAAGACTACGAAGCCAGAAGATGAGATTTGACCCGGTCAACCCGGGCGCCCCGAGCGCTCCGGGCGCCCCGGTCAAAGCGGATCCCGAGGATAAGGGGATCAGACCGCGACCGAGCTACAACCAGATCAAACGCCACGTGGGGGCGCCCCCGACATCCCGGGCGCCCCCAGGCCCTATATAAGGGACCCTCGACCAAGGCTTCAAAGCATCAATTCGCTCAACGCTTCCACGCTCTTCTGTGCTCACACCCTGCTCCAGAAACTGCCCAACTCGAGCCGACGACGTCCTGCTGCTCCGGAAAGTCAACCTACAACCGGACGTCGGTAAAAGAAGAGTTTCTTTTATTTTATGAAAAGTTTATAGTGCTATACTTGTAAATCTATTCTTGTAAACTGAATTTGCGCTTATATAGAATTGCCCAAAGTAAACGGTCAACGACCGTGGGCCTTGGAGTAGGAGTCGACACAGGCTCCGAACCAAGTAAATCGACTGTCATTGTGCTGTGTTCGTTTTGTTTTTATTTCCGCTGCGTACGTGCTCTTTACTCAAATCCGAAAGTTTACCGATATTCACCCCCTCTATCGGCTTTTACGATCCAACAGAGGGAGCATCCTTTTAGAATCTTTCATTTATATATTCCATCAATGTGTACATGCAATTGTCTTTTAATACACTAAGTTAATTCTCATATTGTATGAATATGAGAATGATTTTTTTATCTATCTTTAAATTTATTTGCATGAATATGAAAAGAATTGTCTCTTCATTAATTAGGTATATAATTTATTAAATAGAAAAATAAATCTTACATGTGAACATTAATTAAAAATAAATAAATATTTCTAGCATGCACATAATTTTTTAATTAGAAAAAGACCATCATTCCAACAACACAGGTACATTCATTCCACTTAACTTTTTAAGATGTATGCTGATATTTTTTTTACCAAATTGTAAGTATTAAATTTAATCTTTCAATAGAATAAGGTAGAGATATTTGTTAATTATATATCATTATCTTATGATAGGTCAATTTTTTAGAAAATGCACATGTTGTATTATGAAAATTAGTACTTTGGTATCTCGGGTTAATTGTGTAATGATTAAGTTTTTCAATCGATAATCAAAGAATATAACGGGGTGTTTTATCTGTTCCATTTTTCATTTTCATTTTCCAGAAAATCATATTTTCTAGTTTTCTAAAAAATGACTTTTTTTCATTCTCCAATTTTCTAGAAAACGCTATGTTTTTTTCTGAAAAACAAAGTTGGAAAATGTAAACCAAACATGTTTTTCAGAAAATCACATTTTCTACAGAAAATGAAAATAGAAAACAATCCGGAAAATACAAACTAAATGCCCCCTAAAATTTGAATTTCAGCTATAGTGTACTATAGGAAAATTTTTCTTTAACTAGAAAATAGACCTAAAAGTGTCGATCATCTAGCAATAATAAAATTTACCTAAAAAGTAAAAAATAGATCACATCATAAGTAGTTATATTAGTCAAATAATGACAACTGATTGACAATATAAAAATCTAATCGATATTGTGTAAGGAAGAGTTATTCTTGCGACTAAAATAATGATGTAATCATTAAATCTTTCAATAAATAATCAAAGAGTTTAACGTTCGAATTTCAATTACTGACATACTGCATAAGTAGGTTTAAGAGCAACACACTGCAGATGCGGGTCTAAGAATATTGACCATCTAGGTAAACTTTCACGAGTACTTCTCAATTTATTTTGATGGTTGGTGATCACTTATCGATTTGAAAAATTGAATATTTAGATTAAAAAAATAAAGGGGATGAATTATTTTTTTTTATTAGAAGAAAGCTTTTTGGAATTACATGGGGTGACTAAGAAATGTGAATAATAATAGTAAATGAAATCATTAAGTGATAAATTATATGTTTGAGTTGATATCGTGCAAAGATGAAAATTCTAATTTTATAACATAGATTGATATAAAGAGAAAAAATAGATATAGAACTTTGTAATTTAGATTGATATAACATCCAACAAAAATAATAACTTATAACTAATGTAAGTTGTGTACTTACATTTTAACTATATGGATCTTGTAGATAATGATTATATATTTAAATATTATATAACTTATAACTTATGTCAAAATTTTAACTTTTTGTCTGTAACACAAATTTTTAGCTATTTTAATCAGAATTACTAGATGGACAGTCTTAACTAATACCTAAAACAAGACAATTAATATAGATGAATTCTAAAATCTCCCTAACATCTATCAAATTATGAGATACATTTCTACATTAGACATTTTTGCTCAAATGATGAGTTTAAGTGAATAGGCCTATTCAGAGAAGCCTTTATATTTTTAGAGCTATAAAACTCCTCTAAGTGCTCATGTAGTAATTTTGATTAGAATGCCATGAAATATTATTTGTTCACTATAATAAATAAGCCCTTACGTCTAGGCTTACAATCATATAACACGCCAAGAATAATGAACTTAGTCAAAACAGATTCTAAAAATGCAAATGATTCAATCTTTATTAATAACATAAGTTAGACAACATTTGCATCCATAGGAATGTCTTGGGCTCACTCGTGTAACTAATTTACTCATGCACAATTTACTTATTAAAGAGGAAAACTACAAGTAAAAAAGAACATTTCTATGCATGATAACAACGACAAACTATCCAATTTGCGTGTATGGAGTTAATGTTTGCTAGAACAAGCACAAATCAAATCTCCAGTCCTCCATTTACATCACTGAGGATCACACAGTGGAGTATTGTTAGGACATAGTTTAACTATCAGGTTCCTATTTATGGGGGTATTGTGTAAGGGACAAGAGAGCTGACAGGCATGGTGCCCCCACCCCCTTTTATAGACAGAGAAGGGCCTCTCTGTGAGCTGGCCCTGCTAATTAGGTTGGTGTCGAGGAACACGACGATGACAGTAATATCATCGTGGAAATGCCGGCGAACGCCACGGTCAATCTTCTTGAGGTCTGAGTATCTCATCTCCCTTTTCTTGGCTGCTTCTTGAAGTGCAGCTTTCACGAGTCGTCGAGCGCTTCCCTGCAGGAGTTTATACTAATATAAGAAGCAACTCAACTCAAATGAATGAAATTGTTATTATACGGTATTCACATGTAACAATGCGAAAATATTATTAAGATTTGTTTTCGAATAATATTCTCTGTATCATTGACTAGCCAAGGCAAACTAGAATAAAGAATTCTTGTTTCTCAATTTCAAAGATGGTATTAACAGAGTTACAATGGCACACAAATATTGAATTAGAGGAAAGCATTTCTATGCTACTAAGATTCTTTCTACATATTCTTACCTCCTACACTTGAGATCAGAAAATTGGAATCGTTATTGGGAAGGTTCCCAACCATATGACAACTGAGGCTCATTCTAATATGTGACTTGTAACCTATTTGGTGTCTAGCACTTCTTTGAAATACCAAGATTATCGGAAGTGTTGCATTTGTGCAATTTATAGTCAATGGCCCTCCTTATAAACAATGACTATGAAAGAAATTGAGGATCTGAGTTCAGATCAGCCTAGGCTTTTGAGTTTGAGCCAGGATCCAGCCAGCAATCGCCAATAATTTAGGAAATGGATAAGTGAAACAAAGACAATCATGCATGCTTAAAGACAATGCTACATGGCCATTGCTAAAAATACAGAAAACACTATCTGAAACAACTAAGGAAGAAGGAAGAAGGAAGTAGAAAGGGGATTAGTAATGATATTTCAGTAGCATCACTCCTTTCATTACCAACAGTGGTGAAGGAAATGGCGGAGGCATCATGAGGATATTCCATATGATGTAAATCAGGAAATTTTGAAATGACATTGGAATACTGTGACCCATCTTGATATGACTGGGATGGGTTGGTGCACCTTTTTTAATTACCAAGAATATATAAAAAAAATTATTCTATGCTACCTGAGTACTCAGGTCTTCCTAGAAAGTCCATAGTCAATAAGAACAGAACTACTTGTCCCTAAACCATGACAAATTTTACCAATTGTAACCACACCCAACCAGTGTATCATATACAATGCAAGATTCATCAGGAAGAATATTTTGTTTGTTACCAACAAGATAATTTGATCAAAAAAAATACAAAAGTCTCCGCAGTAAGACAATGTCCAAAGGAGCCCAGGGCAAAAAACAAAGAAGAAATAGTCGTCCTAACCAGAATTTGTATCATCTAAGGGAAGCAAATGGTTGTCTTCTCCTATGTTATATGTCTGAAACGAATGCAAATGTAATTTATGGGTAGAAAACGTACACTGGGAGGGTTATTATGAACAATATCCACAGCTTCTTGGTTGCTAAGATGTTCCCAGAGTCCATCTGATGCAAATATAAGAAAGAGATCTTGTGGCTGCAATGGATGCATTGAAATGGATGGTTCTGAGCTGAGTATAGGCTTTTTGAATGTTTCTCGTAGCCGGAACTTGGCATATAATGGCTCCCGATTAAATTCTGCCTTTTTTAGGTAAACATCACCGATTGACCTAGAAACCTATATAACAAGGGAAAAGAAAAAAACACATAGAATTAACAAGAATATAATTTGCAATAAACTGTGTTGATTACATAACATATAAGATGTGTAGACAAAAAAAAAAGGTCAAGTCAATGATTTGGTAATTGCTCGAGACAACAAAGAAACAATAAAAATCATGCAAATAGCATAATCGTCATCATCAAACCAATCTACCCTCAATGACTTGTGATCAGGTAAAAAAACATAAGGTGTATCAGAATATCTGTAATATTTGAACCATTAAATTACTTTTGTTAGTAACAATATTTAGATTAAGTTAAATTACTTTTCTTTACTTTGATCTCCCTCTACAGCTCTACCACTTTTAGCTTCACTTCCAAATTCATGATTATAGCGTACAACACTATCAAGAACATAAGTTTTTTGTTTTCTTTAGTTATTTTCAAAATAAAATGGCACACACCTTTCTTCAAGGAAAAGGGGTTACTAATATTGATTATTGAATGTCTATAGTAAGAGAATGTCATCGAAAGATGTATTGCTAGGTATAAGTAATGAAGTATTATATAACAGTTAATGCAAAAAATGATTGAGGAAAAGCAAGAAAAATCACCAACATTTAATCTCCCCTGGTGATAGGAACTTTCTCAGAATTAGTATAATGTAATCAAACCTAACAAATGGAAATTTATAACTATCTATCAGCCATTTAAATTCTCATGGAGATATTTGATCTCATGAAGCTTCCACAATAGTATAATTAACAAGTTGAATATTGTGTTATTGATTGACTCCAAAAAATTACACCTTTGCAGGAAAAGATGAGTAATATGTGCGCCAAACAGTGGAGAAAGGCAAAAAAAAAACCATCAGAACTTCACTCTAAACAGCATTGAGACAAACATAGCAACTGCCACTATTCAAAGCAGGATTAAGCATCGAGATAAACAGCTTGAATTCTGCCAGAATATCAAGTCCACAGTAATTTTGAAAAATAATAAAGGATGTCTAAGGGAAACCAAAGGAGTAAGCCAAACTAAGAAAGAAAAACACCAATAAGAAAAGTGGAAGTATGATACATTACCAAATACTAGAAGAAAAGTTTTAAGTATGGAATTAGGATTTTGGTTATAGTTCATTTATAATTGTTTTGAATTAAACCCAAAAATTTTGGATAAATTCATCAAAACTAAAAATGAATAAGAAATAAGATCAAGAGTATGCATGAGACTTGCCTAATTTCAGGAAAGATTTACCCATACAATTTTAGTTATAAATCATATCATTTAACAAAACTCTACTAAGAGAAAGAAAGGTATGAGCGCAGCGAAATATGTGAGAACTAAAGCAAGGAGAAATGAATGGGTAGCTCGCTTTATTGAGAGCTAACTCCAATTTAGATTTTCATCATCAAATTGCCTATAGAATACATGTTAACAAATCATGTTAACGAGATATGATACATTAGAAATAACACAAAGAAGGATAAAACAATCACAATGATTGACATAGAAATCTCAAGATAAGAAAATATACAAGCAAGGAACAGAAAGATCCCACTACAAATGTAGATAAGCCAACAAAAAGTTTAAACAATTGTACTCGGACAATGATTGTGATTCATGATAAAAGGACAAATATGTTTTCTTCACAAGAGTGCTTCATATCTATAATGTTATGCTCCTCTCTATTAGGGTGAATTTCTATGTGTGGTACAAATATATCTACATACACTTAAAGCAGAACCCTAACAACCTAAGGACTCGAGTTTTAATATATGCATATATTTTTGAAGTTAGTAAGTTTTCATGCATTGTTTGATAGATTTCTAGTAGTGGAAAATAAAAAATAGTTAAAAGAAATTGGATTGAAATAAGCAAAACCAAAACCAAATTAATTGGTTCAATTGATATTGATTTCAATTTTTGTTTGAAAATTTAAGCATCAAATTTTGGTTTAGTTTGGAATTTTCCTAGCAAACCAGCAAAATTGAACCATGTTCACCCCATTGCCAACTTTATTTTGTTGGCCATCAAGTTTGTTCAATGTCTCAACTTAAAAGAATTAGAAAGGTCTTATTTCATGTATTGATATTGTTAGAGGATGAGGTACCCGTGGCACATGCACATTAGTCACACTCACACATAGGAAATGTGTAGGGAGATTGAACATGCATATATGAAGGGCATGGTCCGCCCTGGTTAGCCAGTCGGGATGGATTGGGCTTTGTCTAGATTCATAGACTAGCATAAACAAAATAAGCTACAATCAAAGTCGAAGTCACACTTTTGTGACTTGCAAGGTGAAGTCTCAACTAAACACACATGTAAGTACGTCTCCACACTTCTGGATTAGCATGGAGAGGGATTTCATGGTGGGTGAGATGTCACACTTATATTAGTTTAGCGTGAGCTATGCAAAGGTCATTGGTGTGGGTGTGCAAAGAAGTGTATCTCCCAAATAGTTAGCCATCTTGTAATGGATTGGTGTCTGCTTTGCTTCATTGTTTATCACGGTCGCAACAATTTAGTGCATAGATATGAAAAATGAAGAGCCTAAATGCTATGTTAAATGAAACTCATGTCAGTACTGTTAGTAAATTAATTACAAAGAGAACTTTATTATGTAAGCACCTGTATTAGGCCCTTCACACGCCAAACATTATGCTTCAACACAACAATTTGTTTATCTTCTGGGTGCACTGACTGCAACTCTTGTCTCGTGGATTCAATTGCTACATTGTGTTCGGCTGACAACTGCACAGCCAAAACTTCTCCAGTTGCTTTGACAAGTTTTCCAAGAACGACACGGGAGTCACCAAGATTGGCAATATACAGCATGCCACCAGTGACTACACCAACAAGACAACACGAGCCAACAGCAGCAAGCTGAGGTTTTGTTGGCCATTGTGTGGCAACCAATGAGATAAAGCCTTCTTCTGTAGCTAGATAAGCCTTTCGTACTACATCCACAGATATCGATTGATGTTCGGCTGCAAATCCTGAAAAATAAAAGGGAACTGTTCTAAGATGTCTATGCCTATAAAAAGGCAGAAGATTTTGCAAAAGACTCTGAACATTGAACTGCAA
Organism: Boesenbergia rotunda; assembly: GCA_024364735.1. Classification (NCBI taxonomy): domain Eukaryota; kingdom Viridiplantae; phylum Streptophyta; class Magnoliopsida; order Zingiberales; family Zingiberaceae; genus Boesenbergia; species Boesenbergia rotunda. The sequence continues at coordinate 325,198 of JAGFNQ010003005.1, read as the reverse complement.
GAGTACATAAAGTGGAAGAAAAGACTATCAGAAAAAATGTAGTAGAAGGATCGTCCAAGTAAATTTGTCCTTCAACTAGTTACCTCAAGGAGTAGAAGACACTCAATTTCTTTAGTAAGAAAATAACATTTTGAGTTTTGTGAAACTTAGCATACAAACGGATATTAGTAATTCAACAACATTATTGAGATAGAAGTAGAAGAATCTATGCCAAAGCTTTCAAGATGAAACATTGGAACTTACCTTTAAGATGCTGAAATAGATGATCATTGATATAACGGGATGTTTCTGGTCCGCCATGACCATCATATACACCAATAAAGGTGCCATAGGGACCAGATTCACTTAAGCTCAGTGACCCAGATTCAATCTGACACTGGTCCTCGGGCAAGTTGTTTGCTTGGACCGCTGCCATAGAGAACTCTCCATAAACATGTTGTCCAATGTCTTTATACCATAGAAGCCCATCCTGCCTGCCTAAATCAGAACCTGAATAGCCATATCGATCGGATGGCAGCCAACACGAACTCAGCAGGTTCATTAACGTTGCAAACATCTCTCATCTCATCCAGGCTGCCTTCCAGCTCTAACCATCTGTTAGCAATCTGTCGGAACCCAACACGTCTGAAATCCACATATTTCCTCCTGGGTCATACGAATTTACACATATCAGTAGCGACTAAAAGAGATGAACAGCTCGAATCAGATAACCAACATCGAAGACTTTCAAAAGATTCCAACTTTCCATTCTTGAACAAAAATTACAAACTTCTTTTTGGGGACAGGTAAAAATTAGCGACTTCAGAGCGAGTAAAGTGAATAGCGTAAAATAGAAGTATAAAATTTTCTATTAACGATAGATCATCTTAAAATAGATGAATTCATGGGAGTTGTTAATCAAACAGGTCGCAGATTCATAGCTATAACCAAAATCAGAACAAAAGCTAGCGGTTGCATCTTCTAGCAAGGAGACACAGAAGAAAAGTGACGAAATAAATCCTCTTAGTTTCTGACACGGGATAGAAGATAAAGAACAACCAGAGATGATCAACATGATCTATCTACTCGTAATTCTTTAAATCGCATCTTTAATCAAACTCGATCGTCCCTCATATCTTCCATGGCAAACAAGATGTGATAAAAGAAAAAAAGGAGCACCTTTGGAACAGGATCCACTCCGATCTTAAGCGTTCAGCTACTCTGGGATCTCAGATCTGGAGGCGGCGACAGGATAGTTCCCGTAAGACTTCAAGAAGGGTTGCGCTTAGCTTACAAGCAGCGGATTTGGAGTGGAAGGAGGCTCCTTTTTGGTATCCCAACGATGGTTTAACAAACAAAATCCATAGACAAAAGAAAAGGCAAAACCAGAGACGAACAGGATCAGTGATGGGCTCCACCGCCAGCGTCACCACTACCACGCCGGCCAACCGAGAGAGAGACCGTGGCAGAAGAGGAAGGAGGGAGATTAGGCAGACTCGACAAACAGATAAGCCATGGGCAACTCATTAAAAAATATATTTATTTTCTTTAAAAATTTATAAGAGATAATTTATTATTTATTTATTTTTTTCCTCTGGGGCAATACTTTTCAATTTCTCAATTATTTAAAAATCAAATTCTATTGAATTAAAAATAATTTTTTTAATAGATGATTAACCAAAAAATATTAAATTGATGAACTTCTTAATTTATTTTAATGGCTAATAGGAAACTTTCAAAAATCCGATCTGATGAATTACTTTCAAAATTAACAAAATTGAATATCTAGTGTTGATCATGTTGACAAGCGGAGTGGGTTCTCACTCGGATGAGTTGGTCTGACCAAGATGACTCGGTTTGTAGTAACGTGGGGGTTGGGGTCGGACTTGAGAACTAGTGGGACACAAGTGGCTCGGGTCGGACCAAAAATAAGAGTACAAGGTGGAGAAGAGGTTTTCAATCGCAAAAACCTCCTCTTTGGAGCTCCAAAGGGGGTTTATATAGGAGAGGGAAAGCCCTCTGTCTTGTCAGAACTGTCCCGTCTCATTAAGAGCTGGTCAGGTGGCAAACTGGACTAATGGCAGCCTTAGTTGCTCTATGAGACTGCCACAGCCGCCTGACAATCTGTCCAAATTGTTTCCTCTGACCCTCATTAATGTTTTGCGGCTGTCAGATCATGATTATGTCAGAGATCCTTCCCTCATAATGGGGAGATTTGGGGAGATCTCATTGCCGAGGTGGCCATTTGGTCACTCGGGCTCATCCTATCTGGCAACTATGAGTCTACCAAAGCCTGACCAGCCTAGTGGAAATGATCAGACAGACAAGCTGAACTTCTGGACTATTTATGTCTTTGGGACGGACCTAAGGCTCCCGGCTGGGGATGTTGGCGGGTTGGGTCAGTCGGTCGGCCCGGCCGACTTGACAGACCCGACCCGACCGACCTGACCCGCCAACATCCCCAGCCGGGAGCTCTTGGTCGAGAGCCTTAGGTCCGTCTCAAAGACATAAATAGTCCAGAAGTCTAGCTTGTCTGTCTGATCATTTCCACTCGCCCGGTCAGGCTTTGGTAGACTCATAGTTGCCAGATAGGATGAGCCCGAGTGACCAAATGACCACCTTGGCAATGAGATCTCCCTAAATCTCCTCATTATGAGAGAAGGATCTCTGACATAATCATGACTTGACAACCGCAAAACATTAATGAGGGTCAGAAGAGACAATTTGGACAGATTGTCAGGTGACTATGACAGTCTCATAGAGCAACTAAGGTTGTCATTAGTCCAGTCTGCCACCTGACTAGCTCTTAATGAGACAGGACAACTCTGACAAGGCAGAGAGCTTCTCCTCCCCTATATAAACCCCCTTTGGAGCTCCAAAGAGGAGGTTCTTGCGATTGAAAACCTCTTCTCCATCTTGTGCTCTTGTTTTTGGTCCGACTCGAGCCACTTGTGTCCCACTAGTTCTCAAGCCCGACCCCGACTCCTACGCTACTGCAAATCGGGTCATCTTGGTCAGACCAACTCATCCGAGTGAGAACCCACTCCGCTTGTCGACAGGATCAAGTGTTAATAAAAAAAATAATCATGTTGACTTTGACGTCGAGATATTGTTAAACCTAGAGACATTAACCTATGATTGCATCATTATATTTCAAGACCTCTTCTAAATCTAATAATATCAAAATTCCCTAGATGTCTTTTAATCATCAATCGATTTTAATCAAAATGGATGAATTGATAAACCCAAATATATAAATTCACAACAATTATTTTTCTAGCACTCTCTTGACTTGCTCAAACTCTCTTGACTTGTCATCCATTTCAGAATTGAATGATTTTTGGGAAAAAAACAACCTTGACTTTTGACAAAAGTCATTGTTGGACTTAGACACATTGATTTACTTAAGCATTGCACCATTATGTTCCTAAAATTCTATTGAGTATGACTATATTAAGATTTTTTATTTTAAATGTTTTTCAATCAATAACAAGTTTTGATAAAAATCAGACTTAGACAATTCAATTTAAAACTAGACTATTGTATTTCTGGCACTCTCTTAAGTTTTTCCATGCTCAAACTTTCTTGACTAATGTCGCCTTTCAACCTCTAACAACTTTTGGGGGAAAATTTCAATCATCTTCACTTTTGGCAAATAGTTATTACTAGACTTAAATATATCTGATTCGACTATATTAAAAATTTTAAATTTAAATCATTTTTAACGTTTTAATCAAAACTCATTAATGAATCTAAATAATTCAAATTCACCCAAAACTTGATCATTTTCAAGTCATAAATGAGATTTGACCATGCTTGGACAATTTAGATTTACACTAAACTTGCACGATTATTTTTCTTTCAAAAGTCATTACCTTTCGGTAGTAATGACTTTTGAAAGAAAAAAATCAGCCATCTTGACTTTAATCAAAAATTGAAGTATATTGGTCATTGATCCTGTCGCAGAGTGAGGTGGACATCCAAGAGTGAAATGGACCTGAGCACCATTGATACTGACTCCGACCTGCAAGAAAGATAACTGTTAGCAACCCATCAGGAGAAGTCCTCGGTAAGGTCCTCCGACGATCAAGTCAGTCTCCGACGGAAAAAAGAAAACAGAGGAACTAAGAACTGTAGCAAAAATTCTATCGCGCGTACCTGCGTGTGAAGTGCGGAGGACCTTATATAGCCAAGGGAGTCGACAGTTTCTGTCCCGCGTCTGCCACCTTTTTGTCTCATGTGGGGACAGGATCAGGAGTACTGTCAGCTCACCGACCGACGCCGACTGACGCCATCCAATCTAACGCGGGCAGGGGTAGTTGTGGTATGGAATGCCAGGGTATGTCAGGAAAGTACTGTGTCAGTGAGATATTCGCGATTTGGACACGAGTGGTGTCAGACCTGAGCTGCCCTGCGCCGATTCTCATACCACTTTTGCCGGTATAGTATCAAGGAGTGGGTGTTCTTCAGGAAAGCGACAATTTCCGAGCTGGGCCGCCGACCGGCTAGCCCGAGTGAGATCTCACAAAGCAATCAATGTCATTTTGGCTAAGCAAGGGGCAATCCGAATTTGGGTTATTCGAATCTTCGGGGCATCCGGCACTCGGGCTTGGCCAACACGATTCATCCTTATGACATGAGCAGAAAACCTCGAGGAGAGCCGAAGGGATGCTGGATGTGTGCTAACCGAGCGACCCTAAGCACGACACTCGGTATCTCCCGCGGGGGCCATTTCAGACCACATTTAGGCTGGTCTCCCACTCGGGCATCCCGACCCGAGTGGCCTGCACTGCCACGTCGGGCTGCCGAGGCTTTCCCATCAATGATCTGTCTCTCTGTGGTGCCACTGTTGGCGTTACAAGCGTTGATAAAACGAAGGCGTTACTAACCTTCGTCTTGAATTGTTGACGATACCTCACCGAGCAGTAAATACCTCCATTGATGAAGGTAAGCAAAACGTCTTCTTCTTCTCCCTATAAAAAGCGTCCAAATGCAATCCATGAAAAACACACGAAGAAGGAATCGGAGCTTCGAATCTGAGGGATTTGGTTTGTGGCGATTTGGGATCGGTCCGGTGACGTTCTCACGACAGCGAGCAGAAGAAGAAAAGGGAAGAAGAACCAGAAATCTCAAATCGATGTAAGTCTGAAAATTTTGATCTTTCAAGTAGATCTCACGCTCGGAAACCAACAATGGTATCAGAGCGATTGTTAGAGCATGAAAATTTTTTTTACCTTTGCGATGAACACCTCGCGTTGTTGATCGCTTGAAATCGCCACTGAGCTCTCGGCGCTTTCATCCCCTGGCCGACGAACGCATCACGCGCGCGCAAGGGAGCCGTCGCCTTCGGCTGGATGTGTCGGTGGAGGCGGCCATAGCGTTTGTGATGGCGAGAAAAAAAAATGGCTGTGTGGGGAAGAAGGTTGCGTGGAGAAGAAGAGGCGGCGGCTGCGGGCGTTGGGTGAAGAAGATTAGGTTTTGTTTTTTTAAGAGAAAAAGTTGATTTTTTTTAAATCAACAAGAAAAAAAAAATTGAAACCTGTTCCATTCTGTAAAACGCTGCTGCCACGCTGCTGCCCAGGGAGGATCGAACCACAGACCTCCCATTGAAGGTAAAGAGCCTTAACCAGAAGCTATATTCGGTAATTTGTTTAGATTTGGTTCAACTTATTTAAATTAGATTCTAGTTTGGTTTAAAAAGGATTAAGTTGGTCAAATCGGTTTTGGTTTAAACCATTAGTTGATTTAACCAAACCGTTTTGATCAAATAATCTGAACTAAACAGACTGGTTTGATCGTTATGTTGAATCTCAAATTTAAATAGGCTTAATTGTAGCTACAAACAAAAAGAAAACTTATATGCCTTTATCTATTTGTGTTGTGAATTGAATTGAACTAGTTTTGTTACTGGTTTGTCGGTTTTGTACTGACATTGTGTATTTCAATTCCAGATGCCGAGATTTATTACCACAATGACTCGTCGAGATGTGCGACAGAATCATTTGAGGGAACAAATAGAGGAGATTGACTACCTCCCACATCTAGGCATCCTAGGGCATATGGGAAGGCTTGATCGTCTATTTTGGAAACTCGAACAGGAAGAGTTCCCAGTCCTAGATAACTACCGGATCGGGGCATTGATTAGTTCTTTGTCGAGACGTGCTGAAGTAGCTGCAAGAGGTATTTGGGGATGCTATGAAGGACGTATCTCATATACCGAATTGTGTAGAGAACTACTTCGCCAGAATTTTTCAGAAGAAGATCTGGAAGATTCTGAGGACGATCTGGAAGAGGATCTGGAAGATTCTGAGGACGATATGGAAGAAGATCTGGAAGATTCTGAGGACGATATGGAAGAGGATCTGGAAGAGTCTGAGGACGATCTGGAAGAGGATCCTGAAGAATTTGAAGAGGATCCAGAGATGGATCTGATTGAAGAATTCGAGGGGGATCCCGAGGAAATCGAGTGGGATCCAATTGAAGATTCTGAGGAGGACCCAGAGGAAAATCCTGAAATGTTCGAGGAAGATCCCGAAATGTTCGAGGACGATCCCGAAATGCCTGGGGAAAACCCTGAAATATTTGAGGAAGATCTTGATATTGAAATGATCGAGGAAGATCCTGAAATATTTGAGGAAGATCCGATAGAATCTGTGGAAGATACCGAGCCTGATCAGACTGGCCGATTAGAGATGAACGAGAGAGTGATAGCCACTGCCATAATATTTTTTATTATGGGAATGATGTCAACTTATCTAGTTCATTGAATTCTGTTTGTTGTACCAACTTATTAAGCCTATTAAATAAAGTTATGTTATGTGTTAACTGACTTGTCAATGATTAGTTCATTATATGATTAGTTCATATTCAATGATTAGTTCATTTATATGATTAGTTCATTTCTATGATTAGTTCATATTTAAGATAAATGATTAGTTCGTTTAATGGGATGTATGTAATATAATTGATCAATGTTAATTAGATTGGATTATACGAATGATGAATGGAAACGTAGTTATCACTTGATTTCGTAAACCAAGTCAAGTTTACATTGAGTCAATCAAAAATTATGTACATATGTTATACACTGAATTAATTAATAATTTGTTTATTCATGATAGATCTGGCAACTAAGAACATCATAGCTGAACTGAACAAGGGAGAGAAATTGTATGGGGACAACTATAAAATATGGCATCTCAAGATACAATATGTTCTTGAGGAACAAGAAGTTCTGGAGGCTGTAAATCATTTCATGGTAGAACCTGCTGTTGGTTCAACTGCACAGTACAGACTTGATCTAGATGCCTATAGGGCATGGAAGAAAAAGGACTCCACTGCAAAGGGGATATTGATTAGTTCAATGGTAGATGACCTGGTATTTGAGTATGAGCCACTACCATCAGCTCATGCTGTCTGGGTTGCCCTGAAAGAGAGATACAGTGGAGTTAGTGTGAGCAAGCTTCGTCAACTGACAATCAAGTTTGACAGTTGTAAAAAGCGCCCGAATGTAACGATGACCCAACATCTGAGAGAAATGGGTAATATGATTCGGGAGCTTAAGATTGCTGGTCATGAGTTGACCGACGAACAACAGGTTCAAGTAGTTATTCGTTCCCTTCCTGATTCTTGGGAAACAATGAAGCAGAACCTTACTCACAGTGAGAGTATCAGGACTTTCATTGATGTCTCACGCCATATTGAACTGGAGGCGGAGAGAGTAGAATCCGCAAGGATTTCTGAGCAAGCTTTTGTAGCTGAAGGTTCTAGATCCAAGAATAAGAAAAAATGGTTTAAGAAAGGAAAGGGAAAGGGATAAGAAGCTGGTGCTACTACTGTGCAAGACCCAATCAAGAAGAAAGGAAAGAAGAATGGAAAGAAACCTAAAGGCAAGCTAACTTGCTACAACTGTGGCAAGAAGGGCCATTTTGCTTGGGAGTGTACTGAGCCGAAAAAGGTAAATCCATGTTTGTCTTCTTTTCATGAGCTTTATGTTGCTAGTTCGGTGTTGTTAGCTGACTCTTATCCTTTGTGGATTATAGATTCAGGAGCAATGAACCATGTAGCTCGTGATCGAGCTACGTACGTGGAGTACCGTCGCGTACCAGCTGGCAATAAGTGGATATATGTGGGAAACAATGCAAGAATTGAAGTCATAGGAATTTGCACTTGCAAACTCAACCTTCGTGGTGGGCGTACATTGTTTCTGCATGATGTCCTGTATGCTCCTGAGATTCGACGGAATTTGATTTCTGTGAATTGTCTTCTTGAATTGGGTTATTGTATGAATTTTTACAGTCGTCGTGTAGAACTTAAAATTGACTCTGTGTTAATTGGATATGATTTTATATCAAACGGTTTCATGGTTCTTGATGTAGAACCAGATGTTAATTGTGGAAATGATGGTTGTTTTTCAAACATTGCTCTTACTAGTGATGCTGATGTTAATGACAAAGTTTGGCATGCTAGATTGGGACATATAGGACAAGAAAGAATGAATAGATTAGCAAGAGAGGGTCTGCTCGGCACTCGTGCTAAAGTTGACTTGTCTATATGTGAGCATTGTCTTGCTGGAAAAGCAACTAGGAAACCGTTTGGTAAGGCTATTAGGGCTGATTCACCATTGCAATTGATTCATTCGGATATTTGTGGTCCGATGAACATGAAGGCTAGAAATGGTAGTTCATATTTCATTACATTTATTGATGATTTCACGCGTTTTGGTCACGTGTATTTGATTTCTCATAAATCTGAAGCATTAGATTGCTTTAATCGTTATTTGAACGAAGTTGAGAATCAATTGGAACGTAAGGTTAAAACCTTACGCACTGACCGTGGAGGTGAATACTTGTCTGATCAGTTCAAGACAATATGTAATGAGAAAGGGATTATTAGACAGTTAACTATCCCTGGAACACCACAGCAAAATAGAGTTGCTGAAAGAAGAAATCGAACTCTTCTTGAAATGGTTAGGTCAATGATGGTTCAAGCTAATTTGCCTATTTTCTATTGGGGAGATGCATTATTGGCTGCAACTTACATACTTAACCGGGTGCCTTCTAAATCCGTTCCATCTACTCCATATGAACTTTGGACAGGCAGAAAACCAGATTTGAGTAATCTGAGACCATGGGGGTCAGCTGCTTATATTCATGACAAGACTCACAAATATGGAAAATTAGGACCCAGAGGTAAGAAGTGTATTTTTGTAAGATATTCTGATACCTCTAAGGGTTATGTCTTTATTGGTGAGCAGCAAGATGGAACCATCTCTGAAATTGAGTCAAGAGATGCTACTTTTCTCGAAACTGAATTCCCAACAAGAGGTGAAGTTGATAAATCAACTCCTCTATTTGCAATAGAGGAGGAGGATACTGTTCCTCCATTAACAAATCAGGAATCTCAGGGAATGCCTGAATCTAGTCAACCTAGTGGGAGTGAATTGCCTATAAGTGAATTAGTTTCTCAACAGTCAACCCTGCGAAGAAGTAATCGTAAGATTATTCCTCGGAGAAGGTTTGACATTGAAAATGAGGCATTAATGATTCTCCCAGTTGACGATGAAGAACCTCGAACGGTTGAGGAAGCATTGAGATGCTCAGTTAGAGAAAAATGGAGAATTGCAATGGATGAAGAAATGGAGTCTATGAGAAAGAATCAGGTTTGGGATTTAGTCGATCTTCCTCCAGGCCGAAGGGCTATTGGGAATAAATGGATTCTCAAAATCAAGAGGAAGGCAGATGGATCGATTAATAAATACAAACCTCGTCTGGTTGCAAAAGGATATACCCAAATGGAGGGTATTGATTTTGAAGAGACATTTTCCCCTGTTGTGAAGTTTGTGTCAATACGTGTCATTTTAGCTATAGTAGCACATTATGACTTGGAATTACATCAGATGGATGTAAAAACGGCTTTCCTTAATAGTAATCTTGACTAGGAAATCTATATGGCACAACCAGAAGGTTATATTGCTGATGGCCAAGAGGAAAAAGTATGTAGACTTAAAAAGTCTATATATGGGCTAAAGCAAGCGTCGAGACAATGGAACATAAGATTCAATGAAGTCATTTTATCTTATGGTTTCGAAATGATCAATGAGGATCATTGTGTTTACCTAAGAAAGGATAAACGAAAGTTGGTCATTTTATCATTATATGTTGATGATATGCTGATAGCTGGAAATGACTTAAAAGTTGTGATTGAGGTCAAGTCTTGGCTTTCATCACAATTTGACATAATTGACATGGGAGAAGCCGAGTATATCTTAGGAGTATGGATCATTCGTGATCGATCAAAAAGACTTTTGGGTTTGTCCCAAGAAGCTTATATTACTAGGATACTACAACACTTCAATATGTTTGATTGCAACGTTGAACAAACACCTACAGCGAAAGGTGTTGTTTTGAGTAAAAGTATGTCTCCCAAGACTCCTGAAGAGATAGCCGAGATGAAGAAAAGACCATATGCTAGTGCCATTGGTAGTTTGATGTACACTATGTTGTGTACTCGCCCTGATATAAGCTATGCTGTTGGCTTAGTTAGTCGTTTCCAGTCAAACCCAGGATCGAGACACTGGAAAGCGGTAAAAAGGATATTCAGATATCTAAAAGGGACGGCAGATTATTGTCTCTGCTTCCAAGGATCAAAATTGAGCTTGAAGGGCTACGCAGATGCAGATTGGGCAGGGGACCTTGACGACAGAAAATCCACATCTGGCTATATTTTTTTGCTGAATGGAGGTGCCATTTCTTGGAACAGCAAAAAACAGGCTTGTGTAGCACTGTCGACAATGGAGGCTGAGTATGTGGCTTGTGCAGCGGCTGTACAAGAAGCTGTCTGGTTGAGAAGGTTCCTAAAGCATCTGAAGATTATTGAGGACAGTGGGAGCCCTGTTACAGTGTGTTGTGACAATCAAGCTGCTATAGCTTTTTCCAAGGATCCTAAATATCATAGCAAAGGCAAGCATATAGAAATTAAATACAATTTTGTAAGGGATATTGTTGACAAGAAAAAGATAATTCTTGAATACATCCCTACCCGAGCAATGCTTGCAGATCCTTTTACTAAGCCGTTGACTAAAGAGTCATTTTATGAACATGTGAAGTCTTTGGGACTACGCAAGTTGTAACAAATTGTAAATACTATTATTTAAATGAAATGTCATGATCTATTCAGTATAAATGTATTTGTTACATTTGGTAAAAGTCTCGATGAGCATGTTGGCAGGCTAAGATTGGTCCTCTCACATGGACAATCGTCTCTATTTGTTGAGTATAAATAGAGGTAAGACCATTACTTATGAGACAGCTTATGTAGTTGTGAAGAGAGACATACTCATAAGTTGAGGTCGCCCTCATAAGTTGAGGTCGCCTTGATTTTGTATCAAGATGAGATCATTTATGTAATGATCATAGTAAATGAACCCACCATTTACTAAACCTGTTTAAAGCCAGATTGGAATTCATAAGTTGAATTCGGATTAGACGTTAGGTATGTCTAGATCAAAATCTGTACGATGTTAAATATTTGAGAAAAACATGCACTCTTTTTGGTAAAGAGAAAAACATCGTAGCATGTGATTCATACCACATGTGCTATAGCGACAATAAGGGTAGTAGGAGAATGGATCCCTGCTTCTATACTATGTGAGACCCTTGAGATTATTAGTTAATCTCAATCTTACCCTAAGTGACTATTTAGCTGTCTACTTGAAGTTTTAATCAGTGGTTGCTACTTTAGTGTGTGTCCTATTGACTATGGATGATTCGGTCTATGGAGCATAACTAGGAAAGCGACTGATTAGAATGAATAGATTTTAGCTGAAAAGGAAGATTAAAATTGGTTTACACCTGTAATACTTATTCACTGGTCGACCAGTTACATTTTTTGTTAAGTACTTAAAAATGTGATTGTGAATAAAAGTATTGATTTGAGATATCGAACATGCTCTTGACATAAATGTCATATGAGGGATTAGAGATGTTCAGATGGATGTAAATATTTAATCTGGGGTAAAGGCAAGTTATTGATGTCTCTGATTCGTTCTATAGAGCAGCTAAGTTAAGTGTAACAACTTTCTTAGCATTAATTGCTCAGTGTGCTTGCTGTCGCACGAACCATTTTCCCTGAAGTATGAGTTGAATGCTCCTATATGGTCTTTGTGACTTCCTTACATAGTCTTAGTGACTAGATGACCTATATGGATAGAATTGGACGAGTGGGAGATGTTGGCGTTACAAGCGTTGATAAAACGAAGGCGTTACTAACCTTCGTCTTGAATTGTTGACGTTACCTCACCGAGCAGTAAATACCTCCATTGATGAAGGTAAGCAAAACGTCTTCTTCTTCTCCCTATAAAAAGCGTCCAAATGCAATCCATGAAAAACACATGAAGAAGGAATCGGAGCTTCGAATCTGAGGGATTTGGTTTGTGGCGATTTGGGATCGGTCCGGTGACGTTCTCACGACAAGCAGAAGAAGAAAAGGGAAGAAGAACCAGAAATCTCAAATCGATGTAAGTCTGAAAATTTTGATCTTTCAAGTAGATCTCATGCTCGGAAACCAACAGCCACGTGGCCTGATCAGGATACACATGGGCTTGGTCGAGATCAGTCATTAAAATGGAATGAAAATCATGGAATTTAAGTAAGGTTAGACTCAGTAGAATCCTAGGAACATGATGGTGCAAATTTTGAGTGAATTTAATGAGTTTAAGTCCATCAATAATCTTTGAATAAAACTCATTAATGACTTTAGTCATTGATGAATAAAAGGAATTTTAAAAAAATATTAATAAATTTAGAGAATCATTAAAAGTGATTAAATGTGATTAATGACTTTAAAAGTTTCATAAATAAATCTTTGCTTTAGATGAATCTTTTCGCTTTGGATTGTCTCTTGATGGTAGGAAATACAATAACATTTTATCGCCAAATCCTCAAGAACTAAGAACTGACACCTTTAAATGGCATGAAACTCTCTTTTTTAGGGGTGTTTTCATGCTAATTTTTATCTAACAATTGATTGTTTATTTTCACCAATCCATTGCTATTGAATCCGACTGTTTAATTTTGCAAAACGACTATTTTTTATCTTACAAATCGATTGCTAGAAGTCACCAATTGACTGCCAACGAGTAGTCTAACTAGCCGATAGATTTCACAGTGTTTTGTTTGTTGCTATAGTGATACAAATCGATTGTTGAAATAAAGTAGTTGATTGATAGCCATCAGCTCAACTGGCCAGTTCAACCAGCCAATTCAACCAACCAGTTCAACCTGCCAATTGAGTTGAAAACCTTCTTTCTCACCGCAAACCCTGAATTTAGGATTTAGGGTTAGCAATTAATTGATACTTCTAAGTAATTGATTGCTAACTTTATTTTAGCCTTTTTAAGGCTAAACTCTCACCTCACATAGTATCTGATTGACCTCAATCCATTAGGAATTTTAAAAACTCAATATCCAATCAACCTTGATCTATTGGTACTTCGTCATTGTCTAGCATCTCGTTACTCTTGACTTGTCAGAACTTCATCTATGTGCCAAGTGTTTCGTTCTCCATGACCCACTTGGTTTTTCCTCTTATCAACTCCCTATTGGACTTTCGATTAAGTGTCCAATCAACTATGACCCACTTAGATTTTCTTTTCACATGCCAAGTGTCTAATCAACCATGATCCACTTGGACTTTCATCATCTTTAATCACCAAGTATCTGATCAATCTTGATCCACTTGACTCTTTACTTAAACACGTAACATTTGCTCAACCATGCTCATCATGTCAAGTATCCGGTCAATCTTGACCTACTTGACGTCTTACTCAACCACTTATATTGATAAAAAAAATCAAAACGAAACATCGAAACCTATATCAAGTCAACTCAAGCTTAACTAACCTTGTCAACCTTGACCAAAGGTTTGATTACATTGACATTCATAAAGAGTATAATGATGTACAAAATAAATTGGGTCTAAATCAAGAGAAAACATCAAATTAGTGCCCCTTTTTCAAAAAAAAAAAATCAAATAGACCCATCAATGATTTTATCCTTAAAATATCCCTTGATCTAGTGCTCTCATAGCAACTACTAATAGTTGTTACAACATATTTAAGATGAGTTTAGGATTTATGATTTAGGATTTACAATGCGTTGAAGCTACCAGTAGCTATTACAATGTCTAAAAGCTATCTCATAGCTGCAACAATATGTTTAGGGTGAGTTTAGAATTTAGGGTTCTAGCGGCTATATAATATAGCTTTTACAACTGTTTTAAAATAATTTTTATGAAGTTTAAATAGTTTTTACCAAATATGTAAATAGTATTTTGATATAATAGTGCTCAGTCCCTAAATCTTAAACCCTAAACTTACTTTAAATATACTGTAACAGTTATTAAGTAGCATTTACACGTTGTGACAGCTATTGGGTAGCTTTTACACAATATAAATCATAAATCTTAAACTCTAAATTCACCCTAAATATGTTATAGCAGCTACTGGTAACTTCTATATAGTATAATAGGCTAGCAATTACTTAGTAGTTTCTACACATTTTAACCTTACATCAAAAACCTTAAACTCACCCTCAATAAGTTATAACAGATACTTAGTAGTTTCTACATTTTATAGCAACTACTCAATAACCTCTATATATTGTAACAGCTATCGATAGCTAGTATAATAGTGTTGGGTCAAGTGATATTTTCAGGATAAAATCATTGATTTTTAATAGTATAAAAAACATTAATTTAAGATTTTTAGGTTATTAATGATTTTTAGACAAAAGTAAAATAATCGAGTTTCTATTTTTTTTTGTACTTGGTTCGATTCAATTTAGGTAAAAAAACACTATTTTTTAGCTTTGGTTTAAAACTGCAATAGGTGAAAATAAGTGCATCCTTTGTTAGATATTATATTTAGGTGCACCTTTAAATATTTTGTTAAAGTTAAGTGTATATTTTACAAAGAGCTATGATACGCTCAGTGAAAAAATTTAATAAAAATTTTAAAAAATGACGTGACATTTTACATGCACACGTTCGATTGTCACTGGATACCATCAGCAACCTTCGACTGCCGTCTCGAATCAAATTATACCCTAGGGGTCATAGTAAATTCCTCGGAGATCGCTACATACAAAATATCACGTCATTTTTTAAAATTTTCATTAAATTTTTTCACTGAATATATTATTATTTTAAAAATTACCATAAAAGCAAAGATTCATTAAAACATTCAGAGGAATAACTACGAGGACAAGAGTTTGAATTCACTAGTGATGAATATTTTATAAATCAACATTTAAATGCACATAAGCTGTGTTCTGAATTTACCCATATTTTCTTCTTTGACTCTGTTACCTTATCATCTCCTCCGACTCCGCCTGATCCACTTCCTCCTTTGGTTGATCCTCTCAGCAATGCTTGTGATTTCCAGGAACAGGAATATTCTCCGTGGGGGAATTAGTGTAGTTGGATTGCAACTGATCCAGGCGAATGGTTTTTTAGGAAGATCGGGGGCTCGGTCGGGTTCGACTTAGCGCGGCCTGAGTCAGGGGAAGGTGTTCGGGGTCGGGCACCCAGGGTCGGTCTCTCGAGGTCGGGCCTCCGGAGTCGGCCGCTCGAGGTCGAGCACCCGGAGTCGGGCACCCGGGGTCGGTCTCCCGAGGTCGGGTCTCCGGAGTCGGCCACCCGGGGTCGGGCACCCGGAGTCGGGCACCCGGGGTCGGTCTCCCAAGGTCGGGCCTCCGGAGTCGGACACCCGGGGTCGGTCTCCCGAGGTCGGGCCTCCGGAGTTGGCCGCTCGGGGTCGGGCACCCGGAGTCGGGCATCCGGGTCAGTCGCCTGAGGTTGGTGCTCCAGGTCCATCGCACGAGATCGGGCACTCGGGGCCTTTTTTCCCGGGGTCGGGCACCTGGGGTCGGACCCCCGGGGTTGGGCATCCGGGGTCGGGCGCTCGGGGCCGATCACCCGCGGCCATGGAGCCCCCTAGCCAAACACCCAGGGCTCGCTCCCCGAGTGTGGCCTTGGAGTCTCAACTTACTCAACCAATTTAGACTGTCAATTACAGCCAGCTGGCCAAACAATTATGGGGCCGCCTTTGCAGAGACGGGCTGACAGATTTCTGACATAATCATTACCTGACAAGGCCGCCGGGTGTTAATGCGAATCAGAAGGGGCGATATAGACAGTGTGTCAGGCGACTATGTCAGTCTCACAGAGTCGACAAAGTCACCATCGGCTCAATCTGACAGCTGATTCATCCTTAATGAGACAGGACATCTCTGACAGGGCAGAGGGCTTTCCCCTCCCCTATATAAACTTCCCTTGGAGCTCCAAAAAGGGGATTGCTGCCATTTTGCAACCACACCACCACTTTGTGCGCGTCATTCCGGTCCGAGCCGAGTGACTTGAGCCTTAGCCCTATTGGAGACCGACCCCGACCTTCGAGTTACAGCAGACCGGGTCGTTTTGGTCAGACCGAGTCAGCCGGGTGAGAACCTATCTTCGCTTGTCGACAGGATCAAATTTGGCGTCGTCTATGGGAAATCCGCCTGATCGAAAGCCGAAGATGAGTGACTTGGATCTGCTAGTAGAAGCCAAAGCTAAGAAGCTGGCGGCCGCGCAACAGGCAGCCACCCAACCCACTCGGGAAGGCCCAACTGAGCCTGCTACCCGAGTGGGCACTGAGGGAGGAGCGCGACAGGGTGATAGCCCTCATTTTCACCCAGCACTGTTCGGACCGGCGGAGGGAGCAGGACAGTCTGATCCCCACGAAGTTTCTTCCAGTCGGGCCCGAGCTAACAAGGGCAAGGCCCCTCTCAGCCAGGCCTCGACTGAACTAACCGGGTTCCCATTCTCCAACCAAATCTTGCAAGAGGCACTTCCTAAGCGTTTCCGACCCTTTTCCATCCCCGAATACGGAGGGGTCGCGGACTCGGAAGAGCACCTGAAGAAGTTTGAAAATGCCGCACTGCTACACCAGTACTCGGATGGTATTAAATGCCGAGCCTTCCTGACCACTTTGGCAGGGCAAGCCCAGCGATGGTTCGACAGACTCCCCGAAGGATCGATAAAGGATTTCATCGATTTCAAAAGATTGTTTCTGCAGCACTTTGCGAGCAGTAAGAGACATTACAAGACCAGCTTAAACTTGTTCACCATGAAGCAGGGCTCCAAGGAGTCCCTAAAAGCCTACATCAAAAGATTCAATCAAGTTGCGTTAGACGTACCTACCGCTACGTCTGAGGTGCTAGTTAGCGCCTTTGCCCAAGGTCTGCAGGAGGGCGAATTCTTTAGATCACTGATCCGCAAGCCGCCGAAGGACTTCGAGAGCCTTCTGGGCAAAGCCAGAAAATATGTGGACGTAGAGGAAGCACAAGTTGACAGGCGGCCGGAGGCTAGGCCCGCGCCCGAGGCTCCTCAGCATCATCGGAGGAGCATACCCCCCGGAGGACCTCTCAGGAGCCCCAAAACTGGGGGACACCAACAAGGAGCTGAAAGAGGAATAGTTCAGCAAGTGGCTCAGGGTTGCCTCCCTTCCAGATGGCAACCCTATTGTTCTTTCCATAATAGCCATACACACGACCTCCAGGACTGCTAGCAGGTCGGCCGAGGTCAAGGGCGCACCGGTCGAGGAAGTCCCAGAGGAGCATATCAGGGAGGTGGTCACTGCAGGGGAAGAGCATCGCCTAGCCAGTCTGAGTCCCCCGCCCGACCGGCCGCCCCAACAGCCAGACAGTTATTCCCGACCCCCGGCTCTCCTGGGCGAGGGAACGCCAGCAAGGAGCAAGCTAATCAACAGAACGCTGTGCACGGGTCCATCAACGTGATTTCCGGTGGCCCCACCTATGGAGATTCCAATAGAGCTCAGAAGTCACAGGTCAGGCGCCTTGATATCTATCAGGTGGGCTGCAATTCCGTCCAAGCTCAGGGACTACAGATCAGTTTCGACCCCTCGGATCTACAAGGAGTGGAAGTGCCTCATGAAGATGCCTTGGTCATCACGGCGATCATAGCTAATTATCAGGTCCACCGGACCATTGTGGATTCAGGGAGTTCTGTGAATATCTTATACTTAAAGGCATTCGAACAACTGCAGATTGAGATGACTGAGCTGCAGCCCGTGGCCACACCCTTATTTGGGTTCACAGGGAACGAGGTCCAACCGCTGGGCCAGATCAAGCTAGCCATATCACTCGGCGAGGAACCTTTAAGAAGGACCAGGTGGTCTACCTTCCTGGTAGTGGATGCCCCCTCAGCTTACAATGCCATCGTGGGCCGACCGGCGCTGAATGAGTTCCGAGCCGTGATGTCCACTTTCTACTTGAAGGTCAAGTTCCCGGTAGGTGATCAAGTCGGAGAGGCTAAAGGGGACCAAAGGGTAGCACGACGGTGTTATGTTGACGACGTCCGAGTGGAGGTGAGGAAGACCTTCCGAGCTCCGCCGGCCAGTTGTAACATGGTGCAGTCCACTCAGCCCTCTCCCTGGGCTAGCTGATAGAAGAAAAGGAAGAGGTCCTGTTAGTAATATGAGAGAAATGTCCTAAGGCAATCGCCTTATGATTGTAATCATTTACTTTAATAAATGGAAATTCACTATTTGAGTATACATGTTCATGTATTTGATTGAGATCTTGAACTCATTTACTGAATGTCCGCAATACAATTCACAGCATGAGAGAATTTGTGATGAATTCACAACTAGTGATTATCTCTACATGTGCAATTGTGAAGTATTGAAATTGTCCCTAGTCGATGAATTGATAAATACGGACACTATCAATTCTGTTGAGACTAGCATGGGTTATTCTCTAATCAGCTGATTCTCACTGGCTGGTGACATTGGGATGTCCGGAGATAAACATGGATGCTAGTTAAGGGAACTAGTTCATTGGAGTGACTGGCTGTAAGACTTCATATGGTAGTCTACATAGAGACATGTCAGTGAAGTTCTTACTGCAGCTTAAGTGCGATGTTCCTTTGACTTGCGGTGTTCAAGTCATCTTGGTCATGGAGACTTATACTTTGACATCTTAAGCAAGCATCTCCATGGAGGTGTGGACCCAGGATGGTTGGGTATAAGCCGAAGTGCCCGAAAATGTTTGAACAGCCTACAAAGGATTCACCACTCCTTGCGAGGAGATGTATACCCGAGGCCTATCGTCGGATTGTTACTCGAAGCCTCTGGCCAGAGCATGACATGTTCAGAGTATGAATCTCTTAGACACATGTGAGAAATTAGAATCCATTGGACGAGAAAGACATTACTTGGGCTAGGTGTGACGTAGTCAGCCTAGTGGGGACTGACACACATAGACCGTGTCCTGAACCAAGTGGGTATAAGATGGTGAAGGGAATGAGGCACGACTCATTATAGCTGCTGAAGGGTTTCAGAATTCTTTCTGAGGTCAACCGTTGATCTTTCGATTAATTGGGGGTCATGATGTACTACTAGGTGCCACTCATGATCGTTCTATAATTGGTTAATTATAGACGGCCAACATAAATCGAAAGCCTATTTAGTCACACGCACAACGAGTAATCCGAGGGATTTAAAACGAGTTGGAAATTGGATTTTCCGATCAAGAGAAATAAGTCGAATCTGAATTTATCAGAGGCGCATCGGAAGCCTAAAACGGCTAAGTCTTTTGAAGGCTTATTAAGCGAATTAAATGAGTTTAATTCGCGAGGAGGCGGCTCGGTTTGGCCGACCAAAGAGGGCCCCCACCCTCTTTGGTTTGGCCGGCCACCACATGGAGAGAAAACCAATTTATTTGGTTTAAATTATAAAATAAATCAAGCGCGATTTGTTTTATAAAATTATGGATAAATACATTTATATAAAGAAATTTATGTAAAGAAATTTATATAAATAAATTTATTTTCATGGAGATTAAAATAAACTTTAAATGGTTTATTTTATTTTATAAAATCAATTGTGAATTGATTTTTCCATGATAAGAAAAATTTATATAATAAATTTCTTGTAAAAATTTATTCCATAATAAATTGGGAGATGTGTTTGTTTTATTATAAATTTAGTTATAATAAAACTTGGCATAACAGAATAATTCATAAGAAAATTTATAAGATAAATTTCTTATGTAAATTTATTCCGTTAAAAGGGAGACTTGGCAATGGAGAGGCTACTATATAAAGGAACCAAAGGCAAGCCTTGAATTACAATTAATCAAGAGATTAAGAAGCTCTCTCTCTCTCATTCTCTCCCTCTCTCTCTCTAGGGCCGACGCCCCTTCTCTCTCTAGGGCCGGCGCCCCTTTCTCCCTCTAGGGCCGGCGCCACCTCCCTTGCCGTGAGCCACCACCAAGACGAAGCGGGTCGCGACTCCTTCCTCCCTTCACGGAATCTTGATTCCGTTACTTGGTGGTTAGTTTCTATCTCTCTCTCTTGATATTTTAGTTGTGCCTTTAGAGAATCTAGTAGTTCTCGTCGGCACAAAACTCGTGGCTTTGCGAAGTCATCCCGAAGAGAACTCGGCGTGGACGCGAATAGAGGCGGAGCTTCCAAGGGACGCTACGGTTGGATCTCGTCCCTTACTTCGAGTTACGCGAGGTATTGAGTAAATTAGTTTACTTTCTGCAAAATTTTAATTTATGATCATGTCCACACATCATAAGGTCGCATGCTAAATACGTGGCTAAAAATAATTTGAGAAATTATTTATGCTAATTCTTCCGCTGCACGTAAATATTTTAAAATTTACGAACCCGTATCTTTGTCAACATGCACCCGGTCCCAACAGTGGTATCAGAGCCGGTTAGTGTTCGACATAATCATATAATTGTTTTGCGGAAAACTTTGTCATAATCTCAATTTTGGAAAAATTTTCAATTATGGAAATTTTCCAATTATTATAAATTTTAGATTTAGGAATTTTAAAGTTTGGAAATCCTCATGAAATTTCGCAAACGTTTGAAATATCCTAGTTTCTGAAATTTTATGATAATTGAGAAAACTTCCCATCTTTGGAAACTTTCCAATTTTGGAAATTTCCTATTTTGGATATTTTCCAATTTTGGAAATATATAAGTTTTCTTTGTACCAGAAACTTACAATTATTCTGAAAACCTATTATGAAATCCCGCAATTTTGGGCACTTTCTTTCAAGAAAGTCTAGACAAATTTTTGGATAATTAATTGACAATTAAATTCAAATTGGTTTTAAATTATCAACAAAATTCTTTATTTTGGATTGAGCCTCGGGGAGCCGTCCTATTTAAAGTTAGTTGTTGTAATTTAATTTCCCAATTTTGAATGAAATTGTCATGTTTAATTTGGTTCCTCTTCAGAAGCGGACCAAATTAAATTTACGACAAATTTCTTTTCTTTGGGTATCTGAGCCTCGGGGAGCCACCCTTAGAAAATAATTTGTTGTAATTAATTAAACCCATGAATAAAATATGATTTAAGAGGTGATGCTCTTACATATTGTTGTCTCCAAAATTAATTAGGAAAATGGTTTCCTATAGAGTTTTCTTAAAAGAGATTTTCATGAAAATAATATGTGGTTGAATTAAGGGAATTGCCTCTTAATTTAATAAGATTTGATTTAGAGAAATCAAAGTCTTAAACATATTATTTCCGAAATTGATTATGACAATTTAGGAAATTGTTTCCCAAAACAATTCCTTGAATAAAGTATGAAATTAGAATTAGGAAATCCGGTTCCTAATTCAATTAATGAGACTTGATAAATTAAGTCACATACATACTTTATTAAGGAAATTGTTAGTCATGACATAATTATATGTCATGAATGTGCTTAGAAAAGAAAGGATGAGACCCAAAACCCCTTACAAAATATTAAGGCTAACACCTTCCATTAATATGGTTAGAACCGGAGTTTTGTTTCTCGTTTGGGTTGATGGACACATCCATGCCCGGCTTGAACCTCAACATGTTCAAACCATGGAATTAGTTTATGAATAATATAGTTGGAGTCAGAGGTCAATCCTTAGTTTTGGTTGTCGGACACATCCAAGCCTGACTAAACGGTTGAATGAGCTCCAACCATATTAAAACTATTTCTTGATTAATGGGTCAGCCTTAAGCTTGGAGCATCGATTTGTTGTGCCACAGCCAAGGTCGATGTAAAGAGAGGTACAGTTGGGTGCTATGTATAATGTTGCATACTTGTTAATGAGTTAACAACCCAATGATTTATGCAAACATTCAATTAGTTGATAGCATAAAGAGATAGTTACATATATGTGATATGTAATCGGTATAATTACCTACCTTCATAGCTAAGAATAACTTGATGGCCACAGCCATGGTGGTTCTTATCTATGGTTGGATATCAACCTATTTGAAGATGTTCCTACGATCTCCCGAATTGATAAAAAGGGTTATTCAATTTGAAAAATAAATAGGATTTTATTAATGTATGTTGATACATTCTTTATCATTCTTCTCACATAAGCTCAATTTGTATTTCTAGGTTAATCACTCGATTATGTCTTCTCTAAACTTGCGTTCCATTTTAGACACCAATAAACTGACTGGGCCAAACTTCATGGACTGGCTTCGAAACCTGAGGATAGTCCTCAAGGCAGAGAAGCTTGCATATGTCCTTGAAGATCAACTTCCCAACCATCCTCCAGAAGGTGCAACTCCAGACCAGCTAATGGCCTATCAGAAACATGTGACCGATTCTGAACTTGCGAGTTGCATCATGCTAGCCTCTATGATACCTGAGCTGCAAAAGCAGCATGAGCATATGGATGCTTATACCATCATCTTCCATCTTCATGAGTTGTTTGAAGAGCAGGCGAGATCCTAAAGGTTCGAATTCTCCAGACTCCTCTTCACCACTAAGATGCAGGAAGACACTTCTGCCTCGCAGTTTGTGTTAAAGATGTTGGGGTACATTGAGCGACTGAGCACACTCGGTTTTGCAATGGATCATGAATTAAGTATTGACTTAATTCTAAGTTGTTTGCCCAAAAGTTATTCACAATTTGTGATAAACTATCGGATGAACAAACTAGAGACTACCATTCCTGAGTTGCTCAACCTGCTGAAGACTGTGGAGCCTTCTGTAAAGCCGGATCAAAAGACGGTACTGTTAGTTGGTTCCTCGAAGAAAGGTTCTAAGAGGAAGGCCAAAGAACAGAATAAAGGGAAGAAGAAAAAGGCCAAAAAGACTGAAAAGAAACCAAAAGGAACTTGCCATCATTGTGGCAAGGAGGGTCACTGGCGAAGAAACTGCAAGGTTTATCTTGAGTCCTTGAAGAATAAGGCATCTGATGCCCCATCCTCTTTAGGTATCTTCGTTATTGAATGTCACTCTATTTCCTCAAATACCTGGGTACTTGATACTGGGTGTAGCTCACATATATGTAATGACATACAGGGGCTAAGGAATAGAAGAAGACTCGTCAAAGGAGAAGCAAATTTGCGAGTTGGAAATGGAGCAAAGATCGCTGCTGTTGCCATCGGAACATATTTGCTAAAGCTCCCCACTGGACGTATCGTAGAATTGGATAATTGTTATTTTGTTCCTTCGTTAATAAAGAACATTGTATCTATTTCATGTTTGAATGAAAAGGGTTATCATTTAACTTTTAGTAACAATTGTTGTTACATAACATTAAATGGCGTTCTTTATGGGAATGGAACTTTGTGCAATGGGATCTACACGTTAGATTTATCCGGTGACGTTTTCAATATCGAAGTTAGCAACAAACGTGCTCGAATAGATAATCGAATAGAATCCTACACTTGGCATTGCCGTCTTGGCCATGTAAGTAAGAAACGCATGACCGAATTACACCGATGTGGAATTTTGGAATCATTTGAACCCGGTTCATTTGATACATGCGAATCATGCTTAAAAGGTAAGATGACCAAATTACCCTTTTCTGGAAAAGGTAATCCAGTGGGAGAATTGCTTGGTCTTATACATATTGATGTATGTGGACCAATGTCATCTCTTGCACAAGGAGGCTATAGCTACTTCATCACCTTTATCGATGATCACTCACGATTCGGGTATGTGTTCTTGATGAAACACAAATCTGAAGCTTTTGAGAAATTCAAAGAGTTCAGAAATGAAGTAGAGAAACAGCTTGACAAAAGTATTAAGATACTTCGATCCGATCGGGGTGGTGAATACTTAAGTCGAGAGTTTCAAGATTATCTTAGGGACAATGGGATATTGTCCCAATGGACTCCGCCATATACACCACAGCATATGGTGTATCTGAGAGGCGCAACCGAACCTTGATGGACATGGTTAGGTCTATGATGAATCATGCAACTCTTCCAAAATCCTTTTGGGGCTATGCACTTAAGACAGCTGTTTACTTGCTAAACAGAGTCCCGACCAAGGTAGTCTCTACTACTCCATATGAGATATGGAATAGTAAGAAACCTCACTTAACTCACCTTAAGATATGGGGTTGTCCTGTTTATGTGAAGCGGACTGTATCAGACAAATTGGATGCTAAGTCTGATAAATGTCTATTTATTGGATACCCTAAGGAAACGAAGGGTTACCAATTCTATCATCCCTTGGAAGAAAAGGTGTTTGTTTCAAGGCATGCTGTATTTCTGGAAAAAGAATTTCTTTTACAAGAAAACAGTGGGAGTGGCATTGAACTTGATGAAGTTCAAGAAACTCCAATAGACATTACAGAGACACCTAGTCTAGACCGACAACCAATAACTCATAATGATGAGCTATCAGTTGAAAACCTAAAAAAACACCACCTCTTCGTAGATCTGATAGGGCACGCAATATTCCAGAGAGATACGGATTTCTCATAAGCGAATCGAATGACGTGTTACTCATAAGCGATGACGAACCTATCAGTTATGAAGATGTTCTGAAATGTTCAGAACGGGACAAATGGCTTGAAGCCATGAAGTCGGAAATGGATTTCATATACGAAAATCAAGTATGGGACTTGGTTAACCCACCTGAAGGGATTAAACCCATAGGGTGCAAGTGGGTTTTCAAGAAGAAAACCGACATGGAAGGTAATGTTGTTACCTTTAAGGCTAGATTAGTGGCAAAAGGATATCGTCAGAAACAAAGAATTGATTATGACGAAACCTATTCGCCAGTAGCTATGCTTAAATCCATTCGGATGCTCCTAGCCATAGCAGCTCATTATGATTATGAGATATGGCAAATGGATGTGAAAACAACTTTCCTTAATGGAAACCTGCTTGAGGATGTATACATGATACAACCTGAAGGTTTCACATCGGTTGATAAAACCAAAGTATGCAAGCTTCGACGATCCATATATGGACTGAAGCAAGCATCTAGGAGCTGGAACATCCGTTTTGATGAGACAATCAAAGAGTTTGATTTCTCACAAAATCCTGACGAACCTTGTGTGTACAAGAAGGTTAGTGGGAGTGCAGTCGTATTCCTAGTATTATATGTCGATGACATATTACTTATAGGAAACGATATATCAGTTTTACAGACAGTTAAAATTTGGTTGTCCAAAACTTCTCCATGAAAGACCTGGGAGAAGCAACCTATATCCTTGGGATTAGAATCTATAGAGATAGATCAAAACGGTTGCTTGGTCTTTCGTAGTCTACGTATATAGACCGAGTGCTAAAAAGGTTTAGCATGTCGGAATCCAAGAAAGGTTACCTTCCCATTAGGCATGGGATCAACCTTTCAAAGTCTATGTGTCCGCGCACAGAAGACGAGAGGATTTGCATGAATAAGATTCCTTATGCATCCGCGATAGGATCTATCATGTATGTTATGTTATGTACAAGGCCCGATGTATCGTATGCTTTGAGCGTCACAAGCAGATACCAGTCGGATCCAGGAATGGATCATTGGGCGGCTGTCAAGACAATCCTTAAGTACTTAAGAAGAACTAAGGATGTGTTCCTAATCTATGGAGAAGGAGATATGGTAATACGTGGGTATACAGATGCCAGTTTCCAGACAGATAAGGATGACTCCAAATCGCAGTCTGGATACGTATTTACTTTGAATGGAGGCGCAGTAAGTTGGAAAAGTTCCAAACAAGACACCGTAGCGGATTCTACCACGGAAGCGGAATATATCGCAGCTTCGGAAGCAGCAAAGGAAGCAGTCTGGATCAAGAAGTTTGTCTCCGAACTTGGCGCGGTTCCAACCATTGATGAAGCAGTGCCGGTTTAATGCGACAACAATGGAGCTATTGCACAAGCAAAAGAACCAATGTCTCATCAGCGATCCAAACACGTGCTTCGCCGCTATCATCTGATCAGAGAGATTATAAGTAGGAATGATATACAAATTGAGAAAATTCCCACTGAAAGGAATTTAGCGGATCCTTTAACTAAGGCCTTGCCTCAGAGCAAGTTTGAGGGTCATGTTAGAGCCTGTGGTATTGGATACCGTAGCGATTGGCATTAGGCCAAGTGGGAGTTTGTTAGTAATATGAGAGAAGTGTCCTAAGGCAATCGCCTTATGATTGTAATCATTTACTTTAATAAATGAAAATTCACTATTTGAGTATACATGTTCATGTATTTGATTGAGATCTTGAACTCATTTACTGAATGTCCGCAATACAATTCACAGCATGAGAGAATTTGTGATGAATTCACAACTAGTGATTATCTCTACATGTGCAATTGTGAAGTATTGAAATTGTCCCTAGTCGATGAATTGATAAATACGGACACTATCAATTCTGTTGAGACTAGCATGGGTTATTCTCTAATCAGCTGATTCTCACTGGCTGGTGACATTGGGATGTCCGGAGATAAACATGGATGCTAGTTAAGGGAACTAGTTCATTGGAGTGACTGGCTGTAAGACTTCATATGGTAGTCTACATATAAACATGTCAGTGAAGTTCTTACTGCAGCTTAAGTGCGATGTTCCTTTGACTTGCGGTGTTCAAGTCATCTTGGTCTTGGAGACTTATACTTTGACATCTTAAGCAAGCATCTCCATGGAGATGTGGACCCAGGATGGTTGGGTATAAGCCGAAGTGCCCGAAGATGTTTGAACAGCCTACAAAGGATTCACCACTCCTTGCGAGGAGATGTATACCCGAGGCCTATCGTCGGATTGTTACTCGAAGCCTCTGGCCAGAGCATGACATGTTCAGAGTATGAATCTCTTAGACACATGTGAGTAATTAGAATCCATTGGATGAGAAAGACATTACTTGGGCTAGGTGTGACGTAGTCAGCCTAGTGGGGACTGACACACATAGACCGTGTCCTAAACCAAGTGGGTATAAGATGGTGAAGGGAATGAGGCACGACTCATTATAGCTGCTGAAGGGTTTTAGAATTCTTTCTGAGGTCAACCGTTGATCTTTCGATTAATTGGGGGTCATGATGTACTACTAGGTGTCACTCATGATCGTTCTATAATTGGTTAATTATAGACGGCTAACATAAATTGAAAGCCTATTTAGTCACACGCACAACGAGTAATCCGAGGGATTTAAAACGAGTTGGAAATTGGATTTTCCGATCAAGAGAAATAAGTCGAATTTGAATTTATCAGAGGCGCATCGGAAGCCTAAAACGGCTAAGTCTTTTGAAGGCTTATTAGGCGAATTAAATGAGTTTAATTCGCGAAGAGGCGGCTCGGTTTGGCCGGCCAAAGAGGGTCCCCACCCTCTTTGGTTTGGCCGGCCACCACATGGAGAGAAAACCAATTTATTTGGTTTAAATTGTAAAATAAATCAAGCGCGATTTGTTTTATAAAATTATGGATAAATAAATTTATATAAAGAAATTTATATAAAGAAATTTATATAAATATTTATTTTATGGAAATTAAAATCCATGAATGGTTTATTTTAATTTATAAAATCAATTATGAATTGATTTTTCCATGATAAGAAAATTTATAAATTTTCTTGTAAAATTTATTCCATAATAAAAGGAGAGATGTATTTGTTTTATTATAAATTAGTTATAATAAAACTTGGCATAACGGAATAATTCATAAGAAAATTTATAATAAATTTCTTATGAAAATTTATTCCGTTAAAGGGAGACTTGGCAAGGAGAGGCTACTATGGAACCAAAGGCAAGCCTTGAATTCCAATTAATCAAGAGATTAAGAAGCTCTCTCTCTCTCTCATTCTCTCCCTCTCCTCTCTCA
>JAGFNQ010003005.1:241122-294632 GCA_024364735.1 Boesenbergia rotunda | reverse complement strand
AAACTTGGCATAACCGAATAATTCATAAGAAAATTTATAAGATAAATTTCTTATGTAAATTTATTCCGTTAAAAGGGAGACTTGGCAATGGAGAGGCTACTATATAAAGGAATCAAAGGCAAGCCTTGAATTACAATTAATCAAGAGATTAAGAAGCTCTCTCTCTCTCTCATTCTCTCCCTCTCTCTCTCTAGGGTCGGCGCCCCTTCTCTCTCTAGGGCCGGCGCCCCTTTCTCCCTCTAGGGTCGGCGCCACCTCCCTTGCCGTGAGCCACCACCAAGACGAAGCGGGTCGCGACTCCTTCCTCCCTTCACGGAATCTTGATTCCGTTACTTGGTGGTTAGTTTCTATCTCTCTCTCTTGATATTTTAGTTGTGCCTTTAGAGAATCTAGTAGTTCTCGTCGGCACAAAACTCGTGGCTTTGCGAAGTCATCCTGAAGAGAACTCGGCGTGGACGCGAATAGAGGCGGAGCTTCCAAGGGACGCTACGGTTGGATCTCATCCCTTACTTCGAGTTACGCGAGATATTGAGTAAATTAGTTTACTTTCTGCAAAATTTTAATTTATGATCATGTCCACACATCATAAGGTCGCATGCTAAATACGTGGCTAAAAATAATTTGAGAAATTATTTATGTTAATTCTTCCGCTGCACGTAAATATTTTAAAATTTACGAACCCGTATCCTTGTCAACATGCACCCGAGTCCCAACAGGTCCAACTCCTGCCTGACCAAGAACAGACTAAAGTGAGGATAGCCCCCGGACTACCGCCCGACCTCCGACAACAGCTGATAGAATGTCTGACCCAGAACCGAGATGTGTTTGCCTGGTCCTAGCAAGATCTTAAAGGGGTCAGACCAGAGATAATGGAGCACAAACTGCACGTGTACCCTGATGCCTGACCTGTGAAACAGAGAAAAAGAGACTTCAGTCCCGAGCAGAACAAGATTATCCAGGCTGAGGTGGAAAGGTTGCTGAAAGCAGGACACATCCGAGAAGAGCAATTTCCTGCCTGGCTGGCCAATGTGGTGCTGGTCTCCAAGCCGGGCGATAAGTGGAGGGTGTGTATAGATTTCAGGGATCTCAACAAAGCTTGTCCCAAGGATTGCTACCCCTCCCCCGAATAGACCAGATGGTCGACTCCACCGTGGGAAGCGAGCTCATCTGTATGCTGGATGTCTACCAGGGATACCATCAAGTGTCATTATCCCGGGATGATCAAGAGAAGGTCAGTTTCGTCACGGCCGAAGGCACCTACTGCTACACAGTTATGCCTTTCGGGCTCTAGAATGCGGGGGCCACGTACCAAAGACTGATGAACAAGGTTTTCAAGGAGCAGCTCGGTAGAAATGTTGAAGTGTATGTAGACGATATCCTCATCAAGTCCCTCCGAGCTGCCGACCTGATAGCAGATGTGAAAGAGACTTGCTGCACTCTCAGGAGGTATGGCTGATAAGCACCATTTTATTGATTATTTTAAGTGCTAAAATCCATGTTTGATCCATGTTTTTATTGTTTAATTGTGATTTTACCCTAGGTTTTAGGATTTTCTATTATTTTGGACTTAATTGCAAAATTACATATTTTTGGATTATTTGGCCACTAATTTTCTGATATATTTTTGTAGGCATGAAAGGATCCTGGACCTAGGGTATACTGGGTCAAACCTGAGTCGGATGTGAACCGGATCGAATTATCAAGCCTATGATCAATCCGGGCCGTCCGATTCAAGAGCGGTTAGATCTGAGCCATCCGGGACGATCTGAAGCAATCCGAGCTAGGGTTAGGGTTGATCAAGCTCTATGATCAAGATCTGAAGGTTTCATCCCAATCAGAGCCTCAATCAACCGTTGGATCAAGCAAGGAGGGCTCTAGAGCGTCCATTCACAGATAGAGTTGATCTGGACCATCCGTTGCACATCTGGAGGATCCGAGCTACCACGAGGCAGATCCTGACCCCAGATCATCATCATAAAAGTTTGGCTCCAATCAGAGCAAGATCAGCCGTTGGATCTCCTCCGATCAATCTGGGCCGTCCGTTGACACTTATTTAAGCAAAACGCAGCAGCTTCTTCCCGTTGTCGCGTCTCCGCCGCACTGTTCATCCTCTTCAGCTGTTCTTCAGTTTTTTTAGCTTGTTTCTTCAATCCAAAGGGGCGCGACCACTCAATCTCGACCTTGGATCAATTCTGAGTCATTGGGGATAGCTTCATTAGAGAATTCAGCTCAAATTCGCACCGGAAGAGGGTTGTTTGAGGGTTTCGGCAGCTCAGCAGTCCAGCCACTTGCGCCTGTTCCATAAGCCATTTCCGACCATCTGAGCCGGCTGTAGGGGTTCTCAGTTGAGCCCAGGTGATCCGCAAATCACCATAGCAACCACCATCGACTGAGGCCAAGGAAATTGGATTGAAATTCCCAGCTTGCGCAATTTGAGCAGAGTGATCGATTGAAGCTGTTCTTCCTCTGATTTGCTGTGCTTAGGGGTTCGAAGCCGGCTCTTGATTGACGACCAAGAAGATTTCGAGCTTAGGGAGTGATTGAGTTTAGATTTCATTGGTTAAATTCGTTTGTTTAGTTGTAATTTCATTACTGCTGCAGTTCTTGCTGTTTTCGAATTTCAGATTTGGTTAATCTCGTTTCACACTTGTTTCTGCTTAATCTAGCTTTAATCCTTCAAGTTTAGTAGTTTAGGAACTTGTTTAGTGATAGAGTGAGTTAAATTTCAGTTTACTTTGGTTTACTTTAGTTGCGTGCCATTTAATTACCTTGCGTATCAATCCCCTGTTTTTCAGCTTTCGAATTACTGCTCTCCATTCAGTTTACTACATGTTCATTTCTGAAATTGGTTTTGAATTCCTCAGTCTCTGCATCCATCTGTGATTGAATGTTGCATCGTTACATTAGCTTTGCATCCATTATCTTGCACAATTTATAGTTTTGCATTCCATGCTCAGTGTCGGCACATCAATTTCCATTTCTGCACAGTCTAGTTATTCTGCTATTGGGAGTTGATAAGTTTCTGGAATCTTGTGTCAATGAATATTAGTTCTTAGCCTTGTTTCTGAAACATTAGATGTTGCTTTGAAATTGAGGTTGTTCTGCTGGATTTGTGCATGTCATCTGTGGATGAATTTCTGAAATCCATGTCTGAAATCCTGCTGTGAAGCTTTATGTCTGAAGTTATCCATCTGTGGTCGAATTTTGTCCATTCAATTCTTCAAAGATTTCACTAATAGCAAGGTTTCAAGCCTATTCGATGGTTTTCATTTCAGAGTTGTTGGTATTAATTTTGGTACTCCACATCAGTTTTGGCACAAGAGCTTTCTTCTCTGAGCATCAAGGTTGTTCACTTTTCCATTTGTATCAAGTTCATGTTTAAGCAGTGATTGGCACCAAGTTATAGGGTGTTTTGGAGTGCTATATGATCTGAAATCGACTGGTACTGCATTCATCAGTTTCCTAACTTAGTTTGCACTTGTTCTGTTGCTGGAATGCTGCAATTAAATCTGAACTTACCAGTCCATGCATTCGATAGCTTCAATTTGTTGTGCAGAGTTTTAGTACATCATTGCTGAAGTTGTGTTAATGGAATTTAGCTCTGTCGGATCTTATCTGAACTCAAATTGAACTTGCTTCATGTTTACATTCCATTTCTGATTTCTGAATGTTCCAGTGAGCAGTTTTGTTTCTGCAATCCTGCAGATTTGTTGAGCTGAGTTGTTGGAATTCTGAATGCTATGTCTAGTGCAGTTTAGGCATGGAATTGTATTAAGTGGAGTGCAATTTATAGTATATTCTTGAGCTCTAAATCAGTATTTTTTGTAGTATATCATTTCTGAATGGTAAACCTACTTTTCAGCAGTGTTAAGCTTGCATCTTAGCTCTTGGTATCAAGTTTTCCCTTTTCGGCAACTTTGTATCAAGTGAAGCATTGGCACTAGTTTTGTATCAAGTTGGTTGAAGATTGACTTCCATTTGGTTTGCTTTGAGTAATAGTCCTTGAAGAAGTTCTTTGCATTAGCATAAATCGAAATTGGTTTGATTACATATCAGATTGGTTTACTGAATTAGGCTAAGTGCATTTAAGCTTCTAAATTATTTAAGTTCATTGTATGAATCACTTGGGTTAAGTTCCATAGCCGAGTCCTTGCCTTTTCATTGAGTTTTTATTTCCAATTGCAACCCAAAACCCAAATTTTGATTTGAAACCCGAAAACACAAACGACACCTAAATACAAGCGCGAATCAAACAACGTCAACTAGCCCCGAGAAAAAATACGACCTGTGGCCCCTTTACTACATTTTTAGATTTTGATTGTAAAAAGGGTTTCCAGCATTTCATTTCATTCATTGATATTTAAATTTGATGAGCCCATACATTTCGTGACAACTTTAACATAGTATATTTGGGTCCGTCAAATTTTTGGCGCCGTTGCCGGGGAAGCAACTAGTTGATTTGTTTGATTTTTGCTTGTATACTTTTTGATATATCATTGGGTTCTATTTTTTGTTGCTTATTCTTTTGTATACGGGTACTGTCATTTTTCTTGTTTGTTTTGTGACAGGGGTGCAGGTTCAAAATGTTTTCATCCACTTATCAGCAGCCGTGTCCACACTTTCAGCAGACCCAGCAAGAATTCCAACAGCCCTATTCTAATTTCCAGCAACCAAATCAGTTTTTGCAGCCACCACAACAATTTCAACCGGATTTTCAGCCAATTCAACCAATTTTCCAGAATTTTCAGAATGGGCAGCCCCAGTTTCAAAATTTTCAGCCCCACTTTCAGCAATTTCAGCCTAACTTTCAGCCATGGCAACAAGAATTTCAGCCCACTCAACTTCAGTATTCACCACCACAAATTCAACCTCAGATACAAGAATTCCAGGGCTACAATTTTCAGCAATTTCCACCAAGTGGTGAACCAAACTTTTCAGCAGTTTAATCAGCCTGTGCAACCATTTTATCAAATGTGTCAACAAGAGCTTCAAAACCTCGAAAGGCAATTGAAACAAGTGGCTAATGATTTAAATCAAATAAAAGCCCAAAGAGCAGAACAATTAGCTTCTCAAGCTGTTTTTAATTCTGAGAGCCCCGGAGTTGGTTTTATATCAGTTCAAGGTGACCCTAGTGCATGGCAAAGTCCTTCTTCAATTAATCCTGCAAATTTAGTAGAAGAAGAAGAAGAAGAATACATTAAAATCTGGGCACCTACAGCATGCATACCTCCGGAGATTCCCATTCAAAATTCATTTTCAAATTTTTCAGCTCCAGAAGAAGAAATTGAAGCTCCACAGGACCATTCTAGACTTTTATTTTCTGATGATAGCATTATTGATGGTCCTAATTTTTCTGACACTGTTGTTGCAGATATTACAGGAGAAGCATGCAGAGGAGATGATTCCATAGGTGTAGGGGATTGTACTAAGCCCCAGGGACCACCACAGTCAGAAAATGAACCAGAAAGTGTAGGACTTGCACGGTGGAAGCAAGCACCCAAGGATCACCAGTTGATTGTCCACCAGAGCCTGAGGCTGAAGAGGAGCTTGAACATAACCAGGAGGAGACCACAGATACAGCTATTATTATAGACCCTTCAGGTATTATCCAGCACGCTCAGGTAAGTATTTCTCCTCTTTGTTCAGAAAAATGCAGTGAGGTACCTAGGGATGATTCTATTGACTCTGATGAATTTATTGATATACCCTGTGTAGAGATTGTTTGTGAAAATCCAATAGAGGTACCAAATATTGATTTCCTTGATACATCTCTTGCTATGGGTGGTGAAATAATTTTAGAGGCACCTATCATTGATGTTGTTTTTTTTGATGAATCACTTAATACATCTTTTGTGGATATGGATAGTGAAAATTTTTTAGAAGTGCCTGAAATTGATGTTATTTATTTTGATGAATCTCTTGTTATGTCTTATGCTGAGAATGAATGTGAAAGACTTTTGGAGATACCTGATATTGATTCGATTGGCTGTGATACATTGCTTAATACACCCTTGATTGAAAATAATTGTGAAATTTCTATTGATGAGCCAGAAATTGATTTCTTTATTTGTGATGAGTATATGGATGCAAATTTGGTAGGAAATAATTTTGAAAATTTCATTGAGACACCAAGCCTTGATTTAATTAGACAGGATGCAGTTTTGGATTCATTTGATGCAGAGACTGAACTTATATCATTTCTTTCTGACCCTGAACGCTTGAGAGAGGTATTACATGTTTTTGCAGGGTCCAGAAGACTTCAGGAGTGGGTGCTCCAACTGAACAGACTTCAGCCTCCTGGAAGGACTTCTGAAGGGCATCAAGAAGGAGGAGATGATCTGACTTTAATTAAAAACACTCCATCCCTTGAATGGCTCTTGAACCTGAATCGACTTAGGCCACCAGAGCAATTTTTTGTAAAGTTCAAGTGTGGGGGAGTTCCAACACTCTCGGCCACCCATTTTCCTCCACTACCAGGATGGAGGCTTCTTCTGGGTCGACTCCGTCCACCAGAAATAAAGGGGAGATTTTTCTTTCTTGTATTTTCTTTTATCGCATTTTTCACTTTTATGTTTTCTAGAGTAAATTGAATAAATAGATATTGTAAATACCATGTCTTTTCTTTTAGCACTTTTTCTTGCATGAGTGGAAATAAATGTATCCCTCTAGGTTATCTCCATAGCATTTTAGAGTCTTTTGAAAATAAATTAAATTTGGTTGTCAAAACTTAGGGTTTGAGCTAATGGATGAAATCTTGGATGCTTGAGTACTACTTGCTTTAGATTCTTAATTGAGGACTTGGGATGAATCATTTGCACCTAGTGAGGTTTAGCCTTATATTTGTGACACATACATGTTATTGTACTCTAGAACTTGCTTAGGTTCTTTCAAAACCATATTTCAATGATTGGATCACATCTATAGAGGCTAATCCATTTGTTTCCCTTTCCACATAATTTTTAGCAATAATCATGTTTATCCATTTTTCTTTACTTATTTCTTACTCTTACCCTACTTTTCTTTGGACTTGTTGTTTGATTTGTTTCTAATGTTATTTTGCCCGAGACGGACAAAGATTCAAGTGTGGGGGAGTGACTAGCTTTTTGGAAAGATTTGGTATCAAGGAGGCACTTCAATTCGAAAAAAAAAATTTTCATGTGCCAAAGGAGTTGAGTTTGATACCAAAAATGAGCAAGAGGATGGAAATCAATTCAAGCACATAGAGTTTTCATCATATTCTAAAGATCAAAGTGGCATGGTGTGATTCTTGAAAATTTTTCTGCAATGAGAAACAATGGCACGCAAAAGCTTGTGCCAAGGTAAAGAGAAGAAAAAAAAAAAATCTGCTATTTCACAAGTGGCATCCAACTTGAGTTTTGGCACCATAAATTAGTGAAGATTTTTTCTCATCCGAGTCCAAGCCTTGCATTACTACATTCTGAATTCACTAGAGAGAAAGAAAGAAAGAAAAAAATCTGAGAAAAGAGTGAAAGAAGCAAGGTTGGCACAAAAATTGGCAAACTTGGCACATTGAGTTCAAAAAGGGTTTTTCATCCAAATCAAAGGCAATTGCTTAAATTTGACTTCACCACACTCTTGATATCATTAGAGGACTGTCAAGATGGGGCAAAGCACATTGGAAATATTTTTGAGCAACCAAGTCTCCCACTCCATCAAAATTTTCCATTTTCTTGACTTTTATTCCATTTATTGCCATTTTCCATGTTTTCATTTGTTTTTATAGTTGTTGATTCCAATCATGAATAATGGTGGAGAGTAGATAATAAGCAAGCCTATGGTAGTGCAAGAAACATGTGTGTAAGAGTGAGCTCCACTTCCATCATCAACTTAGAACTTAAGGAGAGAGCCACCAAAAATTTTCCTTGAAAGGCTATGAGTTAAATTCATCTCAATGACTCATGATGGATGAAAAAGCTTAGTTGTTGATTTAAGGACAAGATACTAATCCATAGAGCTTAGATTTATGAGAATTGACAACCTTAGGTAATATCTTTTCATTTGCTTCTAATTATGCTTAAGAGAGCCTAAGGGATACTTATTTAGTTGTTTCGCGAGACGCTCAAGGTTAAGTGTGGGGGAGTTGATAAGCACCATTTTATTGATTATTTTAAGTGCTAAAATCCATGTTTGATCCATGTTTTTATTGTTTAATTGTGATTTTACCCTAGGTTTTAGGATTTTCTATTATTTTGGACTTAATTGCAAAATTACATATTTTTGGATTATTTGGCCACTAATTTTCTGATATATTTTTGTAGGCATGAAAGGATCCTGGACCTAGGGTATACTGGGTCAAACCTGAGTCGGATGTGAACCGGATCGAATTATCAAGCCTATGATCAATCCGGGCCGTCCGATTCAAGAGCGGTTAGATCTGAGCCATCCGGGACGATCTGAAGCAATCCGAGCTAGGGTTAGGGTTGATCAAGCTCTATGATCAAGATCTGAAGGTTTCATCCCAATCAGAGCTCAATCAACCGTTGGATCAAGCAAGGAGGGCTCTAGAGCGTCCATTCACAGATAGAGTTGATCTGGACCATCCGTTGCACATCTGGAGGATCCGAGCTACCACGAGGCAGATCCTGACCCCAGATCATCATCATAAAAGTTTGGCTCCAATCAGAGCAAGATCAGCCGTTGGATCTCCTCCGATCAATCTGGGCCGTCCGTTGACACTTATTTAAGCAAAACGCAGCAGCTTCTTCCCGTTGTCGCGTCTCCGCCGCACTGTTCATCCTCTTCAGCTGTTCTTCAGTTTTTTTAGCTTGTTTCTTCAATCCAAAGGGGCGCGACCACTCAATCTCGACCTTGGATCAATTTCTGAGTCATTGGGGATAGCTTCATTAGAGAATTCAGCTCAAATTCGCACCGGAAGAGGGTTGTTTGAGGGTTTCGGCAGCTCAGCAGTCCAGCCACTTGCGCCTGTTCCATAAGCCATTTCCGACCATCTGAGCCGGCTGTAGGGGTTCTCAGTTGAGCCCAGGTGATCCGCGAATCACCATAGCAACCACCATCGACTGAGGCCAAGGAAATTGGATTGAAATTCCCAGCTTGCGCAATTTGAGCAGAGTGATCGATTGAAGCTGTTCTTCCTCTGATTTGCTGTGCTTAGGGGTTCGAAGCCGGCTCTTGATTGACGACCAAGAAGATTTCGAGCTTAGGGAGTGATTGAGTTTAGATTTCATTGGTTAAATTCGTTTGTTTAGTTGTAATTTCAATTACTGCTGCAGTTCTTGCTGTTTTCGAATTTCAGATTTGGTTAATCTCGTTTCACACTTGTTTCTGCTTAATCTAGCTTTAATCCTTCAAGTTTAGTAGTTTAGGAACTTGTTTAGTGATAGAGTGAGTTAAATTTCAGTTTACTTTGGTTTACTTTAGTTGCGTGCCATTTAATTACCTTGCGTATCAATCCCCTGTTTTCAGCTTTCGAATTACTGCTCTCCATTCAGTTTACTACATGTTCATTTCTGAAATTGGTTTTGAATTCCTCAGTCTCTGCATCCATCTGTGATTGAATGTTGCATCGTTACATTAGCTTTGCATCCATTATCTTGCACAATTTATAGTTTTGCATTCATGCTCAGTGTCGGCACATCAATTTCCATTTCTGCACAGTCTAGTTATTTCTGCTATTGGGAGTTGATAAGTTTCTGAATCTTGTGTCAATGAATATTAGTTCTTAGCCTTGTTTCTGAAACATTAGATGTTGCTTTGAAATTGAGGTTGTTCTGCTGGATTTGTGCATGTCATCTGTGGATGAATTTCTGAAATCCATGTCTGAAATCCTGCTGTGAAGCTTTATGTCTGAAGTTATCCATCTGTGGTCGAATTTTGTCCATTCAATTCTTCAAAGATTTTCACTAATAGCAAGGTTTTCAAGCCTATTCGATGGTTTTCATTTCAGAGTTGTTGGTATTAATTTTGGTACTCCACATCAGTTTTGGCACAAGAGCTTTCTTCTCTTGAGCATCAAGGTTGTTCACTTTTTCCATTTTGTATCAAGTTCATGTTTAAGCAGTGATTGGCACCAAGTTATAGGGTGTTTTGGAGTGCTATATGATCTGAAATCGACTGGTACTGCATTCATCAGTTTCCTAACTTAGTTTGCACTTGTTCTGTTGCTGGAATGCTGCAATTAAATCTGAACTTACCAGTCCATGCATTCGATAGCTTCAATTTGTTGTGCAGAGTTTTAGTACATCATTGCTGAAGTTGTGTTAATGGAATTTAGCTCTGTCGGATCTTATCTGAACTCAAATTGAACTTGCTTCATGTTTACATTCCATTTCTGATTTCTGAATGTTCCAGTGAGCAGTTTTGTTTCTGCAATCCTGCAGATTTGTTGAGCTGAGTTGTTGGAATTCTGAATGCTATGTCTAGTGCAGTTTAGGCATGGAATTGTATTAAGTGGAGTGCAATTTATAGTATATTCTTGAGCTCTAAATCAGTATTTTTTGTAGTATATCATTTCTGAATGGTAAACCTACTTTTCAGCAGTGTTAAGCTTGCATCTTAGCTCTTGGTATCAAGTTTTCCCTTTTCGGCAACTTTGTATCAAGTGAAGCATTGGCACTAGTTTTGTATCAAGTTGGTTGAAGATTGACTTCCATTTGGTTTGCTTTGAGTAATAGTCCTTGAAGAAGTTCTTTGCATTAGCATAAATCGAAATTGGTTTGATTACATATCAGATTGGTTTACTGAATTAGGCTAAGTGCATTTAAGCTTCTAAATTATTTAAGTTCATTGTATGAATCACTTGGGTTAAGTTCCATAGCCGAGTCCTTGCCTTTTCATTGAGTTTTTATTTCCAATTGCAACCCAAAACCCAAATTTTGATTTGAAACCCGAAAACACAAACGACACCTAAATACAAGCGCGAATCAAACAACGTCAACTAGCCCCGAGAAAAAATACGACCTGTGGCCCCTTTACTACATTTTTAGATTTTGATTGTAAAAAGGGTTTCCAGCATTTCATTTCATTCATTGATATTTAAATTTGATGAGCCCATACATTTCGTGACAACTTTAACATAGTATATTTGGGTCCGTCAATGGCCTCAAGCTCAATCCAGCCAAATGTCTATTCGGAGCTAAGAGTGGTAAATTCCTCGGTTACATCCTGACCGAACGGGGGATAGAGGCTAATCCAGGCAAAGTGAAAGCTCTACTAGACATGCCTCCACCCAGAAACCTAAAGGAAGTCCAGCGCTTGACGGGGAGGATCACTGCCTTATCCCGATTCATCTCCCGGTCGGCTGATGGAAGTCTGCCATTCTTCAAGATTCTGCTCAAGGCCACTAAGTTCCAGTGGGATGCTAAATGTGACCGGGCCTTCGAAGAATTGAAGACTTACCTGGTCAGTCTGCCGGTACTAGCTAAGCCTGAGGAAGGGGAACCACTGTATGTTTATTTATCTGCTACTGAGGGAGCTGTGAGTGTTGTGCTTGTAACCCAGAAGGAGACCGAGCAGCAACCGATCTATTTCTTTGGACACTTACTCAAGGAAGCCGAGTGTAGGTATACTACACTCGAGAAATTAGCTTATGTACTTGTATTGATGGCTCGGCGATTACGCCCGTACTTTTTGGCTCATCCTATCCGGGTGCTGACCAACAGCACACTCGGGAAGGTGCTGATCAATCCAGAAATTTCAGGTCGGATGGTTAAGTGGACCACTGAGCTGAGTGAGTACGATATCCAGTATCAGCCCAGGACTGCAATCAAAGCTCAGGCTTTGGCTGATTTCCTGAGTGAGCTCCACAAGGAAGAAGAAGAGGAAGTATGGAAGATATATGTGGACGGGTCGGCCACTCGGGTAGGGAGTGGCGTGGGAGTCTTATTATTGTCTCCTAAGGGAGACCCACTTCATCTGGCCATGCACCTAGAGTACCAGGCTACTAATAATCAGGCGGAGTATGAGACTCTCCTGGCGGGCCTGCAAGCAGCCAAGCATGTGGGAGCCACTAGGGTCATCTTACACTCGGATTCTCAGTTAGTGACTCAGCAGGTTGCAGGGCAGTTTGAGGTAAATGACGAGAAGCTGCAAGCTTAGTGGAGGCCTATAAACAGTTACAGGCAGAGTTTTAAGGAGTGCAGATCCTACAGATCCCCCGAGGAGATAATGTCAAAGCGGACGAGCTGGCCAGATTAGCCAGCTCTGTCCGTCCATGGGTCTTCCCCAAGCCTTCACCTCAAATCATGCTGGTAGCCCAGGTTGAGAGGGAAACGGAATGGAAATAGAAGGAGACTGGAGAGCTCCATTCATCGCCTACCTGAAAGAAGGGACTCTTCCAGCGAGCCCAGAGCAAGCCAGGATATTCAAGATAAGGGCGGCCAGGTTTACTCTGATAGGAGACACATTATACAAACGGGCTTTCTCCCGACCACTACTCAGATGTCTGGGAGAGGAAGAGGCAGACTATGTGCTACGAGAAGTACACCTGGGGTCCTGCGGTAACCACTCGGGAGGTCGGTCTATGGCGAGGAAGGTCCTGCTAGCCGGTTATTTTTGGCCTACCTTACAGAAAGATGCTCAGAAGGTGGCCCTTTCTTGCCTTTCTTGTCAGAAGTATCAAAATTTGTCACACCGACCGGTCGAGATGCTGCGAACGTCCACTGTATCGTGTCCCTTTGATCAGTGGGGCATGGATATAGTAGGACCCTTCCCCCAGGCAGCCGGTCAAAAGAAATTCCTGTTGGTGGCAGTGAATTACTTTTCCAAGTGGATCGAAGCAGAAGCCCTGACTCGTATCACCGAGCAAGCGGTGAAGAAGTTCCTTTGGCAGAACATTCTCTGTCGATATGGCATACCCCATAAGCTGGTATCGGACAATGGTCGGCAGTTTCAAGGCCGGATGATCAGAGAGTGGTGCAAGGAATTTGGAATCAAACAGGCCTTCACGTCAGTGGCGTATCCCCAGAGTAATGGCCAGGCAGAGGTAGCTAACAGAGAGATTCTAAAGGGGCTCAGGGCCAAGCTAGATCAGGTCGGTGGGTCTTGGGTGGATGAGCTACCCGGTGTCCTGTGGGCTCTCCGGACCACTCCCAAAGAAGGGTCAGGGTGCACTCCTTTCTAGCTGGTGTACGGTAGTGAGGTCGTGGTCCCCATGGAGGTCGGTTGCGAGTCTGACAGAAGGCGTCTGTATGGGGAAGACAATGCGGAAAAAAGACGAGCGGAGCTGGATCTGATTGAGGAGGTTCGAGCCAAGGCTACAGTTCGCATGGCCGCGTACCAGCAAAGGATGCGACACCGATACAATCAAGGAGTCATCCCCCGAAGTTTCCAAGTAGGGGACAAGGTATGGAAGAGAATCAAGCCAGTTGGAGAAGTAGGCAAGTTGGAGCCTCAGTGGAGTGGCCCTTTTCTGGTGGTCAAGGCATTGGGGTCGGGAGCTTATTATCTGCAAGACGCTCAAGGGAAGCAGCTGGGAAGGCTCTGGAGTGCAATACACTTGAAAATGTACCGTGAGGAGAGTTGAGCGGATCAACCTTTGTACTTGTATTCAAAAAATGTGATAGAAGAACTCGAAGCCTATGAAAGAACGATACCGCAAGTTATAAGTGGGCATGTTCCCACGCACCCACCGGACTCAGCGCCGACCGGGCGTGGCGTTCCATGTACGGTCGGGCCCGATCGGGCGTGGCGGTCCACGCTCGGTCAGGGTAAGTCGGACGGTGTCCAGACTCTTGCTAAGGCAAGTTATAAGTGGGCATGTTCCCACGCACCCATAGAGCCGGCCCTGGACCAGGGCTACCAGGGCCCCTGCCCAGGGCCCAACAAAACAAGGGGCCCATTTTTTACTCTTACTATATATATATAAGTTTTTATCTTAAAATCAATTATGTTTTATTTAAATCAACTACGTTTTTTTAAATCAATTTTTTTAAAAAAAAATCAACTACCTTGTTTTCCTCTTTTCCTCACTGAAGTCCTAGCTCTATCACCGACTCACCCTGCGATTCTCCTCGCCACGCACTTCCCTCCCTCACCGTAATGACTACCGACCAAGGGGGAGGCGGCAGTGGACCCCTTCGTGCCGCCGCTCAACTTCGCCATGGTCGACCACGGCATCAAGCACGCTAGCTTCCCTTGCCAAAACAACTTTCGATTCTTGGGCGGCGTAGCAAGTTTAGGGCACGCTCCGATTCTCCAGAAATGGCGAAGTCGAAGAACCACACGGCGCACAACCAGTCGTACAAGGCTCACAGGAACGGGATCAAGAAGCCCAAGAAGCATCGCCATACGTCCACCAAGGGGATGGACCCAAAGTATCTTAGGAATCTGAGGTATTCACGGAAGCATAACGAACTCAACAAGAAGGCTGCCGCTGCCTCGGGTTCTGAGATGGAGCAATAGAGGTTAGGAGACAGTTGGTTTCGCCTTTTAGATTCGATTATGGTTTTGTTTCTCTCGCATGGAATGTTCCAGTATCTTATTCAGTATAGATTCAATTGACAAACGATGGCGTATCAATCTTACTACGAAATTCCTTTCGTGAGATGTTCTTTTTAAACTGTGATCTAGTTAAGGTACTTGTTCCGGCAAAAAAAAAACAACAACTTTCGATTCTTGAAGACGCTCAAGCTTTGCTCCATCTTGTGCATGATCCTTTTTCAAGTTTCCTGTTATTATTGATTTTTCTCCATTTTGTTAGAGTGCAGTGAGGATACAGCCGAGGGTTTCGGTTGATAGATAACAGATTGAGGTTGTTTGCAAGTCGCCTTTGCCAGGAGTACTCCTACCCAGACGTAAACATAGAGTTCCTTTAAGAGAACATGATTACTCTCTTTAATATTGGGATTAATGGGTTTGAGATACAAATTTTCCCCTTCTGAGATTTGATTGATTTATATTATTTCTTGGGAAAATATTATTTCTCTCTCCAAATTCTCTATCCTCTTGGGAAATTTATCAAACTATTTCTGCCTCTTCCCTTTTCTTTTGTCTATTTGGTGTTGATGTTGCATCCTCAAGTAAACACCATGCCCTTGTTAGTTTACTATTGTTAAAATCTTGAATTGGGATGAGAGTTTTTAATGCTTGTTGAGATTGACGATTTCAAACCCCTGCTGATCTCCAATTGGTACTTTTAATCAATCAACTTTCGAAATGATTATTCTATTTGAATACTATTTGAATCTTCCTCCTAGTGGTAATGCTAATATGTTACTGTAGGTTTCTCTATATGTTCAATAAATGATGATATTTTGTGAATCTGCATAGCTGTTTTCCTTGTTTGTTGCTAAAGATTATAGATTTAAAACTCTTATATTCTCTTACCGAAACCTGATGTCTAACTACCTCCTTGTGAGTTGATTTCTATTTATAACTTTTTTCAGAATGCCAATTTTTCATTTCTATCTATTTTCTTGATAATTTGTAACTCCATTGTGTCACGTGCTAATTAATGTAATTATCTTTAATAATCTAATGTTTTTTCTTATCTTAACCATAAACAATAAGATTTTTGTCATGTCGTGAGATGAAGGGAGAGCCAACGATTAACTGATTATTCTTGTCATGTTAAAGTTTTGTACTACTTTTATGCTATGCGAAGTTTTCTAATGTCATATCTTTAATGTCTTAGCATTCTGTCTAATATATGCTGTCTGGTTAGGGTTTATTATTTCTGTGAGGGTGACTTATAACAGTTAT
This sequence comes from Boesenbergia rotunda, assembly GCA_024364735.1. NCBI lineage: Eukaryota > Viridiplantae > Streptophyta > Magnoliopsida > Zingiberales > Zingiberaceae > Boesenbergia > Boesenbergia rotunda. Next base: position 278,954 of record JAGFNQ010003005.1, on the reverse strand, counting down.
AGTTCTTAATAGTGATTTTTAATAATGGGTGTTGATATTTGATTTAGTTTGAACTTTAACCTTAGGTTTTACGTTGTTATGCATTGTGAGATTTTATATTTTATATCTAGATTTGAAGAAAGCTTTAGTTTGATTTCATTGTTCTTTGCACCAGGAAGTGGGTAAGTTATATTTTATATCTAGATTTGAAGGAAGCTTTAGTCGAATTTCGTGAATTCTTTGCAAGTGGCGGACTAAGTAATATATATATTTTATGATAAATGATATAAAGGTTTCTTTTTGGAAGAAGCATGGTTCAGAAGATAAAATTAGGGCATTATTAATAGTTTCGCCCAGGGCCTTTGGACAACCCGAACCGGCTCTGCGCACCCATCGGACTCGGCGCCGACCAGGCATGGCGTTCCATGTACGGTCGGGCCCGGTCGGGCGTGGCGGTCCACGCTCGGTCAGGGTAAGTCGGACGGTGTCCAGACTCTTGCTAAGACAAGTTATAAGTGGGCATGTTCCCACGCACCCACCAGACTCGGCGCCGACCGGGCGTGGCGTTCCACGTACGGTCGGGCCCGGTCGGGCGTGGCGGTCCACGCTCGGTCAGGATAAGTCGGACGGTGTCCAGACTCTTGCTAAGGCAAGTTATAAGTGGGCATGTTCCCACGCACCCACCGGACTCGGCGCCGACCGGGCGTGGCGTTCCACGTACGGTCAGGCCCGGTCGGGCGTGGCGGTCCACGCTCGGTCAGGGTAAGTCGGACGGTGTCCAGACTCTTGCTAAGGCAAGTTATAAGTGGGCATGTCCCCACGCACCCACCGGACTCGGCGCCGACCGGGCGTGACGTTCCACGTACGGTCGAGCCCGGTCAGGCATGGCGGTCCACGCTCGGTCAGGGTAAGCCGAGCGGTGTCCAGACTCTTGCTCGAAGAAAAATATGAAGCAATATATTTCCATAACATCTGTCGTTGAGTCAGGGTATCGACCCGACCGAGCAAAATCGCTAGGTCAGGGTGCCAACCCGACCAAGCAACATTGCCGAGGCAGAGCATCAACCCGACCGAGCAACATAGTCGGGTCGGGATATCAACTGGACCGAGCGGCTAATAACGCGACTGTCTCGAGCACCCGACACTTAGCGAGATTTTCTGATCGACCTAAAAGAATCGAACCCGAATGAACGATACTCAGTGAAAATCTCATATATCGCATATTAACAGAGACGGTACACGAACAAGAGGGGTGACAGTGTGAAAAGTCAAGATAATTAAAGTAGGGCCATCGGCCATCACAAAATTGGGCCCCGAGGGACAAGCAAGACAAGCACAAAAATTATAAGGCCTTAGGGCCAAGTCAGAACAAAATAAGTAAGGCATGGGAGTTAATCTAAGTAAACGGGGGGAAGGCGTCCTCAGGAATCGACGCCTCGATCCGCGTCAGCTTCACCGCATTGGGAGGAAGGTCGGCAGGAAGGTAGCCGGCCTCGGTCAGTTGTTGAATGGCGCCCCGCACGCCGTACAGGATCATACCGCCGATGCGCTCTGCCACTTTATCGAGGAAAAGATCTGATTGAATATAGGCCAAGCGAGCTGCTTCAATCCGGGCCGACTCACCCGACCGATAGTCCTCGAGCTCCTTCTTCAGCCGGGCATTTTCCGAGTCCTTGCCTTGTAGGGCAGCATCCCGAGTCGCCAGTTGTTTCTTGGTGTCCGAGGTCTCTTGCCGGGCAGCCAGCTCGACCTCCTTGTTCTTTAAGGCCAACTAGGTCTGATTGTGAGCTGCGGCTGATTCCTTCAGCTGCCTCCGAAGACCCGTCGCCTCGGCAGTTTTCTTGTCTAAGTCTGAGCGGGTCCGAGCGTTGCGAGTCTCCAAGACTTTCTTCTCGCCTTCCACGTGTGCCACCCGGTGGGACAGACGTTCCACTTCCATGGCGGCCTGAGCCATGGTCTGCTGTTCTTCCTCTGATCGAGCTTCCAAGTCCGATAACTGAATCCTCAAAGCGGTTATCTCCGAGCGTAATTGGTCCCGACCTTCATCACCCGGGGGAATGACATAGTGGGCCAGCTTATCCTCTAACTCCTACACTTTCCATTCGGCCGCGCGGCGTTCCCTGATGTTGACGATTAACGCCCGACTAACCGCTTGGCTCGCCGCCCAATGCTGCAAGCTGAAGTTAATATCGCAAGGATTCACGCAAGTAGCCAGACAGAGGAAGGATATACCTGAGTCAAGTCTAAGAAGAAGCTGTCGGCTAGACTCATGGGATTCGTCACGGAGACCATAGCCTGACCTTGATCCCAGCTGGAGACTAGCTGGCCATGCAAGTTAATGGGTTGAGGTTGAACTATCCGGGTCAGTACAGTTGCCGACGGGACTTCGATATCCAGTGCAGATCGAGGGGGTGAACGCATCGACAGGAGAGCCTCCATCGCGTCGACGTTCGTAGCACCAGTCGAAGGCACCGGACGGGATGGCGCGGTACCCGAGGTTGAGGCCCCAGTACGGGGTACTGCTGAAGAAGGAGCCAGGGCTCCCGAGCGAGATATAGTCGGGGTCGATCCCCGAGTACCCGATTGAGGTGGAGCCGGGGCAGCGGCCAGTACCCGAGTGCCGGACGCGGCTGGGTCGGGGTGAGCAACCGGTGTACAGGTGGGGGACGTGCCCGGGGAAATAATCAGCCGGCGGCGTTTCCTGACTAAGCTCTCGGTGTCCGGCTGCTCTACCTCCTCCTCTCCCGTTGGCCCTACTGACCCCTCGTCTACGACTTGTGGGGTCTCGTCTGAACCACCAGCCGGGAGATTTTCCTCCAAATCATCGCCCCCGATTACAGGTCGCTCTGGAACGGGAACAACATTCACCGGTGGTATGGCCCGCTCGGCCGCTAGCTTGGCGGCCAAAGCCTCCATGGCTGCTTCCTCCCGAGCCATTACATCGCCGACCCGAGCTCTATACATCGTCTCAGCTGCAATAAGGAGAGAATTTTAGTTAGCATTAACCAGCCGACTAACCAAATAGAGACTTACCGAGGGTGCCGGGCAGCTCTGCCGGGACCTGACTCAGCTGGAACAGATACAACATGTCGTCAATCAGCAGCTTGCCTGCGTGGTATCGGGTCCCACCGAGCTGTGAGAAGGCCAATTGATAACCCGGGTCTGAGCGGAGGTTTTTGGGTAATGGAGGTGGGTTAGGAAGGTCTTCTACCCATTCAGTGGGCCAGTCCGGGAGCGGGGTCGTCTGGACATAAAAAAGTGGGATTTCCAACCTTTGTTGGACGAGGAGACTTTCTCTAAAAAGGCTGAGTTAATGCGGGCTTGGAAGTAGAAATTCCCGGGCTCTTGTTTCTTAAGATAGTAGAAGTAATTAAACACCCGGGGTGTGAGGGGAATTTCATAAGCGGTAAAAACGATCACTGTACCGCACAGGATCCTAATCGAGTTTGGGGCTAATTGGGACAAGGACACCTGTAAGTACCGACAGACCTCCCGAAAGAACGGATGAAGTGGGAACCGTAGGCCGGCTAGCAACTGGTCGGAGAAGACAGTGAAGTAATTCAAGGGGGGTCCGTGTGGCCGACCCCGGCGGTCAGGGAGGGCCATGGCGTGGTCTTCGGGAATGCGATAATCTATGCGCAAAGTTTCCAACTGACCTAGGGTTAGTGAGGAGCGAGTCGTTAGGTACCACGGCTCGGGGGGTGCGGATGACTCGGCCATCGAGACAAGGTCAGGAAATACGAAGCAAAGACTCGGCAGGAAGGAAGAGTACCTAGGGACGAGGTTCACCGGAAACACTGTTCGCCGGAGCTGAGGAGGTCGAGTAGTGGAGGTCGGACAAAAGCCTGAGCGAAAACAGAGGCTGGGGTAAAAAAGGGTAAAATGAGGAGTTGGACCTATTTATACCGCGGGTGAAGCAAGGATGACCATCCGATGGAGGGAAGAGAAATGGCGGGTCTGCGGCCCCACCGTCCGATTCCCTGTCGTTCCCTAGGTCTCGAAACTTCGCCTGGGCACTGCACAAGCCACGCCGGTGATGCCTCGTTGCCAGAGGTTTCCAGTCGAGGAGTGACACGTGGTCCCGCATTAATGAGGATTTGATGGGGAATCTGGCATTTAAGGAGGGTATTAATAGCACGATATGACGCTTGGGAATGCGGGAAGGAAATTGACCCGACCGGACCGGGAGCCTAGTCAGTCGGACTTAGCGCCTCCTTCGACTAGACTTGAGAGGAAGGCTTGTGATCCGGGCGGATGGTTTTTTAGGAAGATCGGGGGCCCGGTCGGGTTCGACTTAGCGCGGCCCGAGTCAGGGGAAGGTGTTCGGGGTCGGGCACCCGGGGTCGGTCTCCCGAGGTCTGGCCTCCGGAGTCGGCCGCTCGGGGTCGGGCACCCGGAGTCGGGCACCCGAGGTCGGGCCTCCGAAGTCGGCTACCCGGAGTCGGGCACCCGGGGTCGGTCTCCCGAGATCGGGCCTCCGGAGTCGGGCACCCGGGGTCGGTCTCCCGAGGTCGGACCTCCGGAGTCGGTCGTTCGGGGTCGGGCACCCGGAGTCGGGCATCCGGGTCAGTCGCCTGAGGTTGGTGCTCGAGGTCCATCGCACGAGATCGGGCACTCGGGGCCTTTTTCCCGAGGTCAGGCACGCGGGGCCGGTCTCCCGGGGTCGGGCACCTGGGGTCGGACCCCCGGGGTTGGGCATCCGAGGTCGGGCGCTCGGGGCCGATCACCCGCGGCCATGGAGCCCCTAGCCAAACACCCAGGGCTCGCTCCCCGAGTGTGGCCTTGGAGTCTCAACTTACTCAACCAATTTAGACTGTCAATTACAGCCAGCTGGCCAAACAATTATGGGGCCGCCTTTGCAGAGACGGGCTGACAAATTTCTGACATAATCATTACCTGACAAGGCCGCCGGGTGTTAATGTGAATCAGAAGGGGCGATATAGACAGTGTGTCAGGCGGCTATGTCAGTCTCACAGAGTCGACAAAGTCACCATCGGCTCAATCTGACAGCTGATTCATCCTTACTGAGACAGGACATCTCTGATAGGGCAGAGGGCTTTCCCCTCCCCTATATAAACTTCCCTTGGAGCTTCAAAAAGGGGATTGCTGTCATTTTGCAACCACACCACCACTCTGTGCGCGTCATTCCGATCCGAGCCGAGTGACTTGAGCCTTAGCCCTATTGGAGACCGACCCCGACCTTCGAGTTACAGTAGACCGGGTCGTTTTCGTCAGACCGAGTCAGCCGGGCGAGAACCTATCTTCGCTTGTCGACAGGATCAGCAACGATGGAGAAATGATTCCAACAGTAATATTATATATCCAAGCTGGGTCTAGGAGGGACGACGATGGCAAGATGTTGTCGGAGGAGGGCGAGATGAGCCGCTTTGTTCTCGACCTGTAACTGGAGGATGATGTCGATGCATCCTGTTGTTGGGCGGGCTGCGAAGTAGGCAGTCGCAACTTTCTGATTAATAAATTATTAAAATAAATATATTTTATTTTATTAATTAAAACTAATTATTCCTGACTTGACAATATATATAAATGCTACCTATTTTTCTAGATCTCTTTTTTTTATATACTTTCCAATTAACTTTGATATCTGACAAAGTTATTATGCCCACTCTTCCAACGTATTAGTCATAACATCCGAACTAATAATTTTCATGATTTATCTTCTTCATATTGACTCTGAAATGAATTGGCGGGAGCGCTAGGGACGAGTAAATCGCCTCGCCACCTAGAGTCTATAATTAATTAATCTTTTTTTATATGTGTAATTCTTTCCCTTTTTATCTTGTTGTTCAAATATCTTTAAATTTTTTTATTTAATCTTTTTTTAATCAATTGAGTATTTATCTTTAAAACCTAAATTTCATTATTTTATCATCGTCCCTGCTAATTTGATCATAACAGTGGAGTGAAAAGTCAAATAGATTTACATATTTGATAATAAAAAAATGTAAATAAATCACAGTTGACCAGATACTTAATGATCGAAAGTCCAATAGTAAATTGGCAAGAAAAAATTTAAGTGGATCATAGTTAACTAAACACTTAGCAATTATAAGTTTAATAAAGAGTTAGCGTGAAAGATGAAGTCCAAATGGATCATGAAAAACCAAACATTTGATGGTTGAAAGTCTAATAAAAAGTTACCAAAAGTGAAGTTCAAGTGTGTCATGAAGAATCAGATACTTGACATGAGAGCAAAGTCTAAGTGAATTATGAAGGTTGAAACATTTGGAATGAGATTTGACATACAAGTGGGGTTAAGGTTGAGTGAATACTTAACAATGAAAGAAATACAATTAGGTCAAAGAGGATTGGATATTTGATAGCGGAGAAGTTCTGGCAAGTTAAGGTTGGCTAGATGTTAGGCAATGATGAAGTCCCGACAAATTAAAGTTGATTGAATATAAGATAATTGTGAAATCCCCACAAGTTAAGATATTGATCAAATGATAGGCCACAAAAAGTCTCGGCAGATCAAGGTTGACCGGATGGTGAGAAAAAGAAGTCCTCGCATGTTGAGATCAATCATATATTTGACAATACTAGAATTCAACTTTTAAAAAATAAAATCAAAATATCAATCGACTACTAGGGAGCAATATCGATTGATGACACTTAAAGCCCAAATTCAAGGTTTGAGACGGTTTAAGGGGGTTTATAGTCGACTGATGTATTGTTGGAGAAAATTCTAGAGATAATTATGCTAAATTAAAATTACATAATTTAATTTCAACTTATATGTTGAGTGACTTAAATTGATAATTTCATATTGTCAAGCAGGGAAGGAGTTACTTGTAATGGCTGAGTTGGTTGGAAAATTAGATTGTTTTGTATGCTAGAGTGCGACTCCAGAGAGCAGAGTCCGAGTCCAGACTCCTAATTTCTCAACTGGTGACTCCCGACTGTAGTGTCCAAGTTGCAGGCTCCTGGCTCCCGAGTGGAGAGTCTAAGTAGCAGGCTCCTGACTAGAGATTCCCGACTGTTGTGTCCGAGTTGCAGGCTCTTGACTTCCGAATGTGGAGTCTAAGTAGCAGGCTTCCGACTACAGGCTCCCTACTGGAGAGTCCCAACTGCAAGCTCTGCACTCAGGAGTTAGGAGCCTACAACTCGGACACTGCAGTCGGAAGTTACCAATCAAGAGTCTACAGTCGGGAGTCTGCAGTCGAGAAATCAGGAGTTTGGACTCGGACTTTACACTCGGGAATCTGCACTCTAGCATACAAGGCAACCTAATTTTCCGGCTAACTCAGTTATTTCAAGTAGCTCCTTCCCTGCTTGATAACCTAAAATTATCAGTTCATATCACTTAATAGATAATTTGAAATTAAATTATTTAATTTCAATTTAGCATAATTATCTCCGGAGTTTTCTCCAACAATCTTAAAACAGATTCATCCTACCTCTAGCTATACTTTGAGGTTACGTGGGGCATCTGTTTCCCAGGATACAATGGCAAATCGTGATCTCCACCAAGCATAGGTGGCCACGGCAAACTAAGTGGTGTCCGAATACTATCATGGATATTTTGTCGACTAAAGATGCACGGTAGAGATGATAAGTGAGAGGGGGAACACGGGTGGATAGAGATCTATTATTGCTTTTCACATATTTCATTCGCTAGGACTACTCACACTAACCTGCATTGAATGACTGAGTTATGATCATTCAACACTAGGTTTAATGATAGTCATCTGCGATTACTAATCGACCATTATTGCCTAGAGATTACAAAATCTTCATTAACTTCAAATTAATACTTCCGTTACATTCTTGAGTAGATAGCAAAAAGAGATTCAAGTGGCAAAACGTCGATTCATTCGTTTAGGCCAATTCTGCCTCAACAAGTCTGACATTTGGCGCACACAAGTCGTGCTCGCATAAGAGTCAACTAGTTCAGTGCAAATCTGGACCCTGAATTTGCATCCCCTTACACACCCACGCATGAGAGATAGTCTCTCTCCATGCATTTGTTCATAACTAACATAGTTGTTGTTGGTGTCCTGGTTAGTTTTGATGCGATCAACCAAGTTAAATTATGTCATGTTGGTTTTTGATCCCTCTGTCTAAGTGTGCAGAAACTTAGGAGCAGAGGAAGTCAAGCGTAAGACACAGTGGACGAGAAGGATTACATGGGGAAGTGAGTCGACGAGCTCGGTGCATCCGAGTGATGCGAAAACTGCGAAAGAGAACACCGGTGGAGCGAGAAGGACGTGCGCGACGTCCGAGCGATGAGAAGCCGGAAGGAAGGACGCTCGAGGGGCGAAAGACCAGAGTCGGGTTCGGGTGAGCCCCAACTCCGGTTGGCCAGAAATTACCTAAGAAGACCGGAAGTCAGGCTGGAAAGTGGTCAGCGGTTGCTGACCATAAGACCCACTCTCAAGCGCCCGCAAGCATATGGGCGCCCCTGTTCATACAGACGCCCGAGAGATTATTTTTAGCCATTTGCGAATGTTGTGTGTTGGATAAGTATTAAGTCACGTGTCAAGCGCCCAAGAGTACTCGGGCACCCTATAAGTGTCACGGCAGCAAACGGATAACTATGACAAGGCTATACATAGGCCCCTAGAGCTCAGTTTCCAATGATCCATCAACTGCAAACAATTTAGTTATTAGTTTTCTTCTGTCTTGTGCTTCAAAGTTTATAAAAGGTTTCTCCGCCAGAAGGAGATTTTGATAGTGAGCTTCAGTCGTCTTAGATTAGTAACCACCTAGGTTGCAACCAAGTAAATCTCTGTGTCGTAGCCTTTTATTAGTTTAATTAGTTTATGTTTATTTTAATTAATTTTTGTAACTAATCTAAATTCTTTGTGAGATCGCACAAAAGATTGGTTTTTATTTTACAACGGCAATTCACCCCCCCTCTTGCCGGTCCACCTCGACCCGACAAGTGGTATCAGAGCCAGGACGCCACAGAAGAACTAAGGGCCAACTACAGCAAATTATAAAGAATGGTTGGATCAGTGATCTATCCGCCGATGTTTAAGGGGAAGCTCGTAGCATGGAAGAGAAAAATGAAGGTATTTTTTACTACTGATTATGAATTATTATTAACAATGAAAAATGATTTTTCAGCTCCGAAAGATAGCGAAGGAAAAAAATCAAGGAACCTGACTCCTGCAACAAAAATGAGCAAGTTGACGCAATAGCAAACAGAAAAGTGGAATTCCATCTACTGATTGTCCTTCCCGAACAAGATATCAATTAAATCAGGAAGTACGCCTCGGCAAATGAACTTTGGAAAAAGTTCTTGGAATTGCACGAAGGTACCTCGGAGGCAAAATTAGCGCGACGAGACATCCTACGAAGCCAGCTTACTAATCTCCGACTGGAAAACGGACAGTCAGTTGCTCAACTGCACGCCAAGGTAAAGGAACTAATCACGAACCTTGAGAATCTCGGAGAGAAGGTATCAAGTCGCGACGTTCAATGGTACGCATTAGTCGCCTTACCGTTGCACCATAGCCTGGGGCAAAAAAAAAACCTTTTAAAGAAATAATAGTAAGGAGAGATTCTTTTAATTTTTAGCTAACTTTTAATATGCCAAGATAAAATCAAATAAATATATTCTCAAAGTTAAATTAGTTTAGTCTTTTCCTTTGAAGAAGGGGATGAAATAGTTTTCAAATACCTCACGAAGTTCATTGCCGGCATGTTCAACATCTCATTCACGTCTCCTTTTATTTAAAAACAACAACTTTCAATTTATTTAAAAAGTCAACTCGTTGACCGTACAATTTTAGAAGTTTTAACGTCACCTGCTTTCGTATTCCAACAGCCGGTCAATAATTTCTACTTTTAAAAGATACCCACCGAGACACCTGAAGTAATTTGGCTTTCCGGGCCGTCGTTGAAAACTCTGTGGCGATACCACGTGGATCGGTCGAGTTTGGGGCTAAATAATAAAATTTGATATTGCGACGGCGATAAAATAAATTCATTTTTAATTAATTTAAAAAATTACAATGATCTAAAAACAAATTTAAGCAGTCGGATGCTCTTGCGCTATAATATATTTGAATCCTCTGCATTTCGATTCCGTTCATCCGACGCCGGCAATGTCTCCCTCCGCCGCCGCAAATCCCCTACTCCTCATTGCCGCCGCGATAATGGCTCTGACGACCGTTCAGCCGGCGGCGGCCGACACGATCAGCTTCGAGCTGCACCACAAGTTCTCCGCTCGCGTGCAGGAGTGGGCGGCCAGCCGCGGCGGCGGCATCGGCGGGGGCATACCGGCGAAGGGCACAGCCGAGTTCTACGCCGCGCTCTCCCACCACGACCGCCGCCTCCACGGTCGTTTACTCGCGTCCTCCAACAACTCCGCCGCCGAGCTGCTCGCCTTCTCCCCCTACGGCAACTTAACAATCAGAATCGACAGTCTGGGATTGTAATAACTTCCTCCTCCTCCTCCTCCTCCTCCTTCTTCTTCTTTCAAATAAGAGATTTTGATCTGTGTAAATTAAAACTGCAGTTTGTACTATACAATTTTGGAGGTAGGAACGCCGAAGCAGAAGTTCCTGGTGGCGCTGGACACCGGAAGTTATCTCTTCTGGCTTCCCTGCGACTGCCTGCAGTGCGGCCCGAGCTACAATTCTTATTTAAACATGACCTTCAACGCCTACAGCCCCGGCAATTCCTCGACCAGCAAGTCGGTGCCCTGCAGCAGCAGCCTCTGCCCAGCCAGCTGCCCGGCTGCTAACTCCAGTTGCCCGTACGAAATGTTGTACGGGGACGGCAGCACCACTTCCGGAAAACTCGTCGCCGACACTTTGTACTTGATGACGGAGGGCGGCGCAGCCCCTCGCTACGTAGAACCGACCGTCGTATTTGGGTGCGGAATGAACCAGACCGGTGGCTTCCTGTTGGTCGGATGTGGGCTCTTTGGGCTCTCAATCAACTCACTCGCCGTGCCCAATATGTTGGCTAACAACGGACTCATTTCAAACTCATTTTCCATGTGCTTCTCGGAGGACCATACAGGCCGACTCGATTTCGGCGACAAAGGCAGCTCCCAACAACAAGAAACTCCGCTCGTAGGGAGGTACTACGCGTCCGATCTCAATCCGAACCTAACTCGACCTCAATTCAATCACCTTTTGATCAAATTTCCACAGGAATTATTATGCTATCAACATAATGACGACCGTGGTGGGGAACACTACGACTACGAGACCATTCACAGCCATAGTTGACACGGGCACTTCCTTCACCTACTTGGTCGAACCAATATACTCAAGTTTTACCAAAAGTGTAAGGCCCATCTTCCCCCTCTTAAACTCCGCATCCATATCAATTGACCTAAATCTTGTTTGTCGGGTTTGGTTCAAGTTCGATTCGCAAGTACAGGAAAGAAGGATCCCACCCAGTCAGGACCTGCCCTTTGATTACTGCTACTATCTCAAGTATAGTTCAATTCGATTCATAATTAAATTCTATATTTTGAATTTATCTTTTTAATTATTATGATCGATGATGTTTTTCGAAAATTTCATTCAGCCCGAATCAATCAACCTTTGGGCTCCCTACCATTCTTTTGGTTACAGAAGGTGGAGGAAATTTTCCTGTGCATGATCCTATTATTTTCTTAACTGACCAGGTAGATAAATTCGATGTTAATTGGTGTGAATTTTTTATTAATTAGCTGCTGCATAATTAGTAGTTAATTATGTTAATTACATGATACATGGCATGCAGCGATCTTCTGCTCCTGTTGCTTATTGCCTTGCAGTGTCTAATACATCTGGTGTATTTAGTATTATAGGAGGTAATTAATTTATAATTTTTTCTGTAAGACAATAAAACTCGATTTAATTTCGTGTCTTATATTTGTCTGTAGAGAATTTCTTCACTGGCCTTCGCATTGTCTTCGATCGCGAAAGGATGATTTTAGGCTGGGAGGATTTTGATTGTAAGCATGTCTATACTTGTAGTTGAGTTTAAATATATAGTTACGAGTTATGGTTTATTATTTCTTAATATTAGGTTATAAGAGAATTGGATCACCGACTATTTCACCATCTTCTTCTCCACCATCACCATCGGCAAGGCCATCTTCACCGCCATCAACCTCACCGGTGCTAGTATCCTCACCGGATAATTCACCATCAAGTCCACTAAAACCAGGACTCAACCAAGGCAGTGGTTCTTCATGCTTGAAAGCAGGGAGAAGGAGCATGCTTTTCATAGTGCTTTTCTTTGTGGCAATGGCACTCATCTAAGTATGTTGAATACTTTGATTGCTTATGATCCATTTGGTGATTGAAGATAATTTGGTGTGAAGTTTGTCTTCCTTTTTTTTAAAATTGGTTACAGTATTTTTCCAAAATTCAACAATGTTATTTTCGTAATATTGATTATGAAAAGTCTTCTTAGTTTTCTTGCATGCTTGTCACAACTTTCCTTCCTCATCTTCTTCTTTTGTTGATTAATAAAGTTGTAAATGAATCAAATATTTATCACTAAATTTGATATTCTACTTGATAAAAATTTATTTGTGTTCATTGAATATATATAATATCAATTAAATGAAAAAATTTAAATAATTCGTTAAATTAAATATCAAACTTGATCTTGTATATATTTACTCATTAATGTTCATGAACATGCAATGGTTCATAAATAATGTTTATAAATAATATTCATGAACAATATTTGAATCATTTTCATAAATAAAATTTTTATTAATATGATAAATAAATAAATTTTTAAAATGAACAAATAAATTTGTATTATTAAACTTAAATAATAACCAATAAGTTTATAAATTTTTTAAACAATAAAATAACTGCTTAAATTAAAAGCCCAATAATATCTAAACGAACCAAATTCAAGTCATGTTTGAATCAAGCTTTAGCTCGAAAACAAAAAATTAAGTCAAACTTAAACAATATAATCATTTCAAAGACTCGATTGATTTTAGATTTGATTCGATTTGACTTAATTTACCTATCAAACAAACTTAAACATCATAACAAACTTAAACATCATAAAATTTTACTCAACTCGACTTGGTTAGACCTATGAGATCCGTGTTTTTTCCCTTATTATGCTTTTCCTTTGTGGGTAACACTTGTGGTAAGGTATCAAAACAATCTATAATATAAGAGTGGGTATTAACTAGAATGACCAACTCAGCTAAGTCCTGAGTCAGCATACGACCATTTTACAAAATAAAAGGGATAATAATATCACAAATCACAAGGGAGCCAGAAACATGACTGACGACTCATCTCAACCATCAGGGAGTCAAGGGCCGACAACATATACGATAACACTAGGAGCATGACTGACGATTTGTCTCAACCACCAGAGAGTCAAGGGTTGCCAGCATATGCTACAACATTGGAAATATGACCGACGGTCCGTTTCAATCACGGAGGAGCCAAAGGTCGTCAGTATGCCACATTGTAAGTATGGTGTATGCCACAATATGTGAAACTGAGTGAGTAGGGTTGTGACCAACGACGCACTCTGTCCCAAATGTATGTGAGGGTGTCACACTCTCAATCCCTCTCGTATCATCGGATAGAGAAGGGAACCCTACCTTGAGCTTCGTGCCTTATCCGCTAATGAATAGTGGAACTGGGATTGCACGATAGGGCTAAAACCAGGGGTATGACTAATGACACGTCTCAACCACAGGGAGTCAAGGGTCATCCGTGTATGCAACAACACCAAAAGTATGACTAACGACCCGTCTCAATCACCAGGGAGTTAAGGGTCGCCAGCATATGCAACTGTGTAGGGATGATGCATGATACTAACACATGCAACATCCACCAACTAAACCTCCTATCATCACTACAATATGCAGAGGTCCAAAATCATGCACCAAGTCCTAACACTAATGCTAGGTATGATATGTCCTATCACTACTCCTATACGCACAATAACGCGTGCACATTCTATAGAGTAAGAGTATCAATGTGAGACTATATTGACAAGGAAATGAGTATCTCAAGTACAAACAGACAAATACCAGATAGAGATATACAAAGACAGGTATAAAGAAAAGTAATCCTACTGTAAGTCCAAAGCATAACAGATATAAAATCTATAAAGACGAGAGAAAAGGTACCGGTCTCCAAGTAGATGCTGACAATGAAGAAAGCCTCCCATCCAAATATATAAAATACTTAGTTAAATGAAATACCTCAATTAATTGGGATTAATCTTAATTATTATAGGTATTTAATTAGACTAAGTTAAATGACTAATTGCCATATACTCCTATACATGAGGTTAGGTTTGATTTAGGTTTAGTCTAATCCTAAACCAAAATTCAATCCAACTCACTCAACCAAGTAGTTTAGCTCTCGGCAAAGCTAAATAGCCAAAAGATGAGACTGACTCAGAAGCTCACAGTGTAGATCCAAAGGCTAGGTCACATTCCAATTCACTTCCCCTTTTTCAAGTTCACGGTAAGTAAAACAGGGCAGCTTACACCAATTCAAAACCCAACTAACTCCCCTAGAGAGCTCACGGAATGGGTTGGAAAACAAAAAAACACATCCTAAAACAAAATCTACCTTCACTAGTAGAACTCATTGAAGCTCACGGCTTCATCACCACACCAACAAACTCCAAAACAACCATCCCTAAGGAAAACTCATGGCCAGAGTTTTTTTCCCAACTAGGGAAACAGAACAAGCAAGCTCCCAAAAACAGAAACAGCACCTACTCTAGCAACTAAGCTCCAGCTTCCAAGCAAACAAAACAGAGGTAAGCTCAAAGCATCCCAGCACCATTCCCTTCATGGAAGCTCACAGCAGATCACCTCACGCATAGAATCGAAAGTTGTTCGATCTAATCTCTACCAACCCAAGAACGGATTCAAAACATAATCGATTTACAACAATTCTTTACAGAATAGAACAACAAGTATCCATCGATCCAAAGAAAACGAAACAACTCCAAGAATACAAATGAAATCCCAAAACCAATTAGCCACCGGATCCATCCTACACCGATATCACAACAAGAATCAAATGCGATCTATAAACCAAATCCATAGCAAGCTAGAAATCATGTGATTTTTACCGGTGAATGCAAGCCCCTTTCTCCTTCCTCTGTTCTGACTAGTCAAGATCAGAGACTACCACGCTCAAATCAACACCCTCCCACTGTGGCCTTTAACACTGCAACCGAAACCAATCCCTAGATCCAATTCGGCGTTTGATTACCAAGGACACAGAGAAGAACACGCCTAGATGGCAAGGGAACAACATCAAGAAAAACCGGCCAAGGTGCTTACCCCGATGAAGATCGATCGACGACCTCAGATCACCAACGATCGTCACATTGCGCCGAAGATTCTTGGCGCCTGCGCGTGGATTGATTGAAGAGCAGAGAGCAGTCCAAAAGGGAGAGCCCTCAGTGAAGAAGAAAGGAAACAGTGCTGAGATCAGGCGAAGAGGAGGAGGAAGCAAGACGAAGTGGAATGGCATTTTGCAAATAGAACCCTCAAGTTGAGCTATTCTGCTTCCACCGCTTCAATTAGAGTCTTTAAGCAACCAAGTCCCCATGAACTTTGGGTTTAAACTCCAAAGCTTAGGCTTTAAACATTAAACCCCCTCCGATCCAGACCCTAAAAAATAAGGCTTTCTTTCATTTAAACCCCTAATAAGTTTCATGTTTTAATAATAAAACCCTTTAAAATATGTTCGTAGACCCGGGAACCCTAAAATATATCAAGTAATTCTCCAAAAAAAATTTTGGACCGGATTTTAAATTGTCGAATTTAACATTATCCATCTTCTTCTTTCTTGTGTTTGTTTTTTCTTGTGTGTCTTTATCTCATTGTCCGTGCAATTTTTTTTCTCTTGCTCTTCCTTCACATTAGAGGTTGAGAGGTATTGCCCCCTTTGAGCAATAATTGATATCACAAAGATTTTAGCAGATTTCTTCATCATTTCTATGAAGTTTGATACGGTAAAGTTCGACGAACTGAAAACTTCAGATTAAAGCAGACAAGGGTCAAAGACTTGTTGGTGCAACAAGATATAGTGAAAGATCTAGAAGAAAAAAGCATGGAGAGATCAGATTGGGAAGACGTAGGCGAAGACAGTGGAAATAATCAGACTTTGTCTTACGGATGATTTGATGTATCATGTCATGGACAAAGAGTCACCGGTGACAACTTGACAAAAGTTAAAAAGTCGGTACATGTCAAAGTCATTAACAAATAAACTCTATCTCAAGCAAAAGTTATATAGACTGAAGATGACATAAAGAAACGATTTGAACCAATACATCAATTTATTCAACCAGATCGTGAGCAATTTGAAGTGAGTCGACATGAAGATCAAGGACGAAGACAAGACATTGATATTGCTAAATTCAATTCTCTACCTTCATTTCCTATATACGAGATTTGGTTACTTCTTTAATTTGAGGGGGGGGGGGGGGGGGGGGGGTACGGAAACTCTTATGCTCAGTTTACTTGGGAGGACAAATTCAAAAACTAAGAAAAGTTTTCCGCATACAAAATTTTCAGTTGTTTATTTCATACAGAAGGATGAATTATTAATCCTTTTCCTAGTTTACTTACTTCGAAATAGTTGAAGGGTGGATTTATGAAGCCATCCGCCGATTAATTTATTAACAAATTTTTATCCACCCAAATTGGGTGGAACTCCTTTCTTTCCTTCTTGTCACCTCTCACATCCTATCCTCAACATCGTGAGTCACCGATAGCCCTGTGCAACTAGCCCAACACGGCATCCCCTCACCTCACAGCCACTCACGAATGAAGGTGTTGCCTCACGGCTACTTGCGAGTGGCGGCGTCCCCTCACGACTTTGTTCACACCAAACTCTTGCTCGCGACCTTAGGTTGTACTAATTTTGCCTCTGCCATAGGTTCTCCGATTGGGATTTCGATTCTCCTGCTCACCAACCATCCTTCACTCTGTGTCTTTGTCACGACAATTCATGACCAAGTGGAAGGATTCCTGGAGCCAGGCTGCGGAACACATGGGGCAAGTGTATGGCTCCTAACATCGGTGGCGATGCAATGGAAGTAGAAGGCATGGGAACACTCTGTAAGTACCCCAGGTAGGTTTTGAAGTGGTCACCTGGCTTCACTCACCAGGACCCAGCTTCACTCACCGGGATTCCGTCACTTGGCTTCACTCAACAGGACCCGACTTCACTCACCGAGA
Source organism: Boesenbergia rotunda (assembly GCA_024364735.1). Taxonomy (NCBI): domain Eukaryota; kingdom Viridiplantae; phylum Streptophyta; class Magnoliopsida; order Zingiberales; family Zingiberaceae; genus Boesenbergia; species Boesenbergia rotunda. The sequence continues at coordinate 261,799 of JAGFNQ010003005.1, read as the reverse complement.
TTCGTGTCCAATCTTCGACCAGGACTTAAGCTGAATTTACTCAACCAAACTTAAATCGGTGTCAACACCAAAACAACAATCGGGTCAAACTGCATCAACAATCTCCCCCTTTTTATTGTTTGGCAACCCGATTTAAGTTTAGGTATTACAGATCAATTGAAGTCAATATTCATTATCACAAGGGTATCAAAGTCCTCCCCCTACAATAATTAAATTTGTAACCTAAACTTAATCAACCATTCTCTCCCCCTTTGTCAAACATCGAAAAGGGCATGGTTATTAAGTTTCAACATAACTCCCCTTAAACAAGGGTCTCTCCCAAAACCCAAAATAAAGATGAATAACTTTTGAATTGCATATTAGAGGCATATACCATAAATGTATCATAGCAATAATGTATATGCATCATACGACAATAAGTAACGCAGCTTCGTCAGATTGATGATTGATGCAGAAAAAATTCTGATTTATCTGTGGACCGATCCGATTCAGAAAAATTTCAGAAACTCTGATACGTCCCAGATCAGACTGCATTAACAATTGGATATTTCAAAAAAGTTTCTGAAACATGATTTGAATCCCAAAACAGCTTTATCTAAGCCATAAGGTTCCAGGAACAAGTTTGTTTTGATAGCCAAACCTCATTTTAACACTCGATATTTCAGAAAAATTTTTGAGAATCAAGAGTCCTTAAAAATTCCTAAGTAGATCTGTATCCCCTTAGTATCAGGTTTGTATCAAAAACAATGGATGAACAAGTATGTTCTATTCTTGGAATGATCAGGTTTGTATCAGAATGTTCCAAGTGTGTTCTTTGATCAGGTCACTTGAGTCGGATCCCTGATCGGTCTGCTTGACCGATCAGGGACAGTCTGATTGGTCGGTGGACCGAACAGGAGGAGGAGGACCATGATTTTTTATTTTTCGATACACACACACTGATCGGTCTGCTGACCGATCAGAAGCAGTCCAGATCGGTCTGCCTGACCGATCAGGAACATCCTGATCGGTCGGTGGACCGATCAGGTTTGGTTCATCAGGATTTTGGATCAGGATTTTGATCAGATTTCAGAAACAAAATTTCTGAAACTAATATATTTCAGAAACAAGCTTATTTCAACTCTCAAACACTCTAAATCCTAATACAATTAGATTTAATCCCTTTTGATCCTAAAAGGGTTCCATTAACCAAAATTCATTTCCCATCATGTCAATCAAGAGGAAATCGTTTGCATGCAAATTTCAAAATCTTAATACAGGCAGTTAAAAACATGATACAGGCAGTTAACCAAACTATATTCATGTATTTATTCAATTTAGAGAATTTCAGAAAATTCAAATTATTGATCACAAAAACATGGAGTTGTCTTAATTTTCTAAGTGCAGGCAATTCTAAAGAAAACTAACTTAAACTTCTTGTTGTAGTGAACACTAACTTATCTCTAGTCATGTGTTTGGAGCACCCATTGTCAACAAATCGTGTTGATAGGTGCTCCCCCTCAAACAATGCCTATACAATTCAAAATATAGAGGTTTTAGGTACCCAAATTTTGAGACCTAATGCATCTACAATGAAGGTCTTTGGCACCCATGCCTTAATCATTTTCTTTTGAATCCTAGGAACCTTAGATAATCTAACATGAGTTCTTGACATCAATGAAACAAAGGTTGGTTCTTTAGGTCGGTAACCTATACCGGCCTTGTTATAAACTGCTCTTTGGGAATTAAGGATCATATCTAAAGTTTTGGAGCTCGTTGAAAACTTCTCAAGAATATTCTTGAATTTTTCAACTTCGCTCTTCAAGTCCTTATTTTCATCTTCTAGAGTCTTAACATGCAAGTTATCAATATCATGATCCTTAGAAGTTTTCTACTTCCAATTTCAATGATTTAATCTTGTTCTTAGACTTCTTTAACAAATTAGTTAAGCATGTAATGGTTTTATAGCATTCATCTAACTCCGGAGAGATTACCTCTTCATCATCCGAAGATGATGAAGCCGCGGTTGAGAAGTCACTTGATTCGTCTCCACTCTCCTTGGTTGACTCTTCTAAGGCGATAAAGGCCACATGACAGTAGCTCTTCTCCTCCTCCTTTTCCTTCTTCTTCCTTCTGTCCCCTGCCACAAAAGCCACACCCTTCTCCTTTGGGCTTTGGTTAGCAATCTCATGTAGTTTCATTTCACAAAATAAATCCTCTAATTTAACAATTGAAAGATCCTTGAAAACCTTGTAAGCATCCACCATGGATGACCACAAGGCATTCCTATGGAAGGATTTGAGGACATACCTTACAAGGTCTCGGTTCTCTACCTTCTCATTGATGGAATGTAAACCGTTGAAGATTTCCTTGAACCGACCATGAAGCATACTTACCGTTTCATTTTCTTCCATGGAGAGGTTTTGGAGTTGGTTGAGGAAGAGGTCCCTCTTTGCTATTCTTGAATCACAGGTGTCTTCATGAAGCTCAATGAGCTTGTTCCATAGATCCTTGGCACTTGTGAAGGGACCAACTTTGATAAGTTGCTCCTTGGTCATCCCACACTGCAGGGTGACCACAGCTTTTGCATCGGCTTCACCCTTCCGGATTTGTTCTGCCGACCACCTTGAGAAACCGAGCTCTTTTCCCTCAGCATCCTTTGGAGGGGAGAAACCCTCCTTCACAGAGAACCACATATCGATGTTGGTCTTCAAGTAATACTTCATCCTTGACCTCCAATATTGGAAGTCGGCTCCGTTGAAGAATGGAGGTCGGTTGGTGCTGAAGCCTACCCTCGTAGCCATCTTTGTAAGCTCTCGGGTGTTAGTCCGTTTGAAAGAACCTCAGGCTCTAATACCACTTGTTGGACCTTGGATGGCTAGAGAGGGGGGTGTGAATAGCCAGACACACAAAAACTTGACTCTTTGAAATTTTCTACACTTAGGGTTAGCAGCGGAAGAAATACAGAAACAAAAGCACAAACAGAAATGAAGAATATACCAGTCGCTAATAAGATGGTTTACAAGGTTCGGGAATAACTTGCCCCTACTCCTTGGCGTGCCCGTAAGGTGGGCGATCCCTTGATCGTCGGCAGATCAAGCCCCGGAACTTCCAGATAGAATAGAGCCTCCTTCTCGGTGGAGAAAACTCTCCACAACAATCTCCAGATGATATCAGTTAAGCGCACGAGACAATTAGAAGAAAAGCTCACACAGATCTAACAGGAACGCTCAAGCAAGAAACTATACAGAGAGCTCAAACAACCCAGCAAAACCCTTTTCTAGTTTTCTATCTGTTCTCTTCCCGCTCCTCTGCTTCCCAGCTTCTTCTTAAGCTCCTGCTCACCGTCGCCAAACTCCATCAGCACCCACTGAACCACAACCTGACCCACTGACTCCACGGAGCACTCAGTCCACTGAAGACCCCTTCAGCTGAGCCTCCGGTCAGTCGCCAGCCGCGCCAGAAGCCGTTGAGACCTGGAAACAGAAAATAAACAAACCTGCCACGGTGAAAGTCGCCATTGACTCTTCTCCTTGGTTTGTATCATCCCTGTCTCACCTGCACACTCAACAGAAGCTTAGCAAAGCATATCACAAAGAAATCAGCAGGTATCAAAAAGATTCAGAGCGAAATCAGAGCGTCTGACAACGATTCAAATTAAAGTTATCAGACACTGATCGATCACCAGACCGATCAGTGATAAACATGATCGATCCAGTGACTCTGTGATCGGTCACACTGACCGATCAGGGAACATGTGATTGGTCACATTGACCGATCCACAAGCTTACTGTGATTTCTTCAAGTTCCCACCAGCCAAAAGCCCTGATCGGTCACCTGACCGATCAGGTTATTCTCTGATCGGTCTGGTGACCGATCAGATCACTCCCTGACTGATCAGGAGCCATCCTGGTCGGTCAGGATGTCCACAGTCCTACCTAATCGGTCAGATAGACCGATCAGGGTTTCTCACAGAACCATTCTGGCCTCTCTTTGATCGTTCACCAAAACGATCAGAAGCCAAACAGAAACATTCTATTCTCTTTCTGATCGTTCACCAGAACGATCGGTGTCAACACCAAAATAACAATCGGGTCAGGCTGCATCAACACAAGTGTCGTTAAAAGTTAAAATATTGTTAATTATATATTATTGCATAAAGAAATTAAGTGTAGATTATTATGATTCTTCAATTATTGTATTCGTTACATCTATCCGAAGGTATTTTTGGAAGAGGTTTAGTGGATTGCCTAAAGAAAACGGTCCAAAGGAGCATGGGCTTTGGAGTAGTAGTTGTTGGGCTATGAATTAAGTAACCAATTGTGTACTATGTTTTTGTTCTGCGTTACTCAGTTTTCTTATGTTGTACACTTAGAGTTTTAAAAATAAAAAAAGAAAGATTTGTAAATACATGTGATTCATCCCCCCTCCCCCCCCCTCCCTGACCGATCAGGAGCCATCCTGGTCGGTCAGGATGTCCACAGTCCTACCTAATCGGTCAGATAGACCGATCAGGGTTTCTCACAGAACCATTCTGGCCTCTCTTTGATCGTTCACCAGAACGATCAGAAGCCAAACAGAAACATTCTATTCTCTTTCTGATCATTCACCAGAACGATCGGTGTCAACACCAAAATAACAATCGGGTCAGGCTGCATCAACACAAGTGTCGTTAAAAGTTAAAATATTGTTAATTATATATTATTGCATAAAGAAATTAAGTGTAGATTATTATGATTCTTCAATTATTGTATTCGTTACATCTATCCGAAGGTATTTTTGGAAGAGGTTTAGTGGATTGCCTAAAGAAAACGGTCCAAAGGAGCATGGGCTTTGGAGTAGTAGTTGTTGGGCTATGAATTAAGTAACCAATTGTGTACTATGTTTTTGTTCTGCGTTACTCAGTTTTCTTATGTTGTACACTTAGAGTTTTAAAAATAAAAAAAGAAAGATTTGTAAATACATGTGATTCATCCCCCCCTCCCCCCCCCCCCCCCCCCCCCCCGCCCTCCCTTCCCCTTCCTTTTCACATACATTAATCCTACACTAATTATTTTCATACCTCAATTTGGTTCACGTGCAAGTGGTCTATCTCGGATATTGGTATAGACTTTAGGAATTATACCTGCATTATGCCTACCCAAACGCGACGACTACTTTCAAGGTAGCCTTACTAAAGCAACCATTTTCTCAGGGAGGCTCCAATTATGATGTCACACGATCCTCTATGTGTTGTCCCCTACTTCATGACACTGAATCAGGGTAAACCCACTAAGCTCTGTGATAGCCAATGGTGCCCTTGTGAGATTTTGGACTATCTTCGTGACCAACCCCTCACGTTTTGGTCGTTATGGGTTGGAGATTTGGGTTCACCTTTTGGTCCTTGCCCATGTCCCGTGAGATATGAAGATGAACTAATAGTGTCATAATCATGTATGTACAATAAAGTCAGATCATAAAATAAACATATCATGCGATAAAGAAAGATAAATAAACATAGAAATTGAATGTCAACAATATATCGGGCTACTCCCGTGTCCTAAAATATAGAGTACTACTCCATGGAGATAGAGTTACAACCAAGAGATGAAGAAGACAACCATCCTATAACTCAAATCAAGAGAAAAAAAAATTTAGTCGTGTCGTTGCCAGTGTCTTTGGAAGAATCTCCAAGCTGCTAAGGTGGATGGAAATTTTAATGACTCCTTGGAATGACGGTCCTAGGGCACCCTATCAAAGGGAAACCCCCTCTTTCTAGTGGAGAGAACACCTTAATCCCTTAATACCCTCAACAATTGTCCCCTTGGTTCCTTTATAACCTCTAATGATATCAAAACTAACAAACTGGGGACGCTTTCCTAGCCTACAAAATCTCCCAAGAAATAGGAGGCACTCCCACATATCCACGAAATTAATGTTTTGGGACTTAAAACTCGATTGTTACAACCTCTGTCCTATATTAAACTATAAATCTCAGAAAGAGCTTTGATTCAATAGATTGTGGGCATCGTGGTTCAACTGGAGTCAAAATATGCTCGATTGATAAAAACTTTAATAGATAAAAAACTTTAATAATCGATAAAAAAAACTTTAATAGAGTCGGACACATCACCCTCTAAACTAACTTTTCTTCTTGGTGTCGACCCTCAAGTCGGTTGACGTTGTTCTACCGTGTAGCATACACCGGTTACAACTACCTTCTATCACAACCACTAATAATATTTTATTTATTTATTTTTATTTTTTCTGGTTCAGATTTAAAGTCCGCCACTGACTATCACTATTCTAAGTCTACTTTTATTTTTTAAAAAAACTTTCAATTTGTTTTGAAAAATCAACCCGAAGACTATCACATCCTCTATTTTCAAGTCTTTTTATTTAAAAAAAAACATTTAATTTGTTTTGAAAAATCAACTCGAAGACTATCACATCGCCTGATAGCAAAGGTGACTCTTTAATTTTTCCCAACTTATAATTCTGCAAACCGTAAAATAAAACAAATATACTTCTCAAAATTAGTTTAGTATTTTGATTTTTCGAAGAAGAAGATGAAAGTTCTCTCATAAATCACAACTTTTATTTTTATTTTTTTTACTTTATTAAGTCTCCTTTTATTTTTTTTTAAATAAATGTTCAATTTGTTTTAATTTCTAGTTTCCAAACCATACCCAATAAATCATAATTTCTATTTATCTGAATCCCCCGCCGGCTGCAGCTTCGATTCCGTTCATCCAATTCCGGCTATGCCTCCCTCCGCCGCCGAAAATCCCCTCCACCTCCTCCTCATCCTCACCTCCGCAGCCGCCGCGCTAGCGGCGGCCGACAGGATCAGCTTCGAATTGCACCACAAGTTCTCCGCTCGCGTGCAGGAGTGGGCGGCGAGCCGCGGCGGCAGCGGCGGGGATATTCCGGCGAAGGGCACGGCCGAGTTCTACTCCACCCTGGCCCACCACGACCGCCGCCTCCACGACCGCTTACTCGCGTCCTCCGACAACTCCTCCGCCGAGCTGCTCGCCTTCTCCCCCAACGGCAACGTAACGACCAGAATCGACAGTCTGGGATTGTAATAACTTCGACCTCCTCCTCCTCCTCCTCCTCCTTCTTTCAAATAAGAGACTTTGATCTGTGTAAATTAGAACTGCAGTTTGTACTATGCAATTATGGAGGTAGGGACGCCGAAGCAGGAGTTCCTGGTGGCGCTGGACACCGGCAGTTATCTCTCCTGGCTGCCATGCGACTGCCTGCAGTGCGCCCCAACCTACAACTCTCATTTAAACCTGACCTTCAACACCTACAACCCCGGCAATTCCTCGACCAGCAAGTCGGTGCCCTGCAGCAGCAGCCTCTGCCCAGCTGCAAGCTGCCCGGCTTCTACCTCCAGTTGCCCGTACAACTTGTCGTACGGGGACGGCAGCACCACCTCCGGAGTGCTCGTCGCCGACACCTTGTACTTGATGACGGAGGACGCAGCCCCTCGCTCCGTCGAACCGAGCGTCGTATTTGGGTGCGGAATGAACCAGACCGGAAACTTCCTCACAGCCGGATACGGGCTCTTTGGGCTCTCAATCAACTCGCTCACCGTGCCCAACATGTTGGCCAGCAACGGACTCATTTCAAACTCATTTTCCATGTGTTTCTCGGATGATGGTACAGGCAGACTCGATTTCGGTGACAAAGGCAGCCCTCAACAACAAGAAACTCCACTCATAGGGAGGTACTATGCATCCGATCTCAATCCGAACCTAACTCGACTTCGATTCAATCACTTTCGAATTTTCACATAGGCATCTCTATGCTATCAACATAACTACGACGATGGTGGGGAACACTACGATTGCGAGACCGTTCGTAGCCGTAGTTGACTCGGGCACCTCCTTTACCACCTTGGTCGAACCAATATACACAAATTTTACCAAAAGTGTAAGACCCATCTTAATTCTCCTTTTAAACTCCGCATCCGTATCAATTGACCTAAATCTTGTTCGTCGGGTTTGGTTCAAGTTCGATTCGCAAGTACAGGAAAGAAGGATCCCGCCTAATCCGGACTTGCCCTTTGATTACTGCTACTATCTCAAGTATAGTTCAATTGGATTCATAATTAAATTCTATATTTTAAATTTATCTTTTTAATTATTATGATTGATGATGTTTGAATTCATTCAGCTCGAATCAATCAACCTTTGGGGTTCCTATCATTCTTTTTGTTACAGAAGGTGGAGGAAATTTTCCTGTGAATGATCCTATTATTTTGTTAGTTGACCAGGTAGATAAATTCGTTGTTAATTAATGTGAATTTTTTATTAATTAGCTGCTCCATAATTAATAATTAATTATGTTAATTACATGATACATGACATGCAGCGATCTTCTGTTCCTTTTGCTTATTGCCTCGCAGTGCTTAAGACTGCAGTGTTTAATACATCTCGTGAAGTTAGTATTATAGGAGGTAATGAATTTCATTTTTTTAAACAATAAAAATCGATTTAATTTCGTGCCTTATACTTTTCGATATACGTAGAGAATTTCTTCACTGGCCTTCGCATTGTCTTCGATCGCGAAAGGATGATTTTAGGCTGGGAGAATTTTGATTGTAAGTATAAGTACTCTTCTATAATTGTAGTAGACTTTTAAAAATATAATTAAGAATTATGAATTATTTTTTTAATATTAATAGGCTATAAGAGAATTGGTTCACCTACTCTTTCTCCGTCTCCGTCTCCACCACCAGCATCGCCGACAAGATCATCATCAACACTGTCTTCTTCTTCTTCACCATCATCGTCGTCATCACCACCATCATCATCACGAACGTCGACATCCTCACCGGATAATTCACCTTCGAGTCCACGGAAACCAGGACCCAACCAAGGCAGTGGTGGTTCATGCTTGAAAGCAGGGAGGAGGAGCATGCTTTTCATACTGCCTCTTTTCTTTGTGGCAATGTCACTCGTCTAAGTATGTTCGATGTTTTTATGTTCTTATTATTGTTATTTTAAATATTGATTATGAAAAATCTTCTTAGTGTTTGTAATATAGGAGTGGGTGGGAATTCACCACCACTAAAGGGATGATACTATCATAAATGACATAATAATACAATATGAGCTCCCAAACAATGGTACCATACTTTTTCATGCACCAATGCTCAAAACACAACAAAAACAAGAAATTACAATTTTAAAACCCTTAGTTGATTTCCAGAACAAATTAGAGTGAATCGTAATTTTCAAACAAAAACATATTTTGATTAAAGATTCTACTGCAATTTAATTTACAATTTTGTGTCATCGTAAGTTGATTTGCAAATCAGTCTAATGTTGAAAGACTAAATATTTTGACCATTTTAAATTTGTCTACACCACCAGAGAGACACATTTCATTTCTAAAAATTGATAACATCTGTTGAAATCTTGATTCTACAGGAATGAATAAAAATAAATATTTGCTGAAGATCTGAAAGCTAGAAACTACTGTCACGCCTGATTCTTGGATGTGCTATAGCTCCTCTGTTAAGATTTTGAAATGCTAACAAAATGTAGATAAATGAAAATTCAGTACAGACTGAAGCCAAAGAACTGACTTGTTAGAATAGCAAACCCCAAGGATATAGCTAGAAGAGAAGCAGCCCATGTCAGTTTCTCCGTGATCTTCGGCACCCTTTCTTTCAGCGCTTCCGTGCATGAGCCGATGAATACTGTATAGCTTCCCATCGCAAACACGGTGCCTACAAGAAACATGCATAGAAAAGCAGCACCAGCCAAGCGCGATGGAAGTGCTAGTGCGGGCAAGATCATCATGAGCGCGTCTGGCTGCAAACCATGGACGATGCCGGTTGCGAAAGTCGCAAAACCAATTTTTTTCTTCCCAACGGAGCTAGCAACCAATGGCTCGGCTATGCACTCCCCGGTCTCAAGGGCCACGTAGGAAGTAGGCACCTCAGAAGCTTCTCTGATTCCCATATAACCTATCACTATAAGGGTTAAACCGACGACTCTAGTTCCCCAAGTGCGAATGATCTCGATGTGTAAACGATCCTTGAGTAGAAGAAACAGCAAACCGAAAATCACTTGACCAGCATCATGGCCACAACCCCAAAGGGCTCCAACGATAGCACTCTCTATCTTTGATCTGCCAATGGATAAGGGCGCTAAGGCAGCCAGATGGTCGGGACCGGATAATGTATGCAGGCAACCGGCAAAAAAGCCAGTCCAAGCACTGGTTAATAACTCAGTTTTGATGATGTGTCCGCCTGATTTGGTGGCCGACTGGATTGTTGCAAATGCTGGTTGTGTTAGAAGAGGAAGGATTACTGCGAGTAGGGTCACAGAAAGGGAGATTACAGCAGAGTGTAGAACCTGGAAAATTGTCAAAAGATAAAATCTGTGAGAACACAATGTTAAGAAGACAAGCAATTGTATGCATCTATAACAGGTCCCCATGAAACACTGATTAAAATCAACATAGTGCAGATCTATTTGCAATACATGCAATGTCATGGAGTGAAGACCGCGGTTAAGCTATGCCTTGGCTTACACAAGTTAGATTTGACTTCCAGTGATAAGAAAAAAATGGCATCTTCTTGGAGGCGTATTCCCACAACTATCATTTGAAGTTTTGAACAACTAAAGTGTGCTTTCTTGCTTCATGTTTGTATGAGGAGCCAACCCCAGTTTAGGTGCAAAAGGAATATGAAGAGGTAAAAAGGAGAGACAATGAATGTTGAAGCAATAGTAGAAATCATGGCCTAAGCACTTAACAATAGTGTATCTTGTCTGTGGTAGTTGCAGTTATTCACAACAGTCCAACGCCACTCTCATGTCATGTATGTATTTGATGATAAAATCGAAAGCATTTTTAAGTGTACAGCCATAATTGTCTTTAAAGTACAGAGAAACTCAAAATCTTAATCTTATATCCATTAAACTGTAGGTCTTAAACCAATTCATTTTGGCATGACTTGAACTTAACAACAATTTGCAATTTTAGGTAGCGTCCAATGAATCATCTTAATTTGACAAGCCGTGAGGGTAAAAGCAGCTTCCATGTGAATTATACAATTGAGATGTCTTAGATTAAGAATGCACATACTAAGTTCGAGGCCACCACAAGTTTGAGGAGCCTTGTACTTTTGCAATTATAGAAGTCTGGAATTGCTTCTCCCAATAATTTTCAAACCCCAAATATAAGACTCCTAGCAATTCATACCGCGCTTTGTGATTATTCAACTAAATATGAAACACAAATACTAGGAAAAAGAAGTACAAGGGTGACAATCTTAACAATCTTAGGTCAAACATTTTGAGAAAAAAATTGAACAGTCATATGTTTTGTTGAAAAAAAAAACAGTCAGAATAAGGTTTGTATATATATATATATATATATATATATATATGGCTGTGTTTTTTTTCATTTATGAACTACCTTATTTACCAAAGCCCAAATTATGAAAACCTAATTTTAAAGAGAATCAATATTTCTGTGATCAAGGAAAAACCACTACTTAAGACCTTGGATTCAAGAATTCTTCACATGGTACAAGAGCATAACCATGATGAATATAGAAACATTAATTTTAAGCAGGAGAGTACAATCATTTAGCTTGACGAAAACATAACATAGTAGTAAAGTGTGATACTCAAACGCAACTTATTGTTGTCAATAACAGGATATAATACTAATCTACAACATATACAAACTTCTACAAAATCAAGATTATACCAAGATCTATGTGAAGTGAGAGAACCAGGTTGGGGTTCAAGAGGGAAACAAGACCATTAATACATGCTCAAGATCATAAATGCATAAAAGATGCTTCACAGCTTATTTTAAGAAGATATGCCTTATTGAGTCATCCATAGTGTGCAAATAGCTATGTTTTAGTTCTCCACTCTTCTTACAAAGTTATTTCTATTTGATTAAATGACTTGAAAATTAGTGTGGTAGTTCACAACATATCAGATTCGTCTACTAATTACAAGGATGACTTCTGACTTGAGAGTTACGTGCATAGTCATGATGAAGCTGCCTAAAACCAACAAAGAACATCCAAGATATATAGTCAAATATAGCAAACAAAATTTAGTATTTCCATTTGGTGTAACTCTACAGTTACCATTCCAATTAGTTTGCCACTGTTGTTTGGTATAGCAAAATCTTGTCATGGAGAGCAATTAGAAGGAAGTTAAACTCAACACAGCCAACAAATATGTTTGTTGAACTGATTAGCTTCATCAAGTACTTTAACTAGTTTAGAAGAATTCCAGCATTATGTCTGTAAACCAAACAAAATTTGCAAGAAACTATAGAGAAGTCCTCATATGTCAGTTTTCCGTGAATTTACCTATAAGATTGAAGAAGTGATGACCTAGATCAGAATGGTACATGCCATATTACTTGCAGAGCAAGACAGGTGCCATGCGAAAGTTTACAAGGTCATTATTGATCTAGGAATTTAGTGTCATGGATTCTTGATAGCGAGTCACATTTTGCTATGGATCAACGTTAGTGAGGGAGACAAACCAAATCATATACATATTGCATCAGCATCTAACATTTATTAGCTTAAAAGTATGTTTGCCTAATCTTAAAATGAAAGTCAACCAATTTATTCTTTCAATCCAATTATCTTCATACATCTCATATATTATAACTATGGCACACTAGTGGCAAACATACTCTCTTGCACCCCGCTAATGTAGATTCGTCCACAAAAAAAAATGAAGGAAAATGACAGTTATGGCCATTTAATTAAGCATTTAGTAAACATAATGTTATTTTGTAACCCTAACAGATGTTGCAAATATGTCACAGCACCCATTCTTTTACGAGCATGTCTATTCATATATCATAATATGCTTGTGTAAAATGTTTCTCGATTTTTAAACCTCTTAGTAGCCACCTGGTGATATTCTCCAATAGGCGCTCTCTTCTAACCACCGTATCCATCCTAACTTTTCCTTAGAAAGTTCTTCCACATACCAAGCCACAATGCCTATAAATTATGATTCGTATCTAACATATAACAAACACAATTACAGAACAAATTTACTTTCCAGGTAAAAGCAATCTTCGCCAGAGTTACTTTGTTCCAAGCAAGTCCAACTCCATTCCAAGTTTTAAAAAAAAAAAAAAAAAAAACTCACCTTTGGGACAGAAATCCCACCCAATTTTGCTCCTCCTCCGCGAACTTCCCCCTTCGGCCGACAAGTAGGAACTCCCGAGGCTTCAGGGAGTCCAGGAGATGGCCCTTCTGGTCTTGCGTCGAAGGAGGCTTGGATTCCGAGAGGCCGACGTCGGGTCAACCAAGACCCGAATTTTAGGTCGGAGGGAGGTCGAATAGGAACGGCAGGTTGAGCCCTGGAGAGATGGCGCAGGGAAGGAGGCGCCCGTGAGGAGGGGGAGGAGGAGACGAGCCTATCCATGGACGAGGAGAAAGGGTTGAGGCGGAATGCCCGAAGAAGATAGAGTAGCCGAAGTCGCGACCAACTGCTATAGAACGCCATTTCACTCTTTTAATTTCATTTTATTTGTTTATTTATTTTATTTGTTTATTTATTTATTTTCTTTAGTTTAGTAGAGATATCCTAGGTGGCAGTATATATATATATATATATTTCAACCTCACCTTTTAAGTGATACATTCGACCAGGCTCTCATCAATTTATTTTAACAAAAGGTGATACAATCGACTAGGCTCTCATCAATTTATTTTAACATTAATATAGAGAATATAAATTACGAGACTAAGCGTAATAGAACAGTAGAAAAACTTAATTGAGTATAAAAAAAATAGATAAAAAATATAATTTGAGATAAGGATGACAATTTCTTCCCACTCGAATGTAAGATTCAACATCCGATCCGAATATAAGAGGATATGAAGGGATTATCAATATCCGATATTCAACATGAATATTCAATTAAATAATATATATATATATATATTAAAGAAAATTTTATTTTTTCTAAATTTATTAATTATTTTGTTAATGTTAAAAGTAGATTGTGTAGATGTTAAATTTATTTTTTTAATTATATATATTTTTTTAATATGATATTAATTTTAATATTTTTTAAAATGATAATAGTTGAATAGAAATAAAAAAATTAATTAGTATAGAAGATATTTGATTCTTTAATAAATATGTGTATAGAAATCGATATCTAATAAATTTGAGTATATTCAATCCAACTCGAATCTGACATGTCATCTCTAATTTGAGATAACAAATTTAATCTGATATATTTTTACATTTCACTTAAAATATATATATAATTTGAGTGACAAAATAAAGATTAAATAGACCTCTAATATGAATGTATGAAACATAAATAAATAATTAAAAAGAATATTATTTGTGCTACTGTCAAATACTAACCCAAGCTTGGTCAGACCGGATCTTTTGTACCGGGATCTTCCCTGTACTTGTGTACTAACTCGTCGGCGATTGTCGGTGAGTCGTCCGATCGATGATCGGACACCACCAATAATTTTTGATCGTCGTTCCGAATAAGATGATATCCTCGGAGAACGGTGAACCCGTCGGGTATCGCCGCAATTGTAACGACACGGTCTCTCAACCCCTTTTTGGCGGCCAAATCAACATTTGGCGGCCCAACAACCTGGCCCGTAGGCCCAACAACTTGGCCCGTAGGCCCAACAACCTAGCGGTCAAATCAACATTTGGCGGCCCAACTATGTCGTCGACCAACAATCGATGTCGACGACCAACAATCGTGTCGTTACTCACTAGGTCTTTCCACCCCTGGCCAGTAGATTTTTGCCTTTCTCAGGATTCGAACTCTAGACCTCCAGGATAAGCACTAGAGTTTATGAATTCTGATACCAATTAAGCTGTAATGTTAAATACCGAAATTAAAGGGGTTAAAAAGTAAAATTTGAAACATAGGGGTCTTGTTTGGATTAATCAAACTTAGAGGGCTTTATTGTAAAAGGCAAATTATTATTTAATCCCTTAAAAAGCCCTAACTTCCCCTAAGTTCTCCCCGATTCCTCCCCGACACCTTCCCCTTGCGGTTTCTTCCACTTTGCCCGACGCCGACCGCCGCCCCGCACCGCCTCTCTTCTCCTCCTTCTGTCTTCTCCGGCGCAAGAACAGGGCGTCATACGCCGTGCGCCGCTGCCTCGCGTGGAGCCCTAGCCGTCGCCTCTCAACCCTGGCCTCATACAGCTCAATTGGTATCAGGATTCATAAACTCTAATACTTATCCTGGAGGTCTAGAGTTCGAATCCTGAGGAAGGCAAAAATCCACTGGCCAGGGGTAGAAAGACCTAGTGAATAACGACACGGTTGTTGGTCGTCGACATCGATTGTTGGTCGACGACATAATTGGGCCACCAAATGTTGATTTGGCCGTCAGGTTGTTGGGCCTATAGGCCAAGTTGTTGGGCTTATGGGTCAGGTTGTTGGGCCGTCAAATGTTGATTTGGCTGCCAAAAAGGGGTTGAGAGACCGTGTCGTTACAGCAATTGTGATGTTATCGTATTCACCGTCGAATCCGACGAGACGTCTGATGCGACGATTTCGACGGGTTCACCGTTCTCCGAGAATATCATTTTATTCAGAACGACGATCAAAAATTATTAATGATGTTCGATCGTCGATCGGACGACTCGCCGGCGATCGCCGGTAAGTTAATATACGGGTACAGAAGAGATCTCAGATCCGGTCTAAAGCTTGGTGTCAAACGGCTGCCCTTATTGGATGGCCATGTGGCGCGACGCGCATGGGGCGTGACTTGCTGGTGGCGGTGTGGGGGTTGCCCACGACTGGCCACACGGTAGACCTGGTGACGGCTTACGTGGCAGCACCTGTGGCAAGCATGGCTTCTGGCTGCCGCATGGAAAACACGAGCAACTGCACTCCTTGTTAGTTTACTTTGGCGGCTTTGAGGGTCAACTTGGATTTTGACGGTGAATTGGTCGTTTGTGGCGGCGAGTAGCAGCCCACTTACTAGTTTTTAATCTATTATTAGTAACAATAAAAAAAAATAATGATAGAAAAAAATAAAAATAAAAAAAATAAAAATTATATTAAATGATATGGTATGATATGACATTTTATATGTACACGTTCGATTATCGTTTGGACATTATCAGCGGTCTTCAGCTGCTGTCCCGAATCAAATTATACCCTGGGGGGTATGATGAATCCGTCGAAAATCGTGCATATAAGATACCACGTTATTTATTTTGATTTTCATTCTCTCATTTTTACTCTTCTAATTATTATTCATAAAAAACTAACCGGCTAGAAAATGAATCTGACTTATTAAAAAAATTAATTAGATAATATAGAAAGAGATAATGTTTGAAAACTAAATATGAAAAGAGTAATTGGAAAGGAATTGATGGACTCGTAAAATATGATAGTACTTGGACATATCCTGATGTTTTAATTTCCACGGACATAATTAAATCGGTACTTAGATGGTAGATTATCATATGAGAATAGGAATTGAACTTCCGGAGAAATAATCTTTTGGAAAATAAAATCTCTCTCACCTAAAAGTTGCTCAATCACACCATTTATTTTCTTCATTTTGCTATGGGGCTGACAGTAAGAGAAATTTGGGATGAGCGAGTCACTGTTTTACTATATTTAAGATCAGAGGTAAGTCTTCTTAAAACCATGCCTAAACTACTCTAGAAGGTGTGTCTACGTGAAGATGTATCTTGACTATCCGATGTTTTCTTCGTTGTCAGCCCTAAGATGTACGTTGATTGTTGAAGGGAATATTTCTTTTTTTGAGAGAGTTAACAAAAATAAATTAAAATTACGTAAATTTTAATTTATCTGTTGAGTGGTTGAGCTGTCTTTTATACAGAATGTAGTTTCTCGATCTGAAATTCTCGACCTGAATCTCCCAACCAGGTCCCGAGCAATATCTCCCGAGTCGTACGTCTCGAACTGGTCTTCCCGAACCGGACTTCCCGAGCTGAATTGCCCGAGCAGATTATCCCGAGCAAGAATTCCATAGTAGTCTCCCGATGAGTATCTCTCGAGCAGAATCTCCCGACCAGGATCTCCCGAGCAGAAACTTAGAGAGTTATTGAGGCCTGCGTTACGCAGTTTCCTTGAACCAGATTTGTCCTCCTCCGATAGTGCTTCGAGGTTTCAATGGACGTCTGTCTCTCAGGATACAACAGCAGGACCACGAGCATAACGAAGCACTCGTTACTCGTGACGAACTGAAGAAGTATCCAAACGCTATCAGAGAGTTAGGAACGAGGTGGAAGACAATCTATATCCTCTAAGCCTCTATATCTTTTACTTTCGATCGCGACCTTTTTATATAAGCTCAGACCCCACAGCAATCAATGACCGAATTAACGTCATTTACTACCAATAGTTAATGCACCAGTTACATTTGAGCAAAAAATTTGGTTCATCCACCTGGATAAATTTTGCTCCGATCGGTCAAGCATTCGATGCACACAAGTCGTGCGCGCACACGAGTTCACTTGGTTTAGTACAAATCCGGCCCTGGATTTGCACCCCCTGCACACCCACACGTGAGATAAAGTCTCTCCCCTTGCATTTGTTCACAACTAACATGCTTATGAAATAATATAAACCAACAATTATATCTTAAAACTCCAATGTAAGACTAAAGTCTCATTCACAATGGAGTCTCTTTATTCTCTACCTCCCTTTCCATTTACTAGAAACTCTCAATGTAAGACTAAAATCTCATTCACAATGGAATATTTTTTCTCCCTTTCCATTCATATTATATCCAACATTGATTACATAAAATGGATACATCGACAAATTGAAGAGTTGTGATACATGTTATCTACCATCAACCTACTACACCAAGAAGGTTCGCCGAGCTCATTATCCAAAGGAGAAATTTACACCAACAACAAGATGTATTGACACAAATATTTTTATTATTGGGTGGGATTGATTGATATTGAATTATTAACTCAAAAAGCTAGTTAAAATGCCGTATTTAAAACTAAAGCACAGTGAGATACTATACGAATAGTGGAATTGTATATACATTACAAGGAAAAAAAGAAAAACAACTGTACAGATTTAAGCAAATCAAAAGTAGGAACAAAGATTAAGCTTGTTCCCTCATTTTTAGACGATCTAGCATGGAGGGAGCTTCACGCTAAAGCACGTAAAGCTCATCTTTATAGCATGCCAATCAAGGACAGCTACAATCTTGATTCGATTCCAAAGTGACTCATAAGAATCCAGCAGCAACTTCCTCGACCAGGGAATTGAAAAGCACTGATTCAATCTCTACTCCTGCTTCGAATGCTTCGATTTCATAGAGAACCCAAGCCCCTAAGTGACTGCTCATGTCTCCATTCACTAGTTCATCCACCAACCAGTCGCCGACGCTGCTACTCCAACCTGAGATCTCCTTGTAGAGTTCATCTCCCAAATTTTTCGCAGCGACAGCTACTCCTTTTGACCATGACCAGAATCCTGCCCGGAAATAGTGATTGCATTTCCTGTCCAAGCATTCATTCACGGAGTCGAACAATATCTTCCTCCTCATCCAGAGCCTTTTCTCCTCGGCTTCATTCGGAGTTGAGGTTCTAGTCTCTTCCAACTTGTCAAAAAGAATCGGATCGAGTATCTCAAAAGAATGGTCGACAGGACATGGAATCAGATCCTCGAACATAAAGCCTGTGTTAATAATGATCTCTCTAACATATCCAAGTTCCTCGCTGGATGAACTAGCATGACTACCTTCGTTGATTTCAGGTACAAACTTTCCACCTCTATTTTCAGTAAATTGGGAAACTGAATCAGATAAATCAGGGCATAAGGTGGAACTTATCTTGTTTCCTGCATCAAGAAACATTAAATTGTTTACTTGTTGAAGAAAGAATCAAGTGAAAGAATGTACTAAACAATCTGATCGAACCATGGACACTGCTGTGGCTTAGAATTGAGTGACAGGATGAAGTGCTCAGATCTTGGTGGCCTTTCTCATCCGCCTTTCTGTGAGGTCCTCCCCTACTCACTTCCTGCAGTGAATTGTGTTGGATATTTGGTTCTTAAAAAAAATCAAATACGATTTTGCAAGGAAAATCGAGATGTCATCAATCGATGAAAGTCAGAATTAACTACAAAAACGAAATCTACATTTTGCGTAAATAAATTTAGACTATTAATTTGCTCAAAATCGATTACGAGTAAATGAGAAATTAATTATTTAAAGTCAACAAAAAATTGACATAAAAGGAAGTAGATGGGGAATAGTCCCACATCTGAAATTTTCAAAAGCGTTTGCTTCCTTATATGTGTTCATGTGTTAATGGAATTAAAAAAAAAAGGAAAAAAAAACACAGGTGGTCTCTTCTCACAGGCGAGCAGGTGCTCGCACCTGCGAGCCCGCCACCCGCCACACACGCACACGTGCGCAATGAGCGCTTTGTTGGCGTACTTTGCACTTCAAGCCTACGAGAAGATTCGCTGGTCTCAAAATTTGTAGTGCTACTATTTCGAGACATCGTCGTTGTATCTTGGGAAATAAATTGATGTTATCCGTGAGCACATGTAGGGAGTAATATCGTTTTACGGAAATAGTGTCTAACACTAGCCTCGATGAAATCATATCAGTTTACATCCTCCCGGCAACAACCCCGGAATCGACTTCAAACAATCGTAAAACGATATTGTGCAAACTGATATAGCATTGATCAACGACTACCGACCGTCATTTCACACGGAGAGAAGCCGAAGAAATTCAAAGGAGCCGAATTCAAACGATGGCAGCAGAAGATACTGTTTCTATCTAACGCTAAACCTCGTATGATTTTTGCTTGAAGACCCACCAACCACTAAGAAAGGTGATCTCAACAGCAAGGCTGCATATAATGCATAGTCGCATGGAGATTTCCTGTGCCGCAACTACGTTCTCGACGCATTGGACGACAGTTGTATAATGTGTATAATCCGATGGAGACGACAAAATCTCTGTGGGAATCACTAGAAAAGAAATACAAAACTGAAAACACCAGATTGAGGAAATTCATCGTCAGCCGATTTTTGGATTTCAAGATGGTGGATTCCAAGAGCGTAACGTCTCAAGTCCAAGACATGCAACTAATACTGCATAATCTGGATGTTGAAGGCATAAAACTGAACGAGTCGTTTAAAGTAGCCGCGGTAATCGAGAAACTTCCTCCGTCGTGGAAGGATTTCAAAAATTACCTCAAGCACAAGCAAAAAGAGGTGAGACTTGAAGACCTGATCCCGAGGCTACGAATAGAGGAGGATAATAAAAAAGTATCCGATTCTCGAGGAACGAAGTGGGCTATCGACGAGATGTCCAACATGGTTGAGTCGAACGCCAAGAAGCCGAAGCAATTCAAGAAGAAGGCTCAAGGCAAGAAATTCAATGGCCCGTGCTACAACTGCGGAAAGTCAGGGCACCTCTCTAAAGATTGTAGACGCCCGAAGAAACCAACCAAGAGTCAGAAGGATGCTGTAAACCATGTCGCAACTTCTGATAACAGGCTCCCTGATTTATCGGAACTGGATCTCACTGCGATCGTGTTTGAAGCCAACACGGTGGTGGGCAACCCGAAGCAGTGGTGGATCGATACTGGAGCAACACGTCACATCTGTTCTGATAAGACAATGTTCTCCAAGTATACGTCGATAAGTGGAAGAAAGCTCTATATGGGCAATTCCACTGCATCGCC